>JAIGNY010002888.1:0-461152 GCA_020152595.1 Chiridota heheva
TTAGGCAAATTAATTTATATGCCATATGTCTTCAAATCAAAATTTAAAACCAGGAGAAAAATATTCTCAGAGAAATTTCATTATTTGTCATCAGTTGCCTGGCCTCATTCCCCATCATACCGTTAAAAGCTTATATTTCATAAATGGTGTTGGTAAAATCAAACATGTCAGTGATGAATACAATAAAATGAAATTGATTTCTAAAGTTCTCTTTAGACAACTTTTTAAAATAAAAAACAAACATCATTGCAATATTTTACAAAATACTTTCAAAAGAGAGCCCTCTATCCACTTTTGTTTGCCGCAGCTAGAGTGTTTATGTATTTCAAGGTTTTAATTTTGGTTTTAAAGAGATGTAAAAATAAATTAAAAGGTAATTGACAATTCTTTTGAATTTGAAATAGATAACGTCGTCTCTCTTGAAAGTTCTGGAAAGCCACTTTCACAAAAAAAGAGCTGCAAACAGAGCACATATTACTCGCAGGTACCAGCTGCCAAGAATATAACTTAAATGAGATAAATTTGATAAAGGAGGTTTTGCCAATCTGTCTGTATTGCACCTGTTTACAAGCTTCCACTTAATGGATCCTGCTGTAATGCTTTCCATTCAAATTTAATTTCTGCCCTGTTTTGTAAAAGAAACAATTTGTGAGTCATCTGATTAGTTACAGTTTAAAGCTTTCAGAGTATATTTCCTCCTAAGTTTGTCATAGGATTCATACAACAGACAGATTTATTATTATTATTTTTTTAAACACCTGTTAAATCAAAACAAGTTATGATTCATTTCCAAAACATTTTTTTTACAGATTGTGGAGAAATGAAAACAAGATTAAGGGTCATTTAAAGCAGGATATGGACCCTGTATTTTTCCCAATCTGTTGTGTCAGGACCGATTTGACATGCACTTTTTAAAAACTTATTTTACTTTGTCAAATATTCCCATAGCAGTGATTGTGGTATCATTTGAAAGAGCTCGAATAGTTCTTTCAGAAAATGTAACTTTTATATGGGAGAGGGGGGGAGGTTATAATTAAGATTTTTGAAAAAAGATGAGTTGAAATAAAGAAAACTAAAAAAATGAACAAAAATGAATGAAAAACGTTTTTTTTTCTTTTAAAGACTTACTTGCCATACTTCCAGACTTTGCTTTTGCCTGAAAATTAATGAGGAACTTACAAAGACAACAATGCAACATGCAAATTTTGACTGCCCCTATCATCAATACCTTTTTTTAGCAAAAGTTGTAAAGAATATTATGATTTTTAGCCTTTTTGAGACCCAAATTTGGGAAAAATTAAAGCTTCCGATTGCAATACAACTTACCTATGCAAAATATACCATAAGAAAGGCCAATTCACATGTTTTTAATTGAAATAAAAAAGAGCAACTACCCCCTCTTTATTCATGCTGATATTTAAAGGAGCACTAGGCCGAAAAGTGAGGGCATATTTTTAGGGGCTTCCCCCAAAAATTGAACGCTTATCTAGCACTCAAACACTATAGTAATTTTCTGCTTAATATGAATATTCAAGTGACCTTTGCCATCACATCGTTTGTGGGCTATGGAGTCATGAAGTTGATAGATCTGTTGTGGATAATATATCCGTGATAATTCCAAAAATAAGCATCCACACATTTTGATCTAGTGCTCCTTTAAAGGATTAGTTCAGGGGTCAAGCAAGCCTATCTTATATGAAAGGGACTTCAAAATAAACAAAATGGTAAAGAAAGCATTCAAAAATCTTATTCCGTTAAGAAGATATCTAAGTTTAGAAGTTTGGTATCATTTGTGTAAAAACGACTGAAATCAGACTAGCTGTGATGTCATAGCCTCAGATTCCTCAAAGTCTTTACGTATTCTAACATAATTTGTCCTGTGATTCTGTGGCTTAAAAACCATGGAATATGTCAAAAAAGTAGTAAGACAGAATCTATGAAGGGTATTTATAATATACCACCTGAAGAAAGTTTGAGGATAGATAATTAAACTAGTGAAAAAATTAACTAAACTTTCTTTAAGATACATAAAGACTTTGAGGAATCTGAGGCTGTGACATCACAACTAGTCTGATCTGAGTTGTTTCTACAGAAATGATGCCAAACTTTAGACTTGAATTTCTCCTTAACGAAATAACATTTTTGAATGCTTTTTTCACCATTTGGTTTCTTTTGAAGTTCTCTTTGAAATAAGATGGACATGCTTGACCACTGAACTAATCCTTTAAGTTTATAAACATATCCTCACAGTAGGACATGTGGATGTAATCCATAGTGGTAATGTGTAAATAATATTCCACATACCTCTCAGATTTCACCATTAGCTCTTGTTGGCCTACACTCCCTCCCCAAAGTATCTCGTTTTGTTTTACTCATTGTAAAAAGCATCTCACCATCGATAAACACTTTATTAACTCTTGTATTAAGGAAGAACAGATGTCCCTGCTGGAAATTCTAGTTTAACTGGGGTGAACTGATTTTATTTCCAACTAGGTTAATAAGGAAATTGGAAAAACTGGGTTGAACTAGGTTGGACTGGGTTGAACTATATTATCTACTTTGCCATATTTAAACCAAGTTCAAACCTAGTTCAACCTAGTTCAAACCCAGTTCAACCTTGTTGAAAACTTCAAATGGGTTGAACTGGAATTTACAGCAGGGGATCTTCTCGAATAACTATCAGCTCAAAGTAAAAGGCCTGTTTTCGGTAAATGTTATTTAGCTTTTTTTTTGGCCTAGTTTTTTTTTCTAGTATTTTTCTAGTTAGGGTTTTTTTTCGTTTCACCCTAGGAACTTTTGGTATGGTGTTTACTTGTAGTTTGGTATTTGTAGTTTTCCTAGGGTGGGGTGGCTCTGAAATGACTCTTTTGTTTTCATGTTTGTGTGTCCCTTGATTGTTGTCAGGCTTGTTCCCCCTACCCCACACCTCCCCTTGGTTATGCTTCTTCCTCGTTCATTTGTGCTTATATCTTTTTGTTGTGACTTTGTAGCACGTCCTGCAGCTGTGGAGCCCAGTCATTAAACTAAAACAGTTTTATTCGTTCGGTAACGTGTGGGATTACTGCGTGGTTTCGAATTCTGCAACAAATCCATGGCTTTGTTTTTCGCGAGTAAATACAGCGGTGATTATTTCTTTGTTTATTTTCATTGTTTTTGCAGGTTTTGCTTTGAGAAAAAAATTCAGACTGGTATCAATAGAAAGAAATACAAGCAATCTATATATGTACACAAATCCTCCATTTTCATTATTCACAAGAAAAAATGCAAGCTTAAAAACATTGGCCTAATGTTGCCTAAAATTTGCAAATTTGCATATTTATGTCGATATTTTCTTATTTTGACTTTTTTATTGAAAAGTTTATTATATTGTCTTAGCATTCATATAAACCAAACTTGCAGTGATTCAAAACGAAAGGAAAGTTATGAAAATTATTTTTGAAAAACAAATCTACGTTTGTGGGCTATGGAGTCATGAAGATGATAGATCTGTTGTGGATAATACATCCGTGATAATTCCAAAAACGAGCATCCACACATTTTGATCTAGTGCTCCTTTAAAGGATTAGTTCCGGGGGAAAATCAATTTTGAAAAACAAATTCCGAAAATTTTTAGTCATGTTTTGGACCCCCTGGGATTCTTAAGGATTAAAGTGAAATTGACCATTCAGTGCAATGGAAATGTGCTACCTAACCTCTTTTGTATACCTAATATTTTATATAGGAGAAAGGACTGTTTTGTCTTAATAAGATTTTCTTAATTTTGCAAAATGTTCCCTGCTTTTAGCTCTTGTGTAATGAGTGGAGCTTATCAAATCGTACGCGAGCTCCCATGTGCCTGTACAAAGTTTTGTGTTAAAATACATCTCCTCCTAAATTTTAACAGTTTTGTTCTTGAGATTCTGGCTCAAGCAATGTTTTTGTATGCTTTATAAAACTTGTATTTAAATAAGAGATACTTCATGTAGTTTTTCAATTAAAGCTTCCGAAAGGTAAAATTTTTGTCTACAAAAGTGTCAAATTTCAATATGTAATGGCGCTAAAGATAGCTCTTTTATCTGTAGACAGTAATCCTATTCGCGTATTGTACCAGTACAGCGCCGTGCTTAGTATGGAGGTCCTCCATTCACGCGCATGTCTATGGTTAAATGTACGTACATGTATGTGTCTTGTTGTTAATCATATCGCAGTATTTTCCAATCAGAATTAGAAATTCTTCTATGAATATGCAAATTCTCGTAATATATTTAGGCCACACTGTATCATATCGGTTTTGAGTATGAGTTCTTAATAGGTCATGACATAACCTAGAAGATAACATATGACGTTCTTGTTTGATCATTTTCGCTTGTCATATAGTAAGTCTCAAGTGTCAGTAAGTCTATTTGTGCCACATTAAATCGTGGGGGCTAGAACGTTATACTTAAATGCACTATCTATCACAGGGGTTAGAATTTTAAACTTGAATACATTATCTAAGGATACAGTTTTTTTGGGTTAGGGAACGCATGTGGCATTGCGTAAAGCCGGCAGCCCAGCCGGGAGTTGTTACCAATGTGCCGTATGGGCAGCAGATTGCTAGAAATAAAAAAGTTTTGTTTACAAACTTGTTGACAGTGTGCGTGGACACATGGAAGAATCATAACTGGGTAGTATTCAAAGGGGCATCCTAGGGCTGCTACTTGTTAGTTTGGCCGATTACTGGCTAAATATGGCAAATTTGGCCGTTTTGAAACATGTTTGGTCGGATTTTTACCATGATGAATAATTGCCCAAAAATGGAATAGACTTTGAATAAAACTTTGAAAACATCATAAAAATATCAGATATGACACAAATAAAATCAATAAAAGTAATCAATTCTTCTTGCATTGGGTTGAGCTATAATATCATCGATGTCTGGTTTATGCAGAAATGCTTGTTTTTATACATTATGGGCACTTTCATTGTCTTTTTGCTGCAATATCTCCATTTATTTTGCTTGAGCTGTAAATCATACTTTTGAACCTGTGTCAGATCACAAGTTTGTAAATTATTGATGGAAATTCAAGGTATATGTGTTCAACACAGTATTCAAGAAGTTTTGTTCTGCATACTTTGCCAGTCTAGTGCTTGAGGATGGCTGGACTTCAGCTTCTCTTATTTAGGAAGGGAGTGATGTCAGACACTTTAAGCAGCTCTAAAATGGTCAACAGTGAACCATTTTGGTGGGCATTCTCGCTGTTAGGATTTTCAGGTGATCTTGTTAATGCTCTTTGTTGAATTTCAGAACATAATTTAATTAACTCGCACACCATGTCTCAAATTAAATTTTTGAAATAAACCAGAGTTAGATAATAAAGTACCCCAAATAACTTTATAAACAACCCACTGATAGCACATTGACAGTCCGGGAGAAGTCGAGCTTCTGATGTAAAAAGAATTACGCCAGAACTTGTAGATAAACATTTGAGCATGCGCACTTGCACACACTGTATTATAGAAGTCGTCTTTTTGATTCGGGCTATGCCTTCAATAAGTTTTTCCGACATTATCTAATATTTAAAACTGTTAGACTCCATCAATTTGTATTCATAACATTATTTGATATAATCATAACGAAAAAATTGTGACAAAGCAGATAAATTCAGAGAAATCATGAAGATCACTGGTAGTTTATTGTTATTTTAAACCGGAAATCCACGGTAGATTTAAAAAGTGTGTGGTCAAATCGAATAAATATTCATTTGATATGTGTTTTTACTGTCAAGAATACCCCCTACGCCCTCTTTAAAAAATCCTAATTGACTTAGCTTTAGCTTACGTTAAAAATGGCGGCTTTCATGACACCTAATGAATACAAATCTACAACTTCTGGTGTACACATGATAATTCTTTTTACACCAGAAGTTTGACATCTCCCAGACTGATTGAGTCAACTTTGGTCCAAGATTGGAAATAATGCTGCAAACAAATGACACTTTGTTGAGTTAAATTAGCACATTGAACTAATGTTGGGTTTTCAGTTAGGGTATATGCATATTTTACCAAAGTCCGTGTGTTGAAACTGCTGGGTCCACATCACCACTTTGAGCATTTGAGGGATTGTCATGTAAAATGTGATGCATAGTAGAGTCCAAAGCTGCGGCCAATGCTGGCCCATATGCTCGTATCATGGATGCTGCTTAATCACAAGATTGACCTCTTAACCTGAGCTGGTTGAGTGGATAACACATGGAAAGGAGGATGCTTAATTGAGCTGTTTTATTGCTGTTGGACTAATGACAATCTAACAGCAGGGAGTTGTCCAGAGGGATTTATTTCATATAGGATGCTCTGATAACCTGCAAATTATGATTGAAACCCTTCTGGCTGCTATTAAAATATATCTGTCACAATCCACTGAGTGCATCTTATCTACCAAAAAAGACTAATTCTGTCCACTTTAATAAATCACGTTCAAGTTTGTGAAGAGCTAATCCATTTATACAAAATAATTAAAGATACCATAAGGTTATGCGTGCCTCAGTGATTTTTGTATCAAATCTTAAATGCATGAGTGAGTGGGAAGTCAATTCATTCACCTTTATCACATGCCTAGTTTTTTGTGATGATTTTTTTCTCCATCAAATCTGAATTTTCATAAAACATATTATATCATCATTATTATTATTATTATTATTATTATTATTATTATTATTATTATTATTATTATTATTATTTATTATTATTATTATTATTTATTATTATTATTATTAACATTATTATTATCATTATTATTATTATTAACATTATTATTATACTATATTATTGTTGTTGTTATTGTTATTATTATATTATCATTATTATTATTTTTACTCTTATTATTATTATTATTATTATTATTATTATTAATTATTATTATTATTATATTATATTCTTCTTCTTCTTCTTCTTCTTCTTACTTTTATTTTAATTTTTATTATTATATTATTATTATAATTATTATTATTGTTATTGTTATTATTATTATTATTATTATTATTATTATTATTATTATTATTATTAATATTATTATTATATTATATTAATTATGTTATTGTTATTGTTGTTGTTGGTATTGTTATTATTATTGTTGTTGTTGTTTTTATTATTGTTATTATTATTGTTGTTGTTATTATTATTATTAATGTTGTCGTCGTCGTTGTTCTTCTTCTTATTATTATTAATGTTGATATTGTTATTGTTATTATTGTTGTTGTTATTATTATTGTTATTAATACTATTGTTAATATTATCATTATCATTATTATTATTATTACAATTGTGATAGTATAATTATTCTAATAAAATTAACGTTTGGGGCCTAATGTTATGCGAAGGGACGTATATAGGAAGGGACAGGGCAGGGGCATAACTTGAAGAGGATGTGGTGGTGTTACACTTCTAGAAAAAGGTTTTGAAGGACAATTTTGATTTGGACTATTTAGTATGGAAAAAACATGTTATGTGAAGAGAAATGGCAGATGAATTAAATTAGAATACTTTGAAAATGATTTGGAAAATAGCTGTTTCTTATTTTCGTGACCTTATAAGGCGGAACGGAGGGAGGGGGGACACCGATATAAGTCCGGCAGAGATGTTAAATATTGAATGTACTATTTAAATTACATTTCTGAATCATATGCCCGATACTTGGCAATAAATATCAGAATCATTTCCTGACTCGGCATGATGCCGACAACATCATACTTGGGCCCGACCTCCATCGGGCAGAGAGGTTAAATGTTGGGTGCACTATTTAAATAACAGAATGACGAGGGGCAGAGCCAGGATAAAATTTCAAGGGGGCCAGGTCAAACCATACCATAGATGATGTAATAATGTTTTTTATGAGCAGTTTTGTAATCATGGCCGTACGGCACCATCTTACTCGGGTGGGAGGGGGGGGGGATTGATTTTTTGACAATTAATTTTGAGTAATGGTTTCACCACAGCTTTTGGCTTTTTCCGAGCAATTTTCTTCGATTTTCGGAAAATTTCTTAATTTTTAGGCGATTTGAAGAAATTTTCTTCATTTTCTTCATTTTCTTTAATTTTCAGGACGGTCGGGGGGAGGGTGTGGTTTTCCTGCCACTCCCAACTCCCATCTTTTGTGGCCATAAGGGTGCAAAGTCTTTGAAAGTGGGGAGCAGGGGAAAAGGTACTCCATTAACAAAAGAAAGGATTTGACATTCCCCACCGCCGCATGCTTTCTTTCGACTGGGACTTACTAACATAAGATTGAAGGAAAAGTTGGTAAAATCAGTGGAAATTTTAGTAATATTTGGCAACATTTTCAGATAATTGATGAAAGTTGACCATATTTCCCGATTAAAAAGGAAGTTTCATGAAAACTGCCCCAAAATAAGGAAAATTTTGCTCGGAATGAAGGTAGTTTTCTAAAAATTGAATGATATTTCCCGGAAGTCCGGAAGGAATGTGATTGAAACACATTATAGAATCATACCTTAGCAATTTACTTCGGTAGAGCATAGTGCCCCCTCCTTCCCCCCTCCCCAACACACACACACACTAGCATCCCTGGAAATCTTATTATTTATCTTATTTGAAAATTCATTTTTCAGAATTGTGGAATGAACCAACAAAATGCTGAAATTTTGCACTCATTAATCGCAAAATGGTTGATTATTATTCGAAAAAGGCCAAATAAGGGAAACCATTGAATCAGAAAGGGGTATAGCAATGAAATGAAAAGAGATGTGTTCCATGGGAAGGCAGGGTTGAGTATGGAGCATAAGGGATGGGTGGGCCTAAATTTCAATAAATTTAAATTGAATTTTCAATATTCGAACCTGGTGAGGGCCAGAACATGGCGCTATGATCGTATTCATTTGAGAGCCAAGATTCGGTCAAAATTTACAAAGATTTCATTTTCTAAGGCGAAATAGAAGAAGAAATTCAGAAGAAATTTGCAAGCTTGAGAAGTTAAGAAAATATGTTGTGATTATAAAGCAAGTAAAGGATTCGAAATACGTAGTTGGGGGCCAGGAGCAACGCCCAGGGAAAATCGCAATTTTATTAAGCCAAATGAAAGCTGAGATTTTTGGACCGGGCCAAAGATATAGATTATTAAAATTTCCGCCTTTTGCCAACCGCCCCATCATTTTAGATTAAAATAATTGCAATTTTACATTATCCTGTACTTAGGCCTATCTTGAATTTCTTTGTACCCATTTTTTGCTAAAGAGTGGGGGTGAAATGATACTTTTTCCCAGTTTTTAGGCGATCACCACTTTTGCCCCTGCTATCTGCGCCTGTGATGACAGCTCTTTAGGTGGTAGCCTTAATGGTGTCACATCACGTCAGCAAATTGAGCACAATATTGCAAGGACTAACTTTATGCCCGGAGGCTATGGTAGAATTGAAGAGCTGTAACGTTCATGACGTCATCATCGTTCGGTTTTATCCACATGAGCAAAGTTTTAGCCTACAAAACTGTTACGAAAACCAGTTGTAAATTTGACTCATACCTCAGGTTACTTATTAACGCTTATCATCATCACCATTACCATCACCACCATCATCATCATCATTATTATTATTATCATCGTTGTATGGCATATTAACTGGTATTGCTTCTGAGGTGCCAGAGTCTGAAATATACTCATTCGCTTCATCACTTGAACTTTCTGAGTTAAGGACTGCAAAATCATCTGCAGCATCTGAGCTACAGCTGTTGTCACCTTTACCTGAACTTTTGCCAAGCAACTAGACAATTTGATGTTGCTGTTCATTTTTCCCATTGCAATCTTTGGAAGGTGGTTGAACTTGTGTGTTAATGCTCTTATAATAGAGAAAAGGTAAAGAAAGTATTAATTATAATACAATGACTAATAAAAAAAAAACTGTTTTGCGCCACAATTTTGCACTAAGGTTGTTGTGATATGAATACAGTAATTCAATCAAATATTTCGAAAATAGATTTGCAATTAGCTTCAGTCCTCTGTCCATGACTCTCCGAAAACCAGAATTATAGATTATGATATCGTTTTCAAATTTTCCTCAATCCTTTATCTAATAGTTTGGAGGGTCAATCTTATCGGTCAGGTAGAGGCAATATTAGCTAGATTAAAATAATAGACTAGTAAATAGGAAAATAAAGAAAATAAGCTAGTAAATTACCATGAAAAATATATCTTTTTATTGCTTTGTCAAGTGCAAATTAGGGACAAATGGAGAGGTGGACATTTTCAGGTTAGTTTGTCAGTCATTTTAATATCTTAAGAACTGATGGTTGTATTTGGATTAAATTTGATGTGTGTTTTTGTTATTGTTATTGGAACAAGTGATTTAAATTTGGGCAGTATTGATATAAGGGAAGAGCAGAAATTGAGGAGTGGTCCAGCAGCCATCCCTAGCTCCCAGGGGCGTAACCAGGAAATTGAAAGGGGAGCAGAACTGGTCAAATTAAAGTTGGATGTCAGATGTGCCGACTTGATGTAGCTGTTTTTGCCCAATGACTTACAAACTAGTACTATGTTACATAGGCGTCCTTGATTTTTTTTTTGTGGTGGTGGTGTTGTTAGTTTAGGCTTTTTATGGGGTAACTTAACCCTTCTTGGCCCGTAATCTTGTTATGTTATGTACAGATTTGTTATCAAAAAATAAAATCTGCCCACCACCAGGGACTCAATTTGGAGACTCGGGCAGCAGAGGTATAGGAGGCAGGAGCCACCAGAAGGGAGAGGAGCCTCCCTGTCCCCTGCACCTTACCCCTGCAGCCCTCACATGTATTTGGCACCCCCTCTGAACATATTCCTGTCTGAAATACAGTACCAAAATGATGCTTTCTTTTAATCAAAATAATCCAAGCCTGATCTAAACTCATTTAAAGTATTTGCGTTTGATATTGAATTTAAGCATTTCATGTTTAAGCAAATTTAGGCCAAAAGAGTTGCTTGCCAAATAACCAGAGGGCCTTGATCACAGGTGTTCCTAGTGTTATGGCAACATATATACTTTTTACATATATATATATATATATATATATATATATACATATAACAAGGTAGGACACCTATTTTTTTGACTGACTCTTGAATCCTAATTACATTTTTTTTACTCAACTCACATTTGTTAGAATTCACATTTGCTGGAATTTACATTTGCCGGAATTCACATTTGCCGGAATTCACATTTGCCGGAATTCACATTTGCCGAAATTCACATTTGAACCATATATGACATCATCGCAACATTTCTTTGGTTTGCAGCAGATTGTTGGGCATTTAAACTGTCATGACTGTAATGGGGTAGAAAATTCATCGTTTGTACATCTCATCGGAAAAAAAACAAATACTGTGGTTTATAAACGAAGAAGGGAGTCTCCAGCAAATGTGAGTTGAGCAAAAAAATGTAATTAAGATTCCCGACCGGTCAAAAAAAGGAATTTTTGTATACGGTTTGAAAGTTGCGGCAGGAGGTGACCTACCTTGTTATATATATATATATGTATATAATAAGTATTTAGGTTGGAATATTATACTAGGAACACCTGTGTCCTTGATACAGTCATGCAAGTAGTACTGGGAAACTCACCAGAACATTTTTAGAATTTTCACTTTGTATGCTGCCATCACTGATAACAGGGTTACGAGAGTAGGCACATTCTCATGATTATTTCATCTTAGCATAAGTTTATTTGTTTTGTCATAGCAAATGCGCCAACAGGTCTTTTAATGTCTGTTGCTCAATATTATATTCCTCAATAGATACCACATTTTATAGAAGAAATTGTATTGTTGTGAATGATATAAGAATTTGGAGAACCTTACAGGTTATCAGGTTATTTCAGGATTAGATATTGGTTTCATAAATATTTCTTGAACTTCAACTTTACAATGCAATATCAGACATTGAAAAATAGTGAGTTTGCAGTATCTGGTTTGTTATTGTCTGGGGCAGGGCATGCCAAGCCAATGACTTTTCTCTGCTAGACTGAACATTATCCAGAAAAAGAACGAATAGGAATTGTTACTAAGGCAGCATGCAATTCTCTTTGCACACAAGAAAAATTCCTAAAAATAATGAAAGAAAAAATAACTGATTGTTGCAAAATTGAATAATTCTCTAAATTGTTCTTATGAATAATTTTTGAGATAATGTTTACTTGATTCCACAATGGGCAAATGTGTTCATCAGCATAGGCATGATTTGCCTACCAAACTTGTGTGTGTAAGGGGGACGGGGGAGAGGGGGTTGCAAAGTCAAAAGTGTGTGTGTGTTAGGGGCAGGGATCATGCTTAGATTCTTAGAATTTAAATGCTGTTTTGATTAAGTTAATTGGTAACTTATATATATGATACAATCTTGGATCATATCTTCATCTTATTCTGATTAAACTACTGCATATATTATTGCCGTACATAATAGCAAGGTTTTGCAAGCTTTACATTTTAGAGGCGATATCCCTGATAGATGGCTTCTCCTGGCATAGGCGCCAGAAGCAAGGGCCAGGGGGGGCCATTGCCCCCCCCCCTCCCCTGAACTTTAAACTTACAAATGTATCATTAAGACACATGATATTTTTAAATAAGAAAATCAAATAACAAGGGGAATGGGGGGGGGGGGCACTTCATACTAAAAGTGGTAGGGGTGTGCAGCCACCAACTGCAAAACAAATCCACAGCATGACAGATTTTTGGTAACTGCAGTATGAAATTATACATTTTTGATACCTGCAGTATTATAGTCAATTTTGTTACCTGCTGTATGAGTAATTCAACAAAAATATCGTAAAATGGACCAGCAGTACAAAATTAACACAGTAAAACCTCATTTTTGGGGACTTGAACTACAAAAATGATGAAAAAAGATAATTATTTTACTAAAAAAATCCACGATACACTGTATTAAGAGTTACTTCATAGCTACCACTTGGGTGAATAATTGTATGGGCTCCCTCTAGAAGTATTCTTTTACACTCAAGTCTTTTATTATTAGATGATGCATATTTGTTTATTGTTCTTTTTCTCAGTGTAATTTCATGGTAAGTAGTTTCTGATTCACTTGCATCAGTAGAATGCAGAATGCAGCATATATTCTCTTTCTGATGCAAGCATGGCTGAATGAGGTGGGAAAGGGAGGAGGGGGGGGGGAGCTACTGCCCCTCTGTTGACTAAATACCCATTTTAGTTGGGCAAGGAATCATGCCTGACTCTGCTAAATATCTGGGTCATGCCCTTTGACTCAACATAATGATGACAATATATTCTTGGGCTGTCAGGCAGAGATGTAAAATGTACTTTTTAAATCAGTGATTGATCAGAATCAGCAAGATTTCCTAAAAATAAATGAAATTTTGTGAAAATTGAAAAACTGTCTGAAAATGGAAGACAATGTTTTTGGAAATGAAGAAAATTGCCCGAAGATGGATGAAAATTGCCTGGAAATTAAGGAAAGTTCCCAAAATTTGGGAAAAGTTTCGAATAATGAAGAAAATTTCCCAAAAAATTTCCCAAAATTGCCTGGAAATAAAGTAAAATTTCCTGGTCAAAAATTAAACTTTGGTCAAAAATCGAAAAACCTGCCAGAAAAGAAAGAAATTGCCCAAAAATTGTCGGAATACGAAGGCTATTTAATTTTTTATTTTTTTGGATGAAACCATTACTCAAATTTAATTGTTTATTTTCCTTCGTAATAGGTTTTTGAGTGGGCAAAAAGTCACTTGAGTTAGATGGTCCCATACGGCCATAATGGAAGATATTTTAAAGATGGCAGATAACTCCAAACCTTCAATAAATTGTTATAAATGAAAATGTGAGATGTCTTTTTCAGTTAGATGCTTAATGTCATGGTAGATTTCGAGCAAAGTCATAAAATCACACTAAAGTGTTAAAAATCATCGGACTAGAGATATTGATATGGAAAATTACACACCCCTCCCTCTCCTTGCAGCATTGTAATCCTGCCTATGAATTTTGGGGTGTAGAGAAGATCCAAAGCCTTATCAGAATCACCTGCTTTCCAACAATGTACTGGCATGGAGTGGGGCCAGAGGCATGGAGTGGGGCCAGAGGCATGGAGTGGGGCCAGAGGCATGGAGTGGGGCCAGAGGCATGGAGTGGGGCCAAAGGCATGGAGTGGGGCCAGAGGCATGGAGTGGGGCCAGAGGCATGGAGTGGGGTCAGAGGCATGGAGTGGGGTCAGAGGCATGGAGTGGGGCCAGAGGCATGATGTGGGGCCAGAGGCATGGAGTGGGGCCAGAGGCATGGAGTGGGGCCAGAGGCATGAAGTGGAGCCAGAGGCATGTAGTGGGGCCAATGGAGTGGGGCCAGAGCCATGGAGTGGGACCAGAGGCATGGAGTAGGGCCAGAGGCATGGAGTGGGGCCAGAGGCATGAAGTGGGGCCAGAGGCATGGAGTGGGGCCAGTGGCATGGAGTGGACCCTACCTGCAGGTCATTATACATGCATCACCATACATTTGCATAAAACAAATTGTCATAACAAATATAAGAAAAAGTTTTAAAAGGGTGAAATAAAAAACAAAAAATGATGGTGTAATTTTTTTTTCTTTCCATGATTTTGATGCCTGTTTATAGCCATGAATGAAAAGGTATCTAAAGGTAAATGATCACCACAGTTGTTAATTTGAATATATCATCTTTATTTCACATTTCAAGATAGAAGATACATAATGGAAACTAACGACCCCATGGAAAGGTGGCTCTTTTAACAAAAGTTTATCTTCTAACTTGATGCAATTTTAAATTCTTAAATACTCTTTCATAGAATATAAATATTTACAAGCATTATATATGAACAAACATTACAGTAAACTTGATTCAATACTGTGAGCATGGACCATTCCTTTTAAAGCTACAATCATGGCCAAAATGTCGGGACAAAACAGTTCAACAATTTTAAACAGCATTTTCCCCCACCTCCCCTCGTTCAATGTTGTCCGCTTTGTAAAAATATGGTTAGAAATGCAACTTTCAACATTGATCGAAAGAGGGTGGGGATTTGTCCAAACTACGTTTGGCCCAAGATTGTCTGAGCGCGTGTACAAAGTATATGACAGCCAACGACGTGATAAATAAATAATGGGATTTCATAGTTATAGAGGGCAAGTTAATGTCATCTTTCAGAATGAGGTGTGTATCATATGAAATACAGTACAGAGGGGGTATTTAATGCAATACAATTGTACATACTTCTACGGGGAGCCCTTCACCCCCTACCCCTCCCCTACTCAGATAAATTATCTAAAAGACATGTTTTTTTAATATACATGAGAATATAATGTTAAGTTTTCCGATATCCTTTGTATCTATAATTCATTTGAAAAATTTTGGATACAAATTTGAGACTACAGTTTCTAAAAATCATGTTCTGCAGTCCCATCGCTGCCACCCAGCTCAATTTTGCACAACCCACAACATGCTATATGTTCCCTGTTGACTTTTAAATCTTACTTATTATTTTCCTTATCCTAACATTATCCTCATTACTCCCATATACTTTGTACATGCACTCAGACAATCGTGGCTAAAAGTGTTGGGACAAAATCGCTCAACAATTTTAAAATGGCATTTTCCAACCTCCCCTCTTTCAATGTTGTATGCTTTGCAAAAAAACATGGTAAAATGCGACTTTCAACATTGATTGATTGATTTGTTCCAACTACTTTTGGCCACGATTGTAGTGTTTTATTGCCATGGTTCAGGGCCGTAATTCCCGAACATGAACATGTCTTCTTTGCCCCCCCCGCACTTTTCCGTAGAATTTTTAAAATTCAATACATTTTAGGAAATTTGCCTCTTATCCCCACTTTTTGAATTAGAGCCCCCTCCCATACACACTTTCCGGATGAATATTACAACCCTGTCATGGTTGTCAAGTTTCTTTACCTTTTTGGTACCATATGAGGCATGGTAGGGGGTATGTTCCCCATCCTAAAAAAATTCAAAATGGTTTTAGTGTGCATTTGACATGATCTTTAAGCAATTTCCTGCCACCAAAACCACGAAAAATGCAGGGCTTCCTGGGCTTTGCCCCTTGGGCCCCCACTAGAGCTTCACCCCTGGACCCATGCCATCGTGACACATGCTTCGCGTGCGCAGTTACACCAAAGGCGGTACACACTTCTAAGTACAATTTCATTTCAAAAGCTTAGGCACTTGTCAAATACAATGGTTTGTTTTTTAATTTTAAAATCTTCTGTTTTAAATACAATTTAAACCAACCATATGAGCTAGGAAAATACTTTAGGTGGTTGCTTAATTGTTAAAAATCAGCAATGTTCTGTTTTTCCACATGTTGGAAAATGGAACAGCTCAAGGCCACCGAAAATTCACGCATTACTGCCCTCACACCCCATACATTCAGTGTACAATACATACAGTGTACGTATGTATGTACGGAGTTTATTTCAGGAATGGTTTAAGAGTGACACAAGCGTGTATGCTTTTACAGAAATATTGAGTGAGGTTGCTGGGAGTAGCAATGTCGCAGATGTCGGGGCACATTATTGGCATGTGATGTTGAATCTGCCTGCAAGACATGGTTGGTTTGGCACGCATTCATTGACATGCAGGTTAACTAATGTATTCTAAGCATCCAAAGTTTGCAAGCATATGAACATAGTAAAGCCAATGGTTGTATAAACTTACAATATCCCTTCATGACTTCCACTTAACCACAGTAACAAAATATCTCCATATTTTCAACATTTTCATCAATCAATATTGCAATTAACCAAGTATCCAAACTATTGCTTAATAATAGTGTTTGTGCTTTGGGATTTCTTAAGGCTCCCATCTCTTGTTGCATGTTTACTTAACAGTTAAAATTGTTCAAAGTTGTTTATGACTCTCTTTCCTCTCTAAGGCATTTTGTGTATCGCCTCATGTAGTGGTGCCATCCACAAGTTCCTTCACTGTTACGCTCACATGTTGAATGCTTCATTTTGCAGTCATCATAGTTAAAGATGCATCCGTCCACTCGTGGGCACATGGATGGGTTGGGTGCTCGGCATGGCATTGAAAGCTGAAAGAAAATAGAGGAATAGTTCTGAGTGAATCAATATGAATTGGATAACATCTACTCTTGATCTTGTGTTGGGATTCCCCCCCCCCCCCACCCCCCTTCCTCCAGGGAAACTTATCAGGCATGTATCCAGATTGTTACCAATGGTACCATTAGCCATGTGATTTTTGGATGTAACCAAAGGTCAGGGAAGTGGGGAGGGAATCATTTTGCCTTCTGAGAAGATTTTACCTTCCCAGCTGAATACTTTCCTCCCTGTTGGGAGGCAAAATTGGGAAATAGGAAAATTTAGGTAAAATTAAAGAAACATTTGATTAACTTATAGAACAAATTAGCCACATTTCACAGAAATGGACAAAAATATCCCAAAAATAAAGGAAATTTTTAGAAAATTTCTCAAAAATCAAAGAGAAATTGTCCAAAAGTAAAGAAAATTTCCCCAAAAATGGAAGAAAATGAAGGAAATATTCCGAAAATTGTAGAAATTTACTGAAAATTTAAGAAAATAAAGGAAAGTGCTCGAAACCGAAACAGATTTCACGAAAATAATTAAATCATCTGATATCTGTACTTCCAATGTATAACATCACTGCTTTAATACCTTTAAAGAAATATTCCCCATGATTTTTTGTTAATTTTTTTTTTAAAAGAGCTTACTTTAGAGCTAATTTGGTACAAAAATCAGGTTGATATCATATTCCATTCAGGAGATATGGGTTTGTATAGACTTCCCAATTGCATTTTAAAGTTTTTATACAGTATGATAAATTTATGTTTGATGATGTCATAGAGGCAATTCCATTGGAAATGCTTATGTATTTCTTTGAACGTTAATTGGTTGTTTCTGTATGATTGGAGACAATTTTTCAAACGTTATTGAAGTAGGGTATATGTGGCAATGTATATAAATAGCTAACTTTCATCAATTTATTTTTCTAGCAGGTTTTACTAATAAATAAGGATGATAGATTTTAATGAAATGACAGAAAACTTTGTGGGAGAATGTTGCTGTGATGTCATACAAAGCCTTTTCCTATTCGTTTATTGGCATTTTTTGTGAACCTTCAAATTTGAATATCTCCCAGTAGGAATAACATATCAACATGATTATTGTATTAAATAGGTTCTAAAATTTTTCTCTTTTTATTTAAGGTTACAAAAAAACATGGGAATATTCGTTTTTAATTTAACTTCTTTTTTTTTTTGACAATTTTTTAATTATTATTATTATTTTTAATTAATATTATTATATATTTTTTTATATAATTATATTATCATTATTATTTTTAATTATTATTCATATTTTTTAAATGATAATAATAACTATTATTATTTTGTATTATTATTATTATTATTATTATTATTATTATTATTATTATTATTATTATTATTATCATTATTATTATTATTTTTTGGGGTGGGGAACAACGTGGGGGAATGTGCCTCACTGGCTACGCCCTTGGCGCTTATGAACAAAAGTTATCATGTATATCTCAAGATATTTCTTATTCTAAATTAATTTGAAAGACAATTTTGTCCCCAGAAAATTGCTTCACTTGTCATTAATGTGATACATATCAGTGATGTCACTTCCTGATTGATTGGCTTGAGTGTCAGTATTTGTGTTAATGAATTGTTTTGTGTATTTATCTCTGCCCAGCTTTCAATCTTTGTGTTGACTAAATACAATTCACAGAGTAATCATCAATACTGATTAGTTACAGGTTTAGTTCAGTGGCTTAGCAAGTTTGTCTTATATGAAAGGGGACTTTAAAAGAAACAAATTGGTGAAGAAAGAATTCAAATATCTTATTTTGTTAAAGAGGGAGGCTCGGCTCAGTAAAATTAATTAATTAGAATGGGATGCGAACATTTGACGTCACTTTCGGTAGGGAATGCAAGATCCATGTGCTGTCTATTTGTACAGTCAAACAATGGCACGTTGTGTGTCAAGTTTTCCGTTGCATAACTGTCACGAGAAACTTCTTTTTCTTTTTTTTCAACGCGTTTGTCAGAAAAAAAATACTACAATAGTAGTCACTAGATGAAAATTACTGAAAAAAAGATAAAAGCAAAAAACGAAATAAATGATTCTACCTGGGCTGGAACTCACGACTTTTGGTTGACAAAAACCCGTAACCCATCGCCGTAACCACAAATGGGTTATTACATGTGTTGACATTGAAAGCGATTTTAATAAATAAAACAAAAAAATTGAGCAGCAAGTGGTTGAAATTTCAACCAATCAAACAATTTGAACAGAATTCTAAATGTTGTGTCCATATGATGATTTCGCCTCTTTAAGGAGATATACCAATTTAAAGCTCTGTCTTATATGTGTAGAAATGACTGGTGTAGTAAGTCTACTATGGAAGGCTGGTGCACTCATCCTTATATTCTTAGCAACTTGATATATTTAAAAAAAATATTATTCACTTGTTTTACTATTTGAATTGATTTTCATTTAACTTTCTTCGGGTGGTAAATTATAATATCTATTACTAAATTATATTTTACTACTTTCTTGAAATATCCAATGGTTTTTAAGACACAAAATCACAGGACAAAATATAATAGAATACATAAAGACTTTGAGGAATCTGAGGCTGTGATGTCACAGCTAGTCTGATTTCAGTTTCTACACAAATGATACATACCAAACTTTAAACTTAAACATCTCCTTAACGGAATAAGAATTTGGAATTCTTTCTGCATCTTATTTTTTCTATTGAAGTCCTCTTTCATACAAGATGGACTTCCTTGACCCTTCAACTTATCCTGTAATTTTTAGCTTAGAAATTGGGGGTATGGCAGGCCTATAGGACAGGCTGCACCAATCATCATCTTTCAATGTTAGAAACGGAACCCTCTTTTCATATGTTCATTTTTTTATCATTTTGATTTCAGGCATTTAGTATAATTTTGTTCCTCTTTTTGCGTAGTGATGAATGTCATTGTATAGTGACGAATGTCAAATTTGAAATGATTAATTCCGCATACTGACGAATGTTCAGGAAATTTTAAAAATTGATGAAATAAAAGTTGATAAACGTATTATATATACATATATATATATATAGCTTTATATCATTGAAAAGAGAAAATGCTAATTTTTTGACAATTGTACTTACAATAAAGATATTTTAAGCAAAATCTTATTTCATGATGCTTCAAAGACATTCATCAGTATGTGGAAATAATAAGTGAATATTTTTCGACAATTTTTATTTTACCGAAATAAGACATTCGTCAGTATGTGGAAAGAGGGACGATTTGATTGTAATTTGCAATATGATGTTATAAGGTATTGTGCATACATCATGCATATTCATGATTCATGCATATACGTGTGCTTACCCTGCATCTTGGTTGCTGTGAGCACACCCTGTCGTAGTCTCCTCTCAGCATCTTTTCTGTGAGGGGGTAACTTCTGAGTATGGAACAGTCCATCCACAAAAGACGATCCTCAGCTGATTTCCCATTTCAAGAGCTTTAAGAACAAACAAATTATAATTGATTTTCACATCATGATAAGGCTGCTCTCATCCATCATATGGGGAACTAAGGGTCCAACTATAAATGTCCCTAAAAAATAACTGAGAAATAGTTATTAGGAACTGACAGTTGTTTTCTTGCCTTCTGTGCCAGGATGGAGTATGTTCCCTGTGGGTGCAGGTCCTAAAGGTTCCTTGGTATCCAGGTACATGAGCTTTATCATTTCCAGGCGTTTGAAGACAGTTACCATTGTGTTTGAAAATGGTTAATGTTTTGCACAGTTTAATCAGGTGAACTGATGGTACCCAAGATGGTAATTTAACCTTCATCTCAAGAGCATATCTGGGATGAGGCATATAGGTTTGTGGCAATACTTTTCTTCTAGATTGATTTAATCTTACCCAAAAGCTATGTCAAGATGTAATGTGTGCTCAAGTTTACCACACAAGTGGGACTGTTGGTGTCCCGTGAGTCTAAAACTTTTAGATCCAATTTCCATTATTTCGTACACATTTCTACTATTTTTGCTTATTTTGTTAACAAACCTCTTTGAGAATTCAATCATATCAATGAATACATTTAAAAAAAAAAAAATTAATTTTGGTAAAAATATTTTATTGACAATTTTGAAAGTTACATCAGAAAACATTTAAATCTCTACTGTATAATAGTCTAGTATTTATGAAATATTTTATAAAAAATAGAATCCAGATATCCCAGTAACATTGTATCAGCTACCACACAATATAGTCAATATAGAAAAAGTTGGAATTCAGTTTCTCTGCACTCTAAAACAGGAATGGTAAAATTTTGATCCAAACATGGTTAAATCTGCAACAAACCAACTTTGGTCAAAATTGAAGAACAAATTTGACCAAAGTTGGTTTGTTGCAGAGCTGACCATGTTGTGGTCAAATTTGAACATTCCTTCATTAGAGTGTATCATTGTAACCACTAGGTTATGTCTTACATGCTTATCCTGTCTATCAGGTGATCATTATATGACAAATTGCTATTTTACCAGGAATTTGAATATCTGCCAATTTGTTTTGCAATCTGAACACCAATCACTTTGTGACAATAATTTCAAATTACAATGGGAAAATTAATTTATGTGATGTCTACTTGGAAACTCAGTGTATCCTACTTGGAATCAGTACTTCAAGTTTTCCCTCTTGTCACACCACCAGTGTTACTCACCTGACACCAGGTACGTGTTTCCTTCCTCCAGTGAGGTCACACCACACATGGATTGTTGACCATTAGTTGTAACCGTCACCACCTGATTGGCCACCATGGACATGGTGTTACTGTTGTTACGAAACACAGGCTTGGCCAAAATACGGTATCTGATCTCGCTGGCAATTCTTGGACCAGGGGGACCTCCAGCAGGAGCTGCGCCATCAGGGCTACTGTATATTGTTTCCTTCTGTAAGCACTTTACCTTTAAATACTGTGAAAAGAAGGAAATCATTGTTGCGTAAGTTAATAGTTGATGTTTCCAACCCATTTATTGAGAAAACCTTCCTCATGCATGCATCCTACCCCAATCAGGAAATCAAGTATAACCTAAAAAGTTCATAACCTTGGATTACTCAAGCCGACCTTAAAAGGAATCAGATTGTTACCCCATTACCCATAATGCACCGTGTGTCCCATTATACTATTTACAATTTGTAGACAATTTCAGTCTTATATGAATTGGAAGTTAACTAAATGTGAAAATTTATAAATAGACAAAAAACCTTTCAAGTTTTCAAAAAAATAGAGATTAAATGTCAAGGTTCCTTATGCAAAAGCTAACTTCTTTTGGTTTGGAGATTTTGACTTCAAATTTCATCAACACTGTATTTAAGATGCTCTGACAGCGAAACTAGGGGGGAAGGAGGGGGGGGGGGTGGCGGCTTGGGAGAAGATAGGGCTTAAAGGTCAGGTATCGTGTTAACATGGACAGTTAATATACAATAAAAGTCAACGTTTTTGATTGGTCATACACATGGACAGCCAATCAATTACTGCCACAGAGGCGACTTACACACTGTACATACACACACGATGCGCACAGTACCTACTTAATAAGAAACGATTCACAACCCGGTGTGACGTGAAAGATATGAACATTGCAATTTTACTGAGACGAGATTCCCTCTTTAAGTCATGTTTAAAATTTAATGTTTTTTTGGGAAACACCACATTGAAGCAAGTTGACTGCATTTTTTGGCATTCTTTTAACCACAGAAATGCCTAAAATTGCAGAGCTTCCATGGGCCCTCTGGATTTGCCCCTGAATCTCACTAAAATCCCGTAAGTGGGCCACTGGACAAAAATTTGTTATCACTTTATCTCCCCAATATTTGTTTTCGTTCCGCTGCCTTATCACGTGGGTTATTTCCCTGTAATTAGCATTCTAGATCAACAGTAATATCTTTCTATTGGAAAACAAAGACAAGCTCTGAGAGGTTTGTTTTAAGATCTTCCCTAATTACTTAGTCATCCTTCAAATGATGGTTTCTCCCAGTGTGTTTGTATGTTTTTATTAATACCATTTAATATATTTATTTAATGTCTTGTAACATTTAATTTCATTTTTGTAGAATCATTTGTACAGTGCAGCTATAGCAGAAGCTTGTACTGCATTAATTGATTGAATGACAACAAAGCAATACATCAAGGAGTGTTTGAAAAATGGTTGGACCAAGTTGACAAGGAAAACATATTTTTTATGCAATCTCTTTCTTACTACAGGACTATTGTGTGGGTCTTCAGTCGCAGTGCTGCAGTGGTTGTTCTGCAATTGGCCTGTGCTTGGAGCAAGTGAAAAGGCTTGGGTGGGTGGAGCTCATGTACTAATTCACTTCACAGTCTGCTAGAGAGAATTTTGACAACTACTACATTTTAGGCCCCAGATCCCCTCCCCCTAAATTTGGAAAGAGATCATGTGAAGGCACTTTTAATGAGGACTCTTCTTTGGACTATCGCATTTGTTATGAATAAGTTCTGCCATCTAAAATATTGTCATATGATAATGAAATATTATTACATATATATGTTAAAAATACGGTGAAAGAACAATAGTTTGCCATCAATAATGCAACTAAATAATGAATTATTATTGTTTAGAGTGATCCCAGGTAAAGAAGCTACTATTAGTTATCATGCATTGTAATTAAATACACATACTTGATTTAGTGATCTCAGTCTTAACAGGTAATGTTAAGTAACATTAATTTTTGTGATAAAAACCTTGAAATACTAAATATGCCATATCCTACCCTCATAAGTATAAATACTTATATATAATAATTATATCCATTTTTTTGTCATAGAACATGACAGAAACATAATATGTTACTGGCATTGATAAAATATTTGTCATAACTATTTGTTTGTTTCTCATAAGCAGCTGTTGGAATATTTGCTTAAAAAAAAAAGTAAACCAAAATATGATATCAATTTCTATACTGTTGTGAATAGTTTTAACTCTAAATGTCAATCAAAACATAAAAGGCACGGAAATGAAAATTAGATCTGAAATAACTTACCAAACGCCACATTGCAGAATTTATCTTGAGGGTGTTGGGGCTGACACATACAAGCTAATGATAATGACAGTGAACCAAAGAAAATAACAACACAAATGGTCTTCATTTTCCTTCAAGTTTCTTTCAATGAGTCCAGTGAGAGAAATACAGTTATAAATTGATTTGAATTGCAGCAATTTAAAAATACACAAGTCTGAAATAGTAACTTGTAATAAGTTGTATCAGGTTGACAGCAATTACGAAACTGAGGCTTAGTTGAAGCAACTTTGTTCAGAACAGTCAAGCAGCTGAATCAAATGGAGGTGAAATCCTGTATTTATAGCCGTTGTCTCCCACTTTTGATTAGTTTTGCTCACTCCCTGTAGGCTAAACAAGATATGTCATCAAAAGAGGACAATTTCAACTTCTGTGTTTAGCGAGTAATACAGTTTCTTCCTAATTCACTTTCACATTTGACAATTCTGACCAATCAGAGGCTTTGTTTTTATCATGCTTACGTATTTAGACTTCCTGAGATTTGATGGACAGTTTTCCTGTTTGGTATTAAAGTGGTATAGTAAGGGTGATGTACCAGGAAGTTTGCTTTTTTTTTTTTTGCAATGTTTTTAATCAAAGTGTTTCAAACCATGTTTAGAGAACTAGTATCCACTTTAATATAAGCTGCAAGCAAACTAATCCCATATCTGAAAATTCATACATAAAAATCTGCATAAGTTTTAATAGATCATAACATATTATGAAATACAACAAAAAGAAAGTTCTTTAAATTCAAACTCAAAAATCAAAGGAGAATAAATAACCGTTGCCTCATTGATCATCAAAGGGGCACTAGACCAAAAAGTGAGGGCATATTTTTAGGGGTTCCCCCAAAAATCAAATGTTTACCTAGCATGCAAGGGTATAATAATTTTTTGCTTAATATGAATATTCAAGTAAAATTTGCACTCACGTCATCTGTGGGCTTTGAAAGCATTAAGTTTATCGATCTTTTGTGGATGATATATCTGTGAAATTAGCAAAAACGAGCGCCCTCACTTTTCAATCTAGTGCTCCTTTTGCATGAGGTGTTGTTGCTTGAAGACCTATGAACAACCACACATATTGCAATTCTTACCAGGGATACTGTCTGTAACATATTCCTGATATAATTAAAGCAGAGTGAGGATGTCTTTTGTTGATTTTTTTAAATCATTCATTGACACCTGTTTTGTCTCCTAAAGTGGTAAACCATTTTTGTTTATGAATCTTAGATACATAATTGGTATAAATATCTTTGTTAAAGAGGGTGTGTAACTCTCCATGTGTGAGCTTTGCTGAATATTTTAGTCTTTAAAAAATTGTGTTTTCAAATTTTAATGTGGTGCCCCTTTAAAGAGTGGAAAACCTAAAACATTGGTTCAAAAAGTCCTTCAGTTATTCTTTGTAATGTGTGTAAAAGATTGGGTTCTGAATTTACCTTGGAAGGAAGGAAGAGGGGGTGGAACTTCATACTTAAAGTGGTAGGGGTGTTTCACCAACTGAAAAAGATACCCGCAGTATGACAGATATTTTGGTAAGTGCAGTATGAAAGAAGTCATTTTTCAAAAATATTGTAAAAATGTTCATCAAACCTGTCAAAGTTAAAGTCATGTTTGTGCAGCTCCCTACATGGACAATGTAAAAATATATTGTGAAAATGGACCAGCAGTATAAAATTAACACATTACAACCTCATTTTTTTGGATCTGCACTACAAAAATGATAAAAAAAAAAAAAAATTGAGTAAAATCTTTATATTAATTTTGTTATAGTAAAAAAAAGACACCTGCGCTACAAAAATGGTGCAAAAAAGGCACCTGTTTAGGCAGCACACATATATACCTCACATATGAAAGTACTCCTTCCCCCTTTCCGCCCTTATCCCCCCCAGCTTCCACCCCCACCCCAGAATTCACCTCTAAGGTATTTGACATACTTTTTGACGCTAAGTGTCAAAGGAGGAATATGTCACTTTAGCCAAAGTAATATATCTGTGGTCAAAGGTCAACACTTTTTGTGGGAGTGGGTGCTCAACCTGTCTGTCATACAAGGATGTTTTTCCAAATCAAACCTGACAGTGATGACATAGGAGATAAATGTGAGTTGCAGGTATACTGGTGATATGTTCACTTAACAATACAGAGGGAAATAGAACAAGGCCATAGAAGTTATTGATTGCGGAGTAGATTTTCTTTTCAGGGTATTTTGAGGAGATGGGAGCCTTGCTCTGGAATGACATCACCATCTGATCATCATAAACAGTTTCAAATATAGGAATGACCTTTACACACAGTGAATGCAGGCCGAGACCAGCATGTCAGAACATTTTTGGGACCCAAGTTGAATGCCAATCAGTATTTTTGCATTTCTGAAAGAAAAACAATATATATATACACTTTTGGAAAAATGTTGGATGTGTTTTTATGGAGTAATTTACATGGACAAAATGATAAATAAACCTTTGGAATTATTTTCATTTGATTGCTTTGAATTTCCTTCTAATTTTGAAAATAGCAGTCTTGAAAATTTGGTAAACTTTAAATTTTGTAATATTTTGAAACTGATATGATCTTACTAATATAAAATTTGAAATAAAGATTCATAAACAAATAAGATTTTAGGACTTTAGGATACAAAACAGATTAATGAATATTTGAAAACAGATTTACCAAAATGATGACCACACTTATAGGTCTAATTTTCCTTACATTACGCCCAATCCTCGCTACAAATTTTCAGTCTTTTTACCAGCAAGAACCTCCATTTCGGCGGGTATTACTTTTAGACTCTTCTAGAAGTAATTAAGAAACCCACCACAGACAGTTCAGTGATTGTACACGTCAGTAATTACACTCCCAATCATCTATATGCACTTAATGGAACTTATTGTAAAGAGCCAGGTATTGTAGATTTGGTTACTGTAGGGGCAAGTCATGTGTGTTATGTGGGGCTGAGGATTCATTTTGACTTTAAAAAAAATGTTTTCATCAGTGAGTTATAAACACTCTGGTGAGTTTGGATGCATTGGACTGAAAATTTATAGCCAGAGTAATTCATCATGTAAGTCCTATAGACCACACCTTTAAGTATATAATCTGTTTAGCAGATTCACAGGTGCATGTGACATTAATAAATCTTCAGACTTTCTCATTGATTATGCTCAAACTCTATGACCTTTCTTCCTTTTTTTTATTCTATTTGCAAAAAAAGTGTTTCTTTTATTTGATTCTTTATACTATTTTTTATATTTCTTATACAGATAACTTTTTCTTTGCCCTAGCTCCATAAAAGGTGAACTTGCATGAACATACACAATGCCAGAAGGGATTATTCACATTTTGTTTTCATTATTGCTTCCTGTCAGAGCTTTATTTTTTGTACAGGGTAGTTTGTCTGTTTGTATAATAAAACAATCAAGCGGTTTGTACTAGGGGAGGAGGAGGAGGGGTTTGATGGGATGTTTTCAGTCAATAAAGCCTAAGTTAAAGATAATCAGCAATGACAGATATGAATCGGACCTAATATAATCAGAAATAACATGAGAGTATGTATACAGAAAACCTTGCCAGGAGTGAAAACTTGAGCCAAAAATCAGGACAAATTTATGTATTTCAATTTTGTTAAAATATTTTGAATTCAGTCCCACAATTGAGCCTGACATACATGGAAGTTAAAGTTTGAATATATTTTTACAGACACAAGCAGAGGGATGACACCAGTAAAGTATTTTTCAATGTGTCACTTTTGTGCTTTAGTAATAAAAGGGATCTAAACAAAGTTGAGTTTTGAAATAAATTTGTTATCCAATCAGTAGCTTCCTATATGTAAACATTAAATACATTTAAAAGTGGGTCTAAAAGGGATCGATCCAGTTTTGCAATTTAAAAAGGAATATGTACTCTTTACCCCATTGTTCATGTAGGGAGCTGCCCTAGCACGGCTTTAATTTTGACAGGTTGGTGATCAGTTACAATCTTGGACAAAACTGTTGGGACACTTACCGGCTTTACCGGAAAGTTTGCATGTTATTTCAAATATTATGTAGAACTATTTTTCCCCCTCCCCTCCCCCTCTCCCCGCACTCCATTTCAATGTTGTTAAAATATATCAATAGGAAATACAGAGACATGGAAAGCAATTATCAACATTTTCCACTCATTTCACCAAATTTGAATGGGGTCCCAACGAGTTTTGTCCAAGATTGTAGTAGTTATAGATGTCAGTGGCACAAGCCAAGAGGGCAAGAATAACCTACAATCCAAAACTGTTGTTGGAACACTGATGCTATTTTCATACATCAATCATGTAATTAAATGCAATCTTATTTATTTTATTTACTTTACCTCTCCTCCATTTAATGTTGAATTGAAGATACAAACCAAATTCAAACTGTCTCAACAAGGATCAACATTGATTGGGGAAGGAAGGGGAATGTGTAAATTAGTAGAGAAAATTAGAGAATGGTTGCTTGGCTGCTGGCTGGCTGGTTGGTTGGTTGGTTGGCTGGCTGGCTGGCTGGCTGGCTGGCGACAATTTGAGATTTAAAGAAAATATGTACATGTATCATTTATTTATTGTTATGTTCTGTGGGGGAAGATGAAAGAAACAATATTCTGATAAGAGGCTGTAATTACTTTTATAAACAAAATCGCAACAGACTGTTTGTAGTTGTAAGCAGGGACTTAACTACCAGGGGTGTGGAGGGTGTCACACCCCCTCCAATAATTTGGCTTGTTGGTAAATTGATTTCGTCTGTTGGCAAATCATGGACTTGAACTTCAGAGAAGATTTACTTTATAAAGAAAAAAAAACTGGCATACGGTAAACATGAACTAATCTGTCTTGGTAAAATACCAAAATTATAAAAAAAAAAAAAAAAAAAAAGAAAAAGGAAACTGGCAAAAAATTGTTAAAATATTTCCTCTGCAAATATCAATTCCAATTGTAACATAAAAGTGCAACACTGTACAGAAGAATGCAGACAATCTCACTCTTAATTGCATCCATGGTAGATTGTGAAGCAGTTGCGCACAATCATGGAGATCATGGAGATCATGTGTACGTTTCTTTAAACTGTAAAATAGTAGTGAGGAATTTAATTTTGGTAGTTTATCCAAAGGTTTCTTTCTGTTTCCTTAAATTAAAGATATATCCACAGATTTTTTCCAATTTCCCTATTTGTTTTAGTGTTTAAAATCAGAAACCCATATGTCTATAAAGTGATTTTATTGTTAGAATTAAATTTATTATTTTTCATTATGTACCCTGATCAGGCTATCCTGATCAGGTGATCAATTGGAAATGAATGGTTGAAATTTTATCTATCATTTTAGGCCATTTTGAAGCATCAAAAACCTGAAATCTTCAGAATTTCTGAGGTTTCACCCCCTGGACCCTTACAAGGGATTTACCCATGGGCCCAGGGGCCGTTTAGTTACATGCACTCAATTTTCTCTTCTTGACAGCTGTGCCCACAAATCTAAAAGCTCTGCTGACCCCACTGCAGGCCACCAGAGTGTTGTTGACTGTAAGCTTACTAAACTAAAAGGACAATGCATATCCATTATGGAGGTAAATGTAGCATGACCTCAGACACCAGGAGTGCATGAAGCTGTAGGAGACCTCAAATTATTACAAGGGAGGGGTGGGAGGATGATGACATCAAATGTGATTGATACATACATGCTACATGGAATCATGAAATCATACCCTTTTGGTTTACTTTGATAAAATACTGCCCCTCTCACCCCGATCCCCTCGCATATACAAACAAAATTCAAGAAAACAAAATGAAAACAAATTTACTAACTGTTAACTCATTTTTCAGAAATTTTGTTTTCCTGTTCTGGATCAAAAGATGTTGAAAATGTTTATTTTTCTAACATTTTGCATTAGATATTAGAAAATTTAGTAGATCTTTATTCCGAAATATCAGAAGAAGGGTGGTTAACTTGTAGAAGCATTACAAAATGCCATTTTCAAGAAGCCATTTATGACCCTTTAATTGATGAAACTAAGAGCTTTTGGGGGCTTCGCCCCCTGGAACCCCACTGGAGCTTGCCCCTGGACCTGATCAGGCGCCCTTTAGCATGCCCTTGGACCTCATGTCATTTGCCTTCCGGGGGCTTTGCTCCCTGGTCCCCATTGGAGCTTTGCCCCTGGACCCAACCAGGTGCCCTTTAGCGGGCCCTGTACCCCATGCCATTTGGCTTTGTGTATGGAAATGTCAGGTTGAAGTGGGCCTGACTCCAACCTAACCTAAACCTTACTGAGACTGCTACACCCTGACAGGGCCTGAAAGCTAAAGAAACTCAGTCAATCTGACCAGGCCTGACAAAATGTCAGGGTAAGTCAGACCCCACTAGTAACCTGACATACCCTGACAAGATGGGACTTTGAATTTTTGTAATGTTTTAAGGACTTAAAATATTTCAAGAGCAAGACAAGTAGTCTGACAATAGCCTGACATACCCTGACAAGATGGGACTTACAATTTTTTTAAGTTTAAAGGACTTAAAATATTTCAAGAGCAAGACGAGTAGTCTGACAATAGCCTGACATAACCTTACACTTTGGGACTTTGAATTTTTTTAAGATTTAAGGACTTAAAATATTTCAAGAGCATGACAACCTAGACTGACATACCCTTACAAGATGGGACTTAAATTATTTTGTAATATTTTAAGGAATATTTAGGAGCCTGAGAACTACATTAACAGGCTATGGTACAATGGGAGCTTGAAGAAAGTACCAATGCCTATTTGAGGGTCAAATATAGTATAGTTTAATCCTGTAATACACAATGCTATAAGAGGAGTCCCTAGGCGAAAATTGATCAAAACAATGAGGATATCTAGGGATATCCAAGGTTTTTTGTTACCATAAAGTGTGGATAAGCCTGGACTTTTATATACAAAACTATCCAGGGATATCTGGATTAATATTAACTGAAGAAAATCCAGACAAGTCTAGATAAATGTAGACTTTTATCATGTACAGATCCAGAGAGGCTGGATAAATATGGACTTTACCACTTTTCCAGTGACAGAGTCCAGAAAATCAATATTTCTGTATGAGAAGAAAGTCTAGAAATATAGATTTGTTTGAACTTTATGTGAAAGCACTTTATTGTTAATTTGGGTTCAGAAAATAATGAGTAATGTGATGTAAGCAGAAAGTCCAGAGGATACAGGTATGTCCGGACTTATGAAAAATGAGAGCATCAATGATGATGTATGATGTTTAGAAATGGTGGCGGTATCAACTCAAAAATGTGCATGTAGCTTTCATGCGCATATTTATATTTCCTTAAAAGGCATATAAGAAATGATCACAATTTTCATATTATTAAGTTCCAAGTATGCTTTTTGCATGTTTTATGAAAGAAAAAAAGAAAAAACTATACACTTACACTACTGATTTTGTCCTATACCAAAATATACCTCCCTCGCTGGACATGGCAAGCTATATACCTTTTATTAAGGGCTATGACTCCACATTCATTTTGGTATATGCTTTTTAGAGAATATCAGTTTAACATTTATTGAGCAGAACACAAATTTACATCACACATCACCTGTCCTAGCTAGCTGTGACCAAGTAATAACACAATAAGATGTTTCCTTTTCACAGGAAATGTTAATGAAAATTACAAATCATTTTTTGACCTCCAACCTTTAATAGACATATCACAGCCTATAGGGGATAAACTTCTAATCAGTCCACACCATTCCATCAAGTATCAACTCAATATCAGTTACGGTTTTCCTTGAAAAAAAGAGATGCAAAGTGTTCTCTTTTCTTTTAATCACTTATTTGACCTCTGGCCTTTAGGGTACATGGCCCATGTTATAGAGAGACAAACTTGTCACCACCCCACACCATCCCACCAAGTATCAATCCGAGATCAGTTACAGTTTCTCCACAAAAAGAGACCCAAAATTTCTCCTTCAATCACCCTTTGAAGGAGACCTTTAAGGCATAGGACCCATATTATAAGGGGAAAACTTTTCATCACTCTACACCATCCCACAATGTATCAACCCAAGGTCAGTTATTGTTTCCTCAAAAAACAGATGAAAAGTTGTCTTTTAATCACTTATTTGACCTCTGACCTTTAAGGTACATGACCCCTCTTATAGCGGGACGAACTTTTCATGACTCCACACTTCATCCCACCAAGTATCAACCCAAGATCACTTGCTGTTTCCCCAGCAAAGGAGATGCAAAATTTCCTCTTTTAATCACCTATTTGACCTCTGACCTTTAAGGTACATGACCCACATTGTAGGGGGACAAACTTGTCATTATTCCACACCATCCTACAAAGCATCAACCCAAGATCAGTTACTGTTTCCTTAGCAAAGGAGATGCAAAATTTCCTCTTTTAATCACTTATTTGACCTCTGACCTTTAAGGTACATGTCCCACATTATAGGGGGCAAACCTGTCATCACTCCATACCATCCTACCAAGCATATAAACCTAAGATCAGTTACTGTTTCCTGAGAAAGGAGACACATTTTTAACTTTTAATCGCTTATTTGACCTCTGACCTTTAAGGTACATGACCCACGTTAAAGGGGACAAACTTGTAATCATTCCACACCATCCTATCATCAACCCGAGATCAGTTTCTGTTTTTCCAGCAAAGGAAAATGACCTCTTTTAATCAATCATATGACCTTTAAGATAATTTTTAAGGGGTGAGGGTAAACTTGTTATACCTACCGTACCTATGATACCTATGTTTCCTGGACGAAAGGCTTGTAACCTGAGATTCCAGACCTAGAAGTGTCAAGTAATTCGTGACTCTCTAATCACCCCATTCTATCCCAACAACTATGACCCTATTACATAAATTTATCTCTGCATAAAATACTAGATACTCTCGTTTTGTTTTTCAAGCTTCCAATTTAGCCTAAATAATCATGCACAAAAATCATTCCCAATCAATAATATGTTCATGATTGCGACCCAGGCTGGTTTCCGCCTTTTCCAGCAAATAAATCAGATCATATGATGAACATGTGTATGCTGCGCACCGGCCGTCGGCGCGGCCTGATTGGACCATTCACAATGCGTACATGTACACATCAGGACCAGACCAGACAGCTAGCTAGATCTAACGTTAGGCCCTGTTACTACAGATAGCATTAGCAGCCTAATGTTACAATGACCAAATAACTTTACCTTAAAAGCTGGAATGAAACTCTTTTGTTGCCCAAGCAGGTATGCATACGAATCATGTCTTTTGCTTAAATGTACGGTTTTAAGAGGATTTGTGAAACAGTTTGTTTCTGAAACATATAATAAAAGAATATTCTTCACGGAATTTTGCCCTAGCCTAACAAGTAATATTAGGAGTAAGACTAGGACATGACAAACGATCTCTACAATTTACCAACCTTTTCTTTGGCCTGCTTTTTTTTTGTGTGAGTGATCATTAGGTCACTATTTAGGCAAAAATTTCATAATGTTGAACTCCTCATAGTAGGCCAATACCATTGTTACTGTTTGTTTTAATTTCATTCGAAATGTGAGCATATGTAAAATAGGCTACATGTCATTAGGCCTAAGCTAGGCCTAAGCTATTGCCAGACTAGGCCTGTATGCTTAACTTAAGCTACAGTAACTCATGGTATCAGAATCATAATTATGTAGAACTTGTAGTACTATATCATTTTAGATCATTCCAGGTTGGAATCATTTAGGCCTACATCTATGAAACTTGGCATAGCAGGGACAGAAAGAAGGAGGGCTTAGGCTAGGTTCCTTTGAAGTGAGGGCCGAGTGAGAGGGGTGTTGTGTGTTCATGCTAATTAGCAATTTGCATATGACAAATGTATTTTCAATTTCTCGTAGACTTTCATTCATGATCATGAGAAGTGGGTTGACAGTTGAATAACAATTGCTCTAGGCCTATCTTTACGATAAGTTTCAGGGTCATAAATGCATACTAATTAGGCCCAGGTGATTTGCATATTAGTGGATTTTAAAGAAAATGTGTAACTTTAAGTCGTAACTTGAAATAGGAATGAAGTACATCCATGGTACTTGGCATAGAGGTGAAAAACTAAGGTACCTTTCAAATGAGCAGTAAAGGGGATGTTGTATTTGCATACTTATTTGCATAATAAAGACATATTTTCTTCTTCAATTTTATGTACACTGTTTCATGTATGATCATGAAAAGTGGGTTGACAATTGAATATTAAATGTTCTATCTTTATGATAAGTTTTGTGGTTATAAATGCATGTTAATTAGATGATTTGCATATCAATGGGTTTTAGCAAAACTTTAACTTTAAGTCATAACTTGAAATAGGAATAAAGTACATCTTTTTATATGCCTATACTGCACCCTTTAGCTGATCTTATTGATACTTGGCATAGACGTGAAGAACTAAAGTACCTTTGAATTAAGCATAAAAAGGAGTTGTGTGTGCATAGTAATTAGCTAATTTACGTATTACAGACATGTATTATTTTCAATTTTTTATAGACTTATGTATGATCATAAAAAGTGGGTTGACAGTTGAAAATTTCAGTGTCATAAATGCATACTAATTAGGTGATTTGCATATCAATAGATTTTGACGAAAATGTTTAACCATAAGTCATAATGTGAGATAGGAATGAAGTACATCCACGATACTGTAGCATAGAGGCGAAGAACTAAGGTTAACCTTGAAATGAGCATAAAAAGGAGCGTTGTGTGTGCATACTAATTAGCTAATTTGCATAATAAATACAAATGTTTCATTTTCAATTTTTGTTGACTTTTATGTATGATCATGAAAAGTGGGTTGATAGTTGAACATCAAATGTTCTATCCTTATGATAAGTATCGGGGTCATTAATGCATTTTAGGATTTAAATTTACATATTAGTGGATTTTAACAAAAATGTTTAACTTTAAGTCATAACATCATAAAATAATTTTAGTGCAGGAAATTCCATTCCGAGTGTAGTTGACAACATATTGTTATTGCTTCTTAGGGTTTTTTCTTTTCTTTTTCAGATGTTAGGAGTTTCAAGGATTTTTTCCCCAAATCATAGTGTTTCAGTTTGTTCATGTCAGGCTCATGTCTGTTTAAGTTTTAGTAAATTCTTTACTTAATTTCAAAGTCAAAATCAATAGGAACAGGTGTTAGCTTTACATTGCTGTACACAAGGCTAAATGTCATTTTTGAAGGATATTTATTCCACTTTTAAATTGCAGTTTTTTGCTTGAATACCCCAATATTGGTTGGTAAAAAAAGGTCTACCATTTCTAAAATCAAAACCATGTCTTAGTTTTGCAATGGCCCAGGCCCCCAGTAAGTTGCCATTGCATTAGAGTTATCTTACATATTTAAGATTTATTTTTCTTGAAAAACTAGTAGCATAGTGAGCCCAAAGTTTATGCAGCTAAGGAATTCAATTTTATTTTTTCTTTATGAATGGATAAATTGTTCTCGTTTTCAGAAATGTATTAGTAGAGTGTAAAAAGGATTGAATAAAAAATATTTGCAAGAAAGAATTTTCCAATATCAATTTCCAAAGTGTTTCATAATTGAAAACATAGTAAGATTTATTTGAGATTTCTTAGGTGAAAATCATGAGGGAAGTTTAAACTGATTATAATCTTCTATCATCTTTGAGACAATTATGTTTTTATTGCACAGTTTATAAGAGAGAAGATACCCGAATGAGAAAAAGGGAAGTTTGCTCAGATGAGAGACAGGCCGAAACTTCTTTGTTTAGCTCACAAGGTAAGATCAAGATATCATAAATAATACTATGAACTTAAAGGAACATATCCACAGCTTCATATTCAGTGAATTTGCAAAGACAATTGAATTCACACTGGCTGCTGACAAGTGGTCAAATCCGCACTAAATATTAAGTGATAACATTAGGCCTTGATTTAACGCTATGAATTTTAGTGATTAGACATAAAGTATTTATGCGAATTTACGAAAATAAATAAAATTTAAGAAGAGTTTTACCTTTAAGTACAAAAGGAAGTAAAAGGTTATTTTCATCGGTAAAATATTTCTTATAACTTGCAAAGTATAGAATTAATATTTTCTTTTCTTATTATATTTGAAATGTAAAACATTGACCCCATCAAAATTTTCATCCTTTTTTTGCCTGCTGTTTGAAATCTGTTGCCTGAAAGTAGGCTTGGGTGGTATATCGGTATTTCTGTACTCACACCGATATGGTCGGTATTGAACATTTCTTCTATACCAAATGTGTGATGTGTTTTGTGTGTGTATTTCCCAATGCAACTGTCTGTAAAAACTAATGGTTCATGTTAGAGCTGTGAATAGAGAGGGATTTTAGTAAACGTGTATACGCCAAAAAAAGTGAGCGTGTATCGTGTACACGCATTTAGTACCGTAATTTTCGGAAATACACCAAAATTGCTCCAAAACTACCAGGCGAAGTAAAAAAATTGCGCAACCATTATGGCAAAAGTACTGACACCATTGCCCAAATAGACGCTGAGTTTTGCTTTCCAAATCGTAAAAAGTTTACTTCTACAGTATAAATCATCATTTTTATGAAAAATATGCATGGAAATTCAGTTTAAAAAGAACATAACTTCCTTTCAATGTCATTTGAACTCAACATCGCGTAACTTTTTTGTCCTATTCGCTACGGCTTTCAAAGTTCTTCTGTGAAATTCTTGCATACTACTACTAGGCCTGTGATATACCGAATGCAGAATTTCAGCTCTGGTAATATTTACATTTAAATGCACTGATTGTCACGATTCAAGTATTTTTAAGTGTTTTTTGGTTGATTTAACAGCTAGTAAAACGGGCCTTGATTGCGTGGAATTTAAAGCCTTATGGCCTAACGTCAGGCCTATTGTTTAGTTTCACTGTGTACTGCTGCACATTCGCGGTGCATTTTACAAGTTAGATTAGGCCTACTTAGATTTCGGCAAAATCAAAGTGTATAATATCCCCATTTATTGGTGATTACTGCGCATTCGTGATTTGCACATTTAAAAAGGATTATGCTAATCGGGTTTACAGTTTGTAAAAAGATATTGATTGGAATTTTGTCAGCCGAATGTGTGTGTGATTTGAATCATGAGTGACATTGATTTTCAACGGTAAGACTGACTTGAAAAATGATTACTCGCAATGAAGTATTTAGTAAACGTTTACAAGATTTGCGAGCGTGTACATGCTAAACAGTCACAGCTCTAGTACATGTGCATAATCATTGGAACTTATGATAATAGGACTCTCCGAAAGATTTGGTATATTAAAACTTTTTCCATCATTTTTTTTTTACTTTCAAAAGTGGATAATCTTTTGAAAAAGAGAGAGGTGGAAAGATCATTTTGAGGAGATACTGAATAGACCAGATCCTGTTTTTCCAGTTCCTAAGATAACATGTGACCCTGAAATAGACGAAATCAGTATAAGTTATATTACAAGAAGTGAAATAAAAGAGGCATCGATGAAGCTAAAGAATAACAAAGCTGCAGGCAAGGATAATATAACTGCTGATTTCTTAAAAGCTGATATATGCACATCAGTATTATGGCTTGAAGAGCTGTTCAGAATTGTATGGGAAAAGGAAGTTAAACCAAAATCATGGAAGCAAGAACTGAAAACAAAAATACCTAAGAAAAGCAAAACTGGCGCGGAATAACCTTAAGATCCATACCGAGCAAAATATTTGGAAGAGTTTTAATCAACAAAATTAGAAACGGTGTTGACAGTCAGACGAGAGATGAATAGGCTGGATTTAGAAGAGAAAGGAGTACCACCGAGCAAATTTTTATCCTGCACAACATTATAGTACAGGTGGCTGAGTGGCAGTCAACCTTCCACATATATCACCTTTGTTGACTTCGAGAAGGCGTTTGACTCAGTGCACAGAGAAAGCCTCTGGAAAATAATGGCAGCCTATGATATTCCACAAAAGATAATATGTTTGATTAAAGCGTTATATGAGGACAGTGAACATGACTTGTCCTCCTTAAGAAAACATACTGTAGCAAATAGTAAGACCACTTTATCTAATAATTAAAATAACCACACAATAAGGACTTCATCCATTGTTAATATGATACTCAGCACCAACTTCCACAACAACTAAGGTTTTTAGAATTAAAAAAATAAGAGAACAAATCTGACTCGACCTGGTTATGTATCAGGTCGGGTCTGGCTGTTTGAAACTTTAAGGAGCAGAACAACTAATGAATAAAACAGTTAAATAAAGATGATGGTGTAGAATCTGAATGGTTTCAAGTCAAAATTAGTATAAAGCAAGGTGATGTAATGTCAGGGTTCCTTTTTCTGATGGTGGTGGAATGGGTGATGAGGAAAACGACTGATGATAGCAGGAATGGAATTAGATGGAAGTTCATGTCAACCCTTGAGGACTTAGATTTTGCTGATGACATTGCTCTCACTTTCATCTACATATCAACACATGGAAACCAAAGTGACCAGGCTCAATCAGTATGCTGCACAAACTGGGCTGGAATAAGAATAAGACAGAGCTCATGAAAGTTAACAGCAAATGTGCAAACAAAGTTTATATCGATAACTAACAACTAAATGAAGTAAACAAGTTCAAATACCTCGGTGCAACAGTGAGCTTACAAGGTGGTGGCGAGGAAGATATCCAAAACAATCTCTAAAGCAAGAGTAGCATTTATGAAATTAGATAAGGTATGGAACTCAAGTACATTCTCAATATATACAAAAATATGACTGTTTTACAACTCTCTTGTTAAGTCTGTACTCTTGTATGGTTGCGAAACATGGAGAGTTAATGTAGCAGATAATAAAAAGCTGGATACATTTATGTTTAAATGTTACAGGAGAATTTTGAAGATCAGATGGCCGTACAGTATGTAATATCAAACGATGAAATACTGAAAATCACTAAACATGACAAAATCAGCACTGAAGTAAAAAGAAGAAGGTGGAGGTGGATTGGATGTTATGCGCATGAGCACTATTAAGCACTGTGTGACAGCTTTGAGGGAAGAAGGAAAGTTGGTTGTCCTAGAATGGCCTGGAGAAGGACAGCCGAGAAGGACAGTCAAGAAGGAGAGGAATGTAATGGGATGGAGCTCGTGGACAGAAGCCAAACAAGTTGCAATTGACAGAGTCTGGTGGAGAGAGTGCACTGCAGCCTTATTGGCCAGGAGGCCTGAAGAGACTAGATGAGAAAGGTTGTGGTAATGATGCTCCTGTAAGGCTGGTTAGCCAATACTGAACTAACAGGATGAGTCTGGTTCTTGTCAGGCTCATGTGTCAGGGCACTGTAAGGCCATTGTCTGGGCAGACAATTTTGTATGAATTTCCTACACATTCATTTCCCCCACCGCCCCCATCACAACTTGGGTCACAACTACATGTACCTCGGTATGCCCCTGGTTGTGAGATAAATTGTTGCAGAATTTGTTACTGTTCCAACGAGTTTTGTCCAAGAATGTAGGTGAAAGGGAACAATAGTGAGGCACCGTTGTGACAGGCCACATATCAAAGAACACAGACACATCCTGCCCTCCTTGCAAAGTATCATTCCTCTTTGGTTGTGTTACCCAAACACAACCTAGGTATGGTATTCACATTCTTCATTTGTTGTAAGAGGGATTGTACACCTAATGCAAATGGTATAGTTAGGCAGGGCATACATCTCCAATGTGGAGATCAATAGATTTCAGTTGACACTTTGATTGAAATATGATAGTTTAGTTTGCTTTATTAGGGATAAGCTTAGTAAAGAAATGAAAATGAAATTAACATCACCATTTTAAAGAGCTAGGAAAACTTATTTGAGAAAATTGACACCCCGCAGATAATTGTGCGTCATATTATATTAACGTTACTTCCGCGGTGGTCAAGTTGGCTTATCAGTCTATGTGCAAATATTTAGACCAATCAATAACTGACTCCAAAGTGGCATTACTAGTATGTAGTACAACTATCAGGGGCTGGGTTTCAAGCCATTTTCTCCACTGTGGGTGATCCACAGACTTGTACCATGGGGAGTCTGTACCCCTTCTTTTTTAGTGGAAAGTCAGTTGTCATTTAAAGACTTTTCATTTTTAGTTCTTCTTAAAGCAAAAAGTTCTTTGTTGGAACCCTCCCCATTTATAAAAAAAAATGTGTTGATCTGTCTCTGCTTTAACCCTCACAGCCAACTTATAACTTATACATCTAGCTCAGTGCGGAAATAACCAAAGTATAAAAGGTTTGATATGTTTATTCCTTGGTGTATCCTAGTTTAGCACACCTGGTGATTCTTAATTCCTTTGAGTGGGAGATGTTGACCCATACCAAATTGAAATGTAATGTTGATGTTGAATTCTAGGATTCATAAACACGCATATGCAGCTTTCATGCAGAGACTGGCCTAGATACTCTGGTTACTGGATGGATAGACTTGCATTCTAAGTTAGCTTCCTTTCTAGTTTAACCCACAGGTGTTTGGATAAGGAACTCTTTATGAACAATATTTTCACAAAATAAATGGATTATTCCTGAACTTTTCAGAGTTCAAATATGTACATGAAACAATGGTTTGCAGCACTAAGATTTAGTGAATTATAAAAGTTTGCATTGAACAGGGAAATGAAATTTAGTGCAATTACTTGGCCGTAATAATTCTGGTTGGTCTGGTTTTGGCCGGACCAATATTATGCAGGTCTTAACCCTTACTCTACCAGGGCTTTAAAAATAGCGACCCCAATTTTCGTAACTTTTTTTTTATATGCATTTTTGACAACTTTCCTTTCATTTTCTTTCGTTACAAGTTTGGTTTGAATAGATGCTAAGATATTTATCTTTTGAGTAATTAAAACCAATTTAGGAAATATTGGAGAAAATTATGCAAATTAAGCAATTTTTGGCTAAATTTGGTCAACAAATGGTCAATCTTTGCAGAAGTATAACTTCTTGTCAGTTATTGAAAACGGAGATTAATGTTACATATTTAGATTGTTTTTGAAATTTCCTTTCCAATGATACTAATCTATAATTTTTAGAAAGAAAGAAAAGATGAAAACACATCAAAAATGATAAAAGTCAAACGTCCCCTGAAAGCTGCAGCAGAAAAAGAATTACACAGTGGTCACGGCGAAACTCGAACCCGGAGCGCTCGCACGCTAGTCGCGTACATTTCCTCTGCGCCACGTGGTCGTTCAAATTGTAGAGGTGTAATTTTGTTCTTATAGGATAGGTTCTAAATAGAGGGGGGTATGCCTTTATTTATATATCAAATGAAAGGAAATTTCAAGCGCTTTCGAACGGTGGTTCAACAAAGTATGCGTGATGTAAGGTTTGGGTTACAAGATTTTTTGAAAAAAACGGGTCAAAAATGGCAGAAATTCATGAAATTTTGAAGAAATTTCTCCAGAACAAAAGATTGGACGTAGGGATTATAAAAATTATACCAGAACCCAATACTATCATGTCTTAGGACTTGCGTGTTTGATTTTGAAGCAAAAATGTGATCTTGAAATTATAGTAAGATGTAAAAGAGAAAAATGAAGAAATTGAATTTTTTTTAGCAATTATTGAGTTTTACCCTTTTTCGATGTATTTTTTCTAAAAGTTATGTAATATGATCCCTTTAAAAAAGTTTCATTTTGTGAAAGAAATATCTGAGTACTTTAAAATGATACCAAGACTACTCTTATAGGACTGTGGTAAAGTCCCGATTTTATTTTTAGAAAAAGGTGCTTTGAAAACAGCGATACTATCGCCGCGTGGTAGAGCAAGGGTTAATTTTTATGTGTGGGTTTTTTTTTTCTTTTTTTTTTTCCACAGAGCCCCTGGTGTACTGTATTGGAAGAAGTATAAATTACACATGTTATTTAAAGCCATTTCGGGTACATACAAATAGAAAATCTTCAGGCTTCCAGGGCTTTCCCCCTGACCCTTGCCACTCCTACCAGGGCTTCGTCCCTGAACCACATGCCAAGTTTACTGTTTGTCTTTCATATCTGAAATCTTAATTATAAAATTTAGGTAATACAATAAAAGGAATCTTTATACTTTCCGGTTGCTTAACCCCCTGAACCCACAAAAATTGCATATTTTCATACTGCAGGTATCAAAAATCACTTATTTTCTTACTGCAGGTATCAAAAATCACTTAATTTTGTACTGCAGGTATCAAAAATCACTTCGTACTGCAGGTATCAAAAATCACTTATTTTTGTACTGCAGGTATCAAAAATCACTTGTTTTTGTACTGCAGGTATCAAAAGTCACTTATTTTTGTACTGCAGGTATCAAAAATCACTTATTTTTGTACTGCAGGTATCAAAAATCACCTACTTTCGTACTGCAGGTATCAAAAATCACTTATTTTCGTACTGCAGGTATCAAAAATCACTTATTTTTGTACTGCAGGTATAGAAATCATAAACTGTCGTACTGCAGTTACCAAAAAAATCTCTCATACTGCAGTCCAATTTTAAAATTCTGGGCGGCACATACCTACCACTTAAGTATAGAAGTTTCCCCTCCCTTTTCACCCGCATGCATGACACACAAAAATAAAAATTGAGTTTATATACATGATGAAATAACCCTCTTTGAGAGGAATGGTCCATCAATCAATCATTCATGGGTATTGGCAAATTCTTCCATGCATATAATGTATCATTTATTTTTAGGGTCAGCCAAGGACTAATCTGTTCCAATTAACTGCAAAGTATAGGCATGTGGTTTTAGCCCCTGATGAATGACTTATGTGTACAGTAGCTGGTTGCTAGCAAGTGAAGAGTGAAGAGGCTCTCAGGTTGAAAGGTGTGGATTACCCCTGTGTTGTGTATGGTGTAACAATAGCTGATTGCTAGCAATTGAGCTTTCAAGAGGCTCTCGGGTTAGGTGTGGATTACCCCTGATTTTGAGAAAACTAAAGAGTGTCCGGTTGGAGGGGTTTTTTAAAGAATAGTTTTGCATAGTTCATTAATATCAAAAACATGATATTCCATCAAAAGTCACGAAAAGAAACCATTCGCGTGAAATTTTTTAAAACTAAACAAGCAATCGACGTTCCCGACAATGCAAGAATTGAGAACGGCTAAGCGGCGTGTGACGTCACTCCCAGAACGATCTCATCAGCGAATTTGAACATACATACAAATACAGTGCTAATTCCATAAGCAAAGTTTCTCGATTTGTTGCCTCACAATTCCAGTTTTTCAGAAGACATTGATATTGATATATCTGGCCGTTTCTGATGTAAATAAACATTAAAAGCCCGTTAAAATTCACGACTTAAAAATTTCATTTTGGAACAAATCAATGTACCAAATCAATGGGTAATTTTAACATTAGGTTTCACATTAGAATTTACTATGTTAGGCTGCTCCTGAGCAGGGAAATTTCGGAATGTAATTGGTTTCAACTAGTGCTGTCATGACATATCGAATATTGCGATATCTCTTTTCCCACGACATGAAATATGCCTCGCGATACTAAAAACTATACTCGACTAAGAAATTATCGCAAAACTAGGCTAGGCTACTTCGTACATTACATTTCTAACATGGTACTAAATCTAAAAGTCAAGTTTAGGCCATTAACCCTTACTACTCACGCGATAATATCGCGTTTTTTTTTAAGGGAGGGGGTGTGTCTATACTCACTTTTTTCTCGTAAATTTTGTCCAAACATTAAAAGATTTCACTTTTTGTTTAAAACGTCTCAAAAAAATGCATATTTTTGAAAAATTTACAAAAATTGCTGAAAGAATAAATTTAGATATTTTTTTTTTATATATAACATGTAGACAAGTCTTATTGTCCAAATCTAATCAAATTTTGCTCATACCTGGTCATTTTACAATTATTTATCATTTATTCTCCAATTTTTGCTATTACAACCAACACATTTTGGAAGAATTCTCTATAAAATTGTCTAAATAATCAAGTGAGAGTCATATGAAAACCCATGTCACGCCCTCTTTAAAAAATTGGTCAATTTAATGGAAAGTTAGCAAACATTGACCTGAAATTTTCTTTGAAAATTGCATACTCAATTTCCATCGGTCCAAAGAATCAGCAATATTTCTGGAAAATCTGGCCAATATTTTGTAATATTCAGCTAAGTTACTTTTCGGAAAATTGTTGCCACTCATCTTAAAAATTGGGTTCTTTGTAACATTTGCGACATGCAAAATTCAGTTAATTATACATCCATTTTTTAGCCCTGCATATGCTAAAATCGCAGAACTTTTGGGGCTTCACCCCCTGGACCACTACCGTGGCTTCATTTGTGGACCCTTCCAGGGGGCCTAAAGCAGGCTCCTGGACCCCATGCACTTTGGCACATGATATATTCTAATTTTAATGTCCAGCCTCAGCATGTGTTGGTCAAAACTTGCCAAAAGTCTGAATTATGTTACAAAGAGTAACAGCTCACGTGGTAACACAGTTTAGCAATATTACTACAAATGAATTGTTGCAGGCTTTTTAAAATAAAAGCTTCCTTTTCTTCTGGATACCCAATCACATGGGCATTCCTGGCAATGATAAAGTCAACATGGCTACCAGACAATCTCTCATTCTCCCACCAACCCCCTTTCCCAAAACACATGCTAACTTCAAACAACATATTGTTTCCCATGTCAGTCACCACAGGCAATCAATTTAGAATACCCATACTGGCAACAAACTCCACAACATTTAACCTTCCATTCCCACCAATCCTACTACCCACAACCTCTCTCGTAAAGACCAAGTATACATGCCTCAGAATAGGTCACCCTCACCTCCTCAATGACTCACTCCCACTTCTCTGCAATAACTGTCATGTGTCCATTACAGTCAAACACATCCTCATTGGTCCTCTCTTCACCAACCCCAGAGCTTCCCTTAATTCCATTGCCGAGCTCTTCCGCAAATACTCTCCAGAAAAAAAAATCATCTCCTTCCTTCACCATACCTGCTACCATAACTATATCTAACTAATCTTGTTTTAACCTATTCCAGACTTATACCTACCTACTGCACTCTTACCCAACCTCTCCATTCTCTTTTCATCTCTGACATAATCTAATCTCTGGCACAATTTTACCATAGTTGTGGTACTGTAGCATCACCAAACAAACCACACTGGGTGCTCTGAGATATATGTTTTTCAGGGCAGGGCAAGGGATTTAATGCTGAAGATTGCAATCTCTTTTCAAAAACAACAGTGGTCTTTAATTGGGTTTTCCCTCAATGTGAGGGTCACATCTAAAGGAATTTTGGATATGAATTACTGGCTTCATGGACCTATTAGCTTTTCCCTTCAAGTTTGTTTTTATGATTATTGAATTACTGGTATGACTAGTGGCTCTGCTGCCCCTTTTTGCAGAATTCTTATTCCACAATTAGGAACTCCTAGTTTGGCACAAGAACCATTGTAAGTGGGAAAACACTCTGGGTGCCATTTGTCTTATACTTCGAACTTTCAGCTTTGGTATTAAAGTCTTGAAGGCTCAGGGCCATAGGAGACCTCAAATTATTTGGAGGGCCAGAGCGGTTATGTAATGAATATGATTGGTACATACATATTGATATGAGATGTTACTTCACCTATATATATATATATATATCTTACTGTTACAGTAACCCCCTCGCCCCCTCTCCCCACCCACCCTGCTTCCTTGCCCCCCCCCTCCCATCACCACATCCCTAATATAGGGGTGTGTCTAGCTTTTCATTTCTAGAGGGCTGAAGCCCCTATAAAACATTCAAGGCCCCTGACACAGGTTTAAGATTAGGGAGCCAGAAAAAAGGAATTGGGGGTATCCCCTCTCCCCCAAATGGTTCTTCTTCCCGGTTGCATGCTTGTTTCCTACTTGGAAGGATAAGTTATTATTAACACATAAAATTGCCAACATTTGTTTAAAATTCTCAAAATTGACGGTGATTTCCAGAAATTGAAGAATTTTTTTAGGAAATTATAGTATAAATGCTGGAATTTGTAGAAAATTTTACAAAAATGAAGAAAAGTTAACGAAAAGTGAAGGAGATTTCTTTGAAATTGATGAAGATTTGCTAAAAATTGATGAAAAATTCATGGAAATTGAAGCAAATTTCCTGAAAAAGAAATTCCTGAAAATTTAAGATATCCTGAAAATTAATTGGTACAATTTTGTATAACCAGTGATAAATTTTGAGTTTTAGGAAGAATTTTCAGTTCTTTTAACCTCTGTGAGATGACTCTTTCTACACCCCTTACTAAGACATTGCCTATCGGACGAAAGGTCAACAAAGACCTTTACATTGTTTCTAAAAGTGTTTTTTTAGGGGGGGGGGGGGTGCTTGGCACCTACTTTTCTCTATCTTAAGGCTTTTGGTTTGTAGATTCAGATATTCAGATCCAAATTTGAAGATTTTTGATCCAAAATGAATTTGGTTCAAAATTGAAGATTTTGGAGTCAATATTAAAGATATTTGGTCCAAAATTGAGAATATTTGTTCCAAAATTAACTATAATTCAGTCAATATGATTATACAACATTGAAAACATCTGTTTTTCTGTATGGTTCATTTAATATTTCAATTATTTATATTCATGGCTTTGGCAATTTTTGTATATTTTTAATTATTATTATTATTATCATGTTTTTTTTTTTTTTTTTTTTGGGGGGCTACAGCATTTTTAGGTCTAAGCCCCAATATTCCCCTCCTCCCCCCCAAATGCCACTGCCCCAATACACACTGATATAAATTTATAAATGAAACTACATGTTAACAAGAAAACATTGTGGTGATTATAATATATACATTTGATAAGTTGACAATAATTGTCATTTGTACTTCAAGCATCTGTCGGCAATTGATGACTATACTTTGCTTACACAGTTAGCGTTGACTTTGAATCTAATGTGGATTTTTGAACTTTCCAAATGTGTTTTTCCTGGACTGTATATTGCCCACATATGTATTTGCAATATTAACCAAATCCAAAATGTCTGTCATTTCTTGCCACCCTCCTCCCTCCCCCGCCCCCTACGACCCTGAGGCTTAGCTTTGGCAATTTCCATTGTAAGTATAAGAGGGATTTTGTAAATGTTAATAAGAAATATATGTATGCATACGCCACAAAAAATCAAAATGATACATGTGCACAACAAATAATATTTATGCTTAGATAGTAATAATTATTACAACCAATAGTATTCATGTAGAAAATACACATCAACAAGTATGAGTTATTTGATTGAATATATTTCTTTGTACAAAGGTTGAAATTACAAACAGTACTTCTCTCTCATTTACACAACATTCTATTTTTGTTTTAAGTGAGGCAATAACCATAATGATTTTTTTTCAATTTTTTTATAGGTTTTACATATCTCACCAATATATAGTATTAAAAAAACTTATGGACTGTAGTGGCCTATTGAAAAGTGGCTAGGGCATGTTTGGGTATTAGGGGTCCAGGTGTATGCTCTCTTGGAAAACTTCGCAAAATAACTAAATAGGTGCAGGGGCATTGCGAACATTCACACATTGCAGGGAGCAATACATTTGCCCGATTTTTGTCAAAGTGCCCGAATTCTATATTTGCAGTTCCAAGTTATGTATTTTGAAGTCCGAAACGTAGCATGAAGATGAGTAGCAGGGCTGCAGGCTGTTGTTTTTTTTTCTGTGTGTGTGGTTTTCTTTTTCAATTTCAATTATTATTATTTTTTTAATTTGCAGTCAAGGCTTACGAATGAAATTTTTGATCATGATTCAAATAAAAATAAATGGCCTGATCCAGAGGGTGGGGTATGGAGTTGTTTCAGGAGCTTTAACCATGGGCTCCTTGTGGGCAGTGGTGTATCAGCTTTCAGTGCCAGAGTTGGCAAAAATTGTCTAAAAATACGACTTTTTAATCCAACTTCAGGCTAAATGAAAAATATCTATTAACTGATGTTTAACAAGCTGAAACAAGTGTATCACTACCAATTTGATATGTAATGGACGATTTTTGGTTCCGATGCTAATAGCATAAGGAACCTATGCAGTCATGCTGGCTTGTGTATGTCGGTGTGTGTGTGGTGACAGAAAGCTGGTAAGCACAATATCTCGAGAACGATACACTGGATTCATGTCATATTTGGTACACAGATAACCCATGGTCTGTACCCTATTGTTTTTTTTTTTGGTATTGATGTCATGCCTATTAATGAGTAGGTGGGGCTTAATGTAAAAATCTTGAAATGTTCATATTTTAACAATCAAATGTCTGTTTCGTTTCATATTTAGTATGATTATGATTCTAGCTAGTGTGCACATGATCGTGCTTTAAAAACATTGAATTTCATTAATATACATAGTGGGCGGGGCTTAATATGATTTTGCTGAAAATAGCTTTTGCACGATATTTTGATTCATGTCACATTTGGTACACAGATAGCTCATGATCTGTAGATGTGCCCTATTGTTTGTGGTGTTGATGACATGCATTTTAATGAGTAGGCGGGGCTTAATGCAAAAATCTTGAAATGCTCATATTTTAACATCCGAATGTCTATTTTGTTTCATATTTGAAATAATTATGTTGTTATCCAATGTGTATGTGATCATTTTATAAAAAAGTTTAATTTCATTGATATGCATTGTAGGCGGGGCTTATTGTGAATTTGCTGAAAAGAGCTATTAAACATGATATCTAAAAAGAATATCCGTGTATGTGTCCTATTGGTTTTGCTGTTGATGTCATGCATATAAATGAGTAGGCGGGGCTTAATGTAAAAATTGTCAAATGCTCATATTTTAAGAACTTCATGTTTGATTTGATTCATTCTTGGTACATGTATATTTATACTGTTAGCTAGTGTATACATACATATTCACCGTAGAAAATACAGTTGTTGAATATCATTAAAGCAGAACTTTTTACCCAAATTTTCCGAATACTTTGCCCAAAATAGTCAATTTGTTGAATCTATTTTTGAAGAAATGTGCAAAAATTTCGAGCAAATAATTATACAAATTGGGGTTTGGGGGTTTGGGTTCAATTTTCTTTGAAAATGTAATAAATATTCGAAAACTAACCAATAAAGAAAAAATGCAGATTTTTCGGAAAATGTACATACATTTTCAGATTTTTTTTTTTTTTTTTAACATCATTTCGATTTCTTGATCTTAAATTCTGAATTTTTGAAGAAAATATATCTGCTAGGGTGGAATTTTGCCCCATGCTTCTATTCCTTAGCTGCTGTTAGGATTAAAGTTATACAGTGACATGTTCCGGAAATACTGGAAAGCTTAAGATAATTTATTTCTTGACAAAAAATCGATATATGATTGATATTATTCTTCGGAATAGATAGGAAGGTTAACACGTTTAATATAGCTATTCAAGTAAATAGGAAAAGGAATATCATTTTGTAGAATAATCTTAAAAATTATACAATTATTTGAAAACATCGAAAAAATGGATAATTAAAGACTATAATTCTAAAAAATGTGAAAGTTTACCCAACAACATTATGGAAATGATTGGAAAGTTTGACATCATGACTTACTGGGAATTTGTATAATTTGGTTTGGAAACAGCAGAAATTAAGATCATGATTTGGAAAAATCGGGAAATTTTAAAACCTGTTTCAGAAAAATCGGGAAATTTTAGAACCAGATTTAAAAAATATTGGGCAATTTAAGACCAGGATTCAGAAAAATCGTGAAGTTTGATAACAGTTTTTGGAACAGCTCTTTGAAGAATCCACAACATTTTGGAAATAATTGGAAAATTTAATATCATGACTTGAAAAACTCTGGAATTTTTTTAAACTGGTTTGGAAACATAACAGGAATTAAGATCACGATTTGGAAAAATTGGGAAATTATAGACCCGATTCAGAAAAATCAGAAATTTTAAAGCAGATTTGAAAAAATCAGGTAATTTAAGACCATGATTTGGAAAAATTAGGAAATTATAGACCTGATTCAGAAAAATCAGGAAGTTTGATAACAGTTTTTGGAACAGCTCTTTCAAACATTCACACGTTTTGCCCGAATTTTTAGACCATTTTGCCAAAAATTATCTTCATTCTCAAACAATGGGGTCCCCCCCGCAGGTCGCAACGTCCCTGGATATGTGCATTCTAGTATCATTTTCAGGGAAACTATTAACCTACTGTACATTGAGTTCACCGTATCTCTGCCATTCATCATGTCGATTTTCATGAATATTTTATTATTTGAAAAGTTGTTTTTATTTCTTGTTGCATATATTGTGTATTAGGTCTATAAAATTAAAAGTTATGAAGGAAAAAATATCTTACCAAAAAAAATTGGTGATTTAAATAGTGACTTCCATAGTGGGTGCTATATAACTTATTGCTATACTTATGGTAAGGAAACACAACAGCAGATGACTACATAATCAAGTTAAAATTTCTTTTCTTATTTTGCTTTATCACAATAAATGTATCACATTTTGTACATTTGCGCTTCATCACCACACCTTTTTATTAACTTGCTAAGTGGGTGGAGGTGGGGGTGGGGAGGGGGTAAGGGTATACACTTCATATGGAAAACAGGAGATGAAATGTATTTTGGGGTTGGCCCTGGGCAGGGTGAGCTTAGGGTATAAAGCAGGGTCTTATCCCGTGGGGGACTGCAGATGACCAATCCGCCCCAAAACCCAAATGTTTGAACCAAGATGCACATTCTAATTGCAAGCATGTCAATGCATGAAATGTTCAAAAAGTGTTTAGCGAATTGATCAAGCGAATTGACTCCCAACTTAATTGGGAGAACAGGTCCCCCATGAATTTAAATTGAAGCAGGCAGGAAACATCTAATGTAGTTTACTGAACCTTAATTTTTTTACAATTCTGAAATGAGTTATGTTTTCCACATACATTCTGTTGCATCAACTTTTAAAAACTTGGCCTATATCTTTGACCCCTGTTTCTATTTTTCTTTGTTTTTTTGCTCTTTTGACTTTTTAGGCAAGATTTAAAGTCTTTGTTTCTGTACCACTGGCATTCACTATTGCGATAGGCACAATGGGAATGCATGCCGTGACAGTCATGTCTTGAATAATCGGAAAAGCTTTGCATCGGGGTTCCATCTCTTCTGAGCATGTCATTTGTCCATTGTTCAATGGGTTGGATTGCCACATGTTGCCATTGCGAAGATTAATCTGAAGGAAAAAGTTTAAGGGATCTTATATTTATTGAAATCAACTTTCTGATTTAAAAAGAACAAAATGAATGATTCTCTGTCGATTGGTTCCAGCATGGTAACTTTTAGGCTGGTAATGGGACAAATTAAGAAGAGGAGCACATAAGGTGATTTGATATTTAAGGGTGTTTTGGATAAAAGGAGTTCCCTATTTCTCCCCTTTCTAGATCGTAGTTTTACCCCCAAACTATGGATTTGTGATCCTTGCGAATATTTCAATGCTTTGTTACCATGTTGTTAAATGAAAGCAAGATATAGTTATGTAGATATAACTTTGGGTGTAAAATATGTATTTGCATCTACATGGTACTATAACACTAGGAGATGTCACAGAGAAATCGCACTAAAAATGTGAATCATTTTGGATGGGCTAATTAGATTCCTGTATACCATTTAATATAACAGAATATAATATTTTCTGGGCTATCAGTCTGATTGCATGCCTATTAATGGGAACATAAATGCTCCTAAAAATTAGAAAATTTTGCTACATGGAAGCTGCCATTTTGTGATATTTCCCATGATCTTTTGTTATCCTAATGTTAAGGTCTTATGCAATGTTACTTATTTCAAATTTGAAATATGTCAGGGAAAAATATCTTTGCTAGGGGAAACTTAAAACTCATGAAAATACCTTCAATACTGTCATGGCTACAACTTTTTCACTCCCATTTGATATGTTTAAGATGCCGTTTTCGAAATATTAAAAAAAAGACAATAGAGCTAGGCTTTTAGGCAGGAAAAGGCCATTTTGAAAATTCAAATGCTTTTTAACACAGTGATTTTTAATATTTTTAAGTACACAAATTAGAAACTATGACATTTTATCGTAACATCTGAACAATATAGCTGCATGACTTCAAGTATTCTCGTGTGTTAAAAATGTTTCTATTAATAGGCATACTTCCGGACTGGCTATGTGAGCATGCAAGCTCCCCCTCCATTAACCTATTTGAATATTTTATACAGGTATCAATACACGATATGATTGGCCCTACCTGACACTGCTCACAGGTTCTTGCATAGTGTGTCTTGATGCCTTGTTTTTGTGTTTTGGTCAGCTCCCTGTACTCTTCAACCCAATCACAGTGGGACATCAGGTCAACATTTGCTACTGTGAGAAAAGAAAAGTTACACATCAGATGCACCAAATCTCACCTGCTGTAGCCAACAATTAGGACACTCACAATAAATTTGCCCCATTCTTATCATTTCTGATTTACAACTCTTGAGTAAGTGAATGAATTATTCCATATATCTGTGGAATGAAAGATATAACATAAATTACAAGAAGGAAAATCTTGATATTTTCCATTACAGATCAAAAAATACATGGGAGCAGGGATTGTTTAGACACATCAGTATTTTGTGGTTTCAGTAAATATCTTCAGTGCTTGATTCATGACCAGTTTTCATGCGAATGAAAAGTTATTCTTTATGCATTCTGACCTCCCCAAGTTAAAATTATTATAAAGGGAATGGGAATGAAGCTGACGGCAGGATGTGGTGATGATGAAGATGGTAATGGTGGTGCAGTGGATGGCATAATGGTGGCAGTCATCACTTAAGGGGTATCAGTAAAAATTGTATAGCATGGTGATGTGAATGATGGTTGTAGCGACATAGTGCTTGTGACGGGTAGTGGCCGTAAGCATTGGCAGTGGTATTTTGGGAAAGAAATTAATTAGAATAAGTGGAACATAGATCTTTGAGGAATGGGAGTTAATTATGTCTTCTTTTTTTTTTTTACAAAGAACATTTGTTACATCCTTGATGGACAAAAGAGTTTGACCGTGTCTGTCACCACTTTGTCTCAGACATGTATTTGCCTTGTAGAATTGTTGAGAGATAATTAAGTTTTGGATGAGGACCAGCCAAGAAATTTGGAGAAGAATTCCCTTGGCAATTAACCTTTCCAGGTTTCCAAATAGGCCACAACCACCATAGCAATGCGGTTACTATGTGAAAACAAACCTCAAATCCACAATCATGTATTACCAATGCATTGATATTTAGATGTTTGCGAAGCCTGCCACAAGCTTTTGATTCATTTATGGCAATTCTTCGGATTTTTAAGAGTTTTTAGCAAATATGATCAAAATTCAGTTTGCTAATTGTTCTGGGTAACAGCAATCAGATTTACAAAGCCCGCAGCGGGCCCACAATTGTTGTTCACCATTTTGTGTCACTCGGTCTGTGTGTGCAGAAATTTGTTTGGTACATAGTTGCATTGACTACATAAGTGTGTGCCATTAGCTAGCTGTAATGTACCAGTACCATGTAGGATGTTTGCCCCCACTCAGTTATGCAGATTTTGTTGCTAGGCAAATTCGTGTGGTGATTGATTAAAACAAGCTGTCAATCATTAAACCCAGCAAGGTTAAATTATGTGCTTTGTTGAGAGGCAATAACCAGGTACAGTTACCACTCTGACGTTTAGTGTGAGCTTAAAGTTTGTGAAAATGAAAGTGAACTTTTAAGTTAGTGTAATTCATTGGTTACAACACAACTGTTTGAAGTTGATTATGATATCCTGTTCTACCCTAGTAGGTAGGTTAGGGTTACAGTCAATGGCAGGTACCCCCAATCTTAAAAGAGGATAGATATGCTTAGTCGCTGTCTTTCATGATTTCCTATAAATCTGGGAAGCAGGTCTTAAGGCATACAGTAAAGTCATGGTTTTGAAACCCCCAAAACAACATTATCAATATGGGATGGAAATGACCGTGCCAGCTAGGTGATTTCAAATATAATCTTTAAACAGTAATTCTGTTTACATATTCAGTTTTACATTTGGCTTTACATGTGGCTAACATTTTTGGCTTTTGCTTTCCACACCAACTTAAAATGTTATCAATGAGCATTTTCCTAATATTGTGGGTGTCAAACCCCAAACCCCTCCTCCCCCACCCAGTCTATCATTGTACAAATGTCAACAGATTATCAGTTATTGGTGTTTACTTACTGGCAAATAGGTAGACCCTCTTCAACTTGAGTATTGTTACCCCGCAAGAAAGGGAGGTTTGATAAGGTGAGGATGTCCTGACTTGTATCACTCTGCTTTTGCTCACAGGATTTCTTTGTGAATTCTTGTAAACTTGATTGACTTCCAAATGATAGACCAAAAAGTAGTTCCATGGTTCGTTCAACATGCTCCTTGGTTCTTCTGGCATGCGGTAATATCTTGGAAGTTCATTTACTAAATTTGGTATCAGCTGAGGTTCTGGTATAGCCTGTCTTGTCAGATCTTCATCGGTATTCATAATCATTTCGTGTTCTGTTTCATCCTCAAAAGCATAATCAGTTACCAAAGTAACCAAATCTTCTTCAGCGACTTGGACATGCTCTGTTGAAGAATGTTGTGGTGGTTTGCGTGTGGTTGTGGATGCAAGTGGTTGACCGGTAGTTAGTGAGTTTATGTGTACCCACTCAATTTGTTGTAAACGCCCTGTAAAAACTGTAATTAAATAAATAAACAATATGAAGTATTACATACTTGATAATAATATGATATAGAGACAAATCAGACTTTTCAAAATGGTAGGGGTCTACTAAAATGATAAAGTATTTGCTGTAAAAAAAAAAAGAGGCGTTAGGTTGAAATATATTTGCATACTATGAAATGTCACTTATAATTGTAAATCAACAGCTTTGGGAGTTTGGAGTACTATTTTCATCCTGTGTATGTGTAGGTCACAGATGATGAAAAGATTTAGAGATCAACCACAATTGCCTTCAAACTCTATAATCTATATGGATGTGTGAGTAATCATAGTGCTATTTCCCCCTCACCAATCCCCTCTATTTGATCCCTCTGATATCTAGGTCGGTTTCAATAAATCATCTAAATGTAGAGATGCAATGTAAGATAACCTTCATTGTGGGTGACTAGTTTTACATTCACTTTTTATGACCTGCCTAGGACTGATAGTACTGGACTGAAATTGAAATCAAATTTTGTTGCATATAATCCCCTCGCCAACGAAGTTGGTGAATAGGGGATATAGCATCTTTACCGTCCGTCCGTCTGTCTGTCCATGAATAGCAGCAGTTAAAGGATTTGTTCTGGGATAAAAAAAGTTGAATAATAGATCTGACGACTGAATGGAAATTATAATGAAGTGTCTTGCTAATGAATAGCAAAAGCAATCAATCTTCTCTTGAATAGAGGGACACATACTAAACTTATGATCATCTATACTGAATTTCAAAGTTGAATGATAGATCTGACGACTGTTGGAATTTATAATGAAGTGTCTTGGGAATGAATAGGAAAAAAAACAATAAGTCTTTGCTTGAATAGAGGGACAATTAGTAGACTCAAATTAATCTGTACTGAATTTTTATTTTTATTTGGTAGAAAGATCAGCTCTATCTTGTTTTCTAAGGGGAAAACAGTTGAGCTTGTTTTTATTGGAAGTGTCAGATTTAAGTTAAGGCTGGAGGGGGGTGGGGGGGGGGGGATTATAGTGCAATGGAGAGAGTGGAGGTTATAGTAAAGGTTGGAATGATGAGTTGGTTAAGTGAATATTTAGTAGATGAGTGGATGGCAAAATGTGGGTTGGGGTAGTAGGAAAATGGATGATGGTAGGTGAATGGGGATGTTAGGTGAATGGGAAATGGTATAGTGAATGAGGCATGTTGAGGAATACAGGATAGCAGGTGAATGGATAGATGAAGGGGATGGCAGGTGAAAAGGATGGTTGTGAATTGGAGATGATAGATGATAGAAGTGAGTAAATGGGAGTGAATGGGGATGTTAGGTGAATGGGAAATGGTATAGTGAATGAGGCATGTTGAGGAATACAGGATAGCAGGTGAATGGAGGATTGTAGATGAAGGGGGGATGGCAGGTGAAAAGGATGGTTGGTGAATTGGACATAAAGAGATGATAGAAGTGAGTAAATGGGAGTGAGAGGAAAGATTGTTTTGGGTGGAAGATGGCAGAATGATTGGTTGAGGTAGGAATAAGAATGAAGGTGGGAAGGCATGGGGGACAGGATGGGATGGCATGTGGGACAGGATGGCGTGTGAGGCAGGGTAACATGGAATCTGAGACAGGATGTCATGGCATATAGGACAGGGTGGGATAGCATGTGGGACAGGGTGGAGTGGCATGTAAAACAATGTAGTGTCTTGGCATTTATGATAGGCTGGAATTGCATGCGGGACAAGGTGTGATGGCGTGGGGGACAGACTGTGATGACATGACAGGATGGCATGTCGTCTGGATTTCTGGTGGGATGGCATATGGGACAGGGTGGGATAGCATGTGGGATTTGATGGAATGGCCTGTAGGACAGGGTGGGATGTCACATGGTATATGGAAGGATGGCATGTGGGACAGTGTAGGATGGTGCATTGTACAGGGAGGGATGGGATGTGGGACAAGGTGGCATGGTATATGGGACACAGAGGAATGGCATGTGGGACAGGGTGGCATGGTATATGGGGGTGGCAAGGCGTATGGCGGGATGTCATCTTGATTGTAGGTGTGATTGCATACAGGTCATGATGTAGAATGGTATCTGGATTTCATATATGATTTCCTGTAGGGAGGGAAGTAGCATGATATAATATCTGGAACAGAGGGCGGGATGGCAGGTGTGACAGAGGCTGGAAAGCATGTTATTAGCGGCGAGAGAATGTGTATCGTTTGCGATGTCTAGTTTATTTTCTAGTACATTTTTAGTACAACTCTTTGTAGAAACCTATTGCAGGATGCAGATTTTGTACACTTTCATATTTATCATTTGTTAACAGATAAGTATAATGTCATTATCTTTCATCTGTCTGAAAGTTCAATCAATTCACCTGTATTCACAGTGTGGGAAGAAATAAGGGAGAGAAAGCAAAGATCTTGTAACTACCCTACAACTTTGAATTCAGGGGTTTATGTGCAATGACAGATCAAGTTTGCCATTCCTTAATTTGCTGTTCCTGTGAATTCAAGAACAGAGTGTACCCGCCCACCAGTAGAATGTGGGTCATGTTTTACTGGGGGGAAAGGGAATTTTGCCCCTCCCCCCTTCCCGAAAAAAGCTCATTTGAGGCACATAGAAGTAAATTGGCATGATCCATTTAGTAAATTGCTTAAAATCAGTGTTTTGAAACTAGGAACCATCAAAGTCCTGGAAGGGGTCCAGGGGACAAAGCCCAGAATTGAAGAAAAAAATGTACGAGTCTCTTATTACGGAAAACTATTTGTAAAAGGGGGGTCCTAAAATTGGAGGGGTGGGTCATAAAATTATTGGCAATTTGGGTAAAATTTCTCGAAAATGGACATCAATTGAAGCAAAATGTCCTAAAGTATGAAGAAAACTTCCCAAATATTAAAAAAAATATCCCAAAATGAAGGAAATTTTATGAAAATGGAAACCAATTTTTCGAAAAGGAAGGAAAATTTTGGAAATTGGAGGAGATTTTCCGAAAAGTTGAAGTTGATTTTCCTGAAATTGCAGAAGATTTTCCGATAAAAATAAATTTGTAACACGTTCATTATTGGGTAGCCTAAAATTGTGTCAACTCTAGGCATGCCATAGGGTTGAAAGTCACGAAGCCCTGGTGGGAGGGAACCCAGTGTTTTTGGACTAACACAAATGGAATATTACTTGCTTAATAGTATAGGAAGATGTTATTGATCATCTCTCCCAGGGTCTTAATTCTTTTTGCTCAGGACAATCTCAGCGCCCTCTTAGAAAGCTTCGCTTGTGGGGCTGTTGACTAATGGTTTTAAAGGAATATTCCCATGGATTTTCATTTTTTTTATATATGATTGAGAAAAAATTTAGAAACAAAGTAGTGGAAAACCTATGTAAATATCTTATTGCATTTAGAAGTTACAAAATTTTATAAAGTATTTTTTAATTTAAACAAAAGTGACTGAGTTGGCAGCATCTGTGATGTCACAGAGACAATTTCAACAAAACGTCTTTTATATTTCTTTCAAAATGATTTGGATTTTTTTCTTATAGAAAATGTGATGTACACCAAGGAAAAAAACAAAATGTTTTTCTGTAAATTATATATTTCACCCTATCTCTATAATGAATCAAAAATGCTGTTCGATAATGTACAAAAGTGTTATAAAATTGTTAAAGAAATACATAACTGTGCTGAAATTGCCTTGATGACATCACCAAGCTGAAGGACATACTGTGCGAGGTGTTTTTAAGAACATTTTTCTACCCTTTAATTGTTATAACTTCTAAACGGAATAGAATATTAATATAGTTTTTTCACCACTTTGTTTTTATAAATTTTCTCTATCGTATATGAAAAAATGAAAATTCATGGGAATATTTCTTTAAGGATCGGACATTCAATATGGATTTTAAGTTATGAACTATTGTATAATGATAACAATGACAACCAAATAACTCAGTTCTAACAAGAATGGAATTTCACAAATAATTAGATTAAAAAATGTTCATCCCATTAACATCTGCACTTGCTAACAAATATTTTAACTTTAAGCCCTGTCTACTCATTAATATGCATGACATCATTGTCAAAGACAATAGGGAACATCTGCAGACCATGGCTATCTGTGTTTCACATATAAACTGACTCCCATGTATCGTTCTTGAGATGTTAGCCACTATACACGAATGAAATTCAACATTTTGGAACCAAACATGTACACACTAGCGAACAACATTATTACACCAAGTATGAAACAAAACAGACATTCAGTTGTTAAAATGTGGGCATTTAAAAAATTAAGCCCCGCCTACTCATTAATATGCTCGATATCACTACCAAAAACAATAAGACACATACAGACCATGGGCTATTTATGTACCACATGACATGAATACGGAGTATAGTGTTTGAGATATCTTGTTTACGAGCTAGCGTCACACACCCACCAATACACACATACATACACACACACACCATCATGACTGCATAGGTTCCTAATGCTATCGTATCGGAATTAAAAACGATATTGCAGTTATTGCCTGTTATATCTCCACACACAGGCTACTGTCTGATCCACTAGACTATTGTAAACTAGTTGTTTCCTTGCTGTTATGTTTGCTTTCTCATTTTGGAATTTATCTGTCAATGAAAAACTTACCAATTTCAGCATTGCAATATTTCTGTTGTGGATGGGAAACGCTACAAGTGCACCCTGATGCCAGAGTAAGACTTAAGAAACAATGATGCACAGGGCACCCATTATCATTTGCCCCATTTCTGCAAGAGAAAGAAAAGGAACACTGCTTGTTAAAAGGGGATCGTGTGGGCATGGGGAAATTTGTCTACCGTAAGTCGGAGGATTATCACAAAATCAAAGTTGCATACAAAAAGTGTGCAGATCACAAAATCACAATAAGATATACAATTGGAAATGGTCAACCCTCCTTGCAACCATAATCCCACTAATGGTGTTATGAGTTAAACAGGTAGATTTATATGGCAATTACAGTTATATTATGTTTTATATCTTCTCATAAGTTATTAGAGCATTATGTCTATTTGTTCCCTGAACTCATTTAAAAACAAAACAATTACCTGGTTAAAACTATGCTTACATCTTTTGGGTGAAGAGTAAGTAAAAGTTTTTGAAATAACTTCATGACCCCCTTCCCCCCCCCCTCTTCCTCCCCATACTCTCTTAATTCAGCACCCAATATTCTGCTGTACTGTCGTCATTGTGCTGCTGTCACTATTTAAAAGTGTTGTGAAGCAATGATAATTCCAAAGTAAAAAGTTTAATAATCATCTTTTGGTTTTAATTTTATCATCTCCTGTTTGATGACATTCCCTGCTATTTAGTGAGAACTTGAGTTAGCCAGGAATTTTGTTTTGAACTAACTCTGCACAACCTAGATTAAAACTTAATTTTTTTCATCAATAAATTATCCAATGACCAAGAACTAGGGTAAAATTGTTGATCATTATTGTATCCTATTTTCATTTGATACTTATTTCCATAAAGAAACTTTATCAGGAAACTGTTTCTGTAACTTGAAGATGTTTTATCATGTTGGTAGCATGATCTAGTCTTGGTAGATCAAAGGTGACCACCTTTTTGAAGTAGAGATAGCTTTTTCATTTTTTTTTTGGTGACAGGATTGACATTAACATTGTGACACAGACCTGTATGTATTAGGAAATAAGATATTCAATTATGTGACACGATTTTAATTTGATGAAAATATTTGTATAGGCTTAAGCTCCAACTCCAGCTTACCTGTATTTAGTGTGTCGATAACTTTAGAATCAGAGATGACTGTCTCCAAATGAAATAACCTGTCCAATCAACAATTGGTTCAACAACTTAAATTTCCAATTTCGGAAACTTGATGTTGCACAAAAACACACTGGACAATAAAATCTTTCAGTTGCCAGAATAAGCAAGCTGTGAAACAAATTCTCTTGTCAAAACCTAAACTATCTGTAGGTACTTTTATATGTCTATATTTATAATCTCTGACATTGTACTTACCCAAATCTGTAGATTTCAACCTATGTAGTTTTAATCAGTTCTTGCACTTGTACTTCCGGTCTTACCTTGTTGTGAATAGTATTCTTAGTACAGAGGATATGTCATATCAACTATTTCCCTTGTAAATTGTACTTTCCGCATGTAATTCATCTTCAACATCTTGCTGAAGGGGGCACACTTTCTTTGGAAACCAGGTTGAAGTTCTACTTTAAAGAGAAATGGTCTGACGAGAATAACAGAAGAAATCACCAGTGTTTTGTTTTCATAGCTATTTTGTCCACATCTTTAAGGTTTTTCCAACAGGAAGTTGTCACTTTAAATCTCAGTTACACAGGTAATTTAGGGAGAATTTTGCCTTGTTTGTAAATTGTACAATCTTGGACAAAACTCGTTGGGGCGTTCAATGTTGGTGAAATGGGTGAATAATGTTGATAATTGCTTTCCATGTCTGTATTTCCTAGTGAAATATTTAGACAACATTGAAAAGGGGAGAAGAGGAGGGGATGGGGGTGGGGTGGGGGGAAGGGTTTACATGAAAAATAGCTTTTCGTGAAATTTTGTAATAACATGCGAACGTTCCGGAAAGTGTCCCAACAGTTTTGTCCAAGCTTGTTTGAGAAATGTTATTGAGTAAAAAAATTGTAAATGTCGATGGAAAAATAGTTTTATGTAGGGAAGTCATGGTTGGTATTTGTCGAAAAAACAGCCATTCAATTGTTTTAAGAATTCAAGACTATAATAAAAGGAATTAACTTCTTTTGGACCATGCTATCTTAAGTAGATAGGAAATATGTATTGTTTTTTTTCTTTAATTCAGCCACTTTGTTATTTTCTCCGACTCAAAGGCTGTTCTTACTTCTTTACTCAACCTTAAATGGGATAACCTCACATGCCACCTCCTCCTCCGCAAACTCCTTTCTCCCACCCTCTGCAGGAAAAGTATTCTTTTCTTCTGGATACCCAGCCATGTTGGCATCCGGGGTAATGACAGGGCTGATGCAGCCGCTAAGCTTGCCCTCACCCTCCCTGCCGCTTTTCCCAAAACCCTCTCTGACATCAAACCGCTTATTGCTTCCCTTGTTCGGGACCGCTGGCAAACCTCATGGAAGTCCCAAATTGATAACAAACTCCATGTCATCCAGTCCACAATTCCGATCAAAGCCACCATCAACAACCTCTCTCGTATTGACAACGTTCATATTACCCATCTTAGAATTGGTCACACTCATCTCACCCACTCCCACCTTCTTATTGGCTCCCCCCAACCCCTCTGCAACAATTGCCATTGCACCCTCACAATTCATCACGTTCTCCTTGCTTGCCCCCTGTACAACCTTCCCAGAGCTTCCCTCGCTCCCTACAACTCAATTGCTGAGTTCTTCCAGAAAAATCCTCTGGATAAAATTATCTCCTTCCTTCTTCATGCCTCCCTCTACGACCATATTTAATTCTCCTCTTTCACCCCCTCTCTACTTTGTTTTTGTTTCAACCATGCACCTACCCTCACAATCACAGCTTTCTGACTGTTTGTCTTTAAATTTTTCTCATTCTCCCTGTTTCCTTTACTTCCTACTTCTAGAATGATCTGACCTCTCAGGCACAATTTGACCTTAGTTGTTGTGGTGCCGTTAAGCCATCATCAAACAAACAAACAAACAAATAATTCAGAAAAAAGAAAAAAAAATGCTTGTATTTGCCATCCATTTTTTCAAAATGTCTTTTAGTGCTTTATTCTTTACAACTGCATTCTGCACATTTTGGATTACAGGTGAAATAATGGCAGCTAGAGGGGTCGGGGGAGAGGGCAATGCAAAAGGAGATGTGGATGAGATGGAGACAGGTGCATAGCGACCGGGGGAGTCACACACCCCCAATCGTAATTTTTGTCAGGAAAATGGTTATTAAAGATAATGGGGGGAGGGGGGATTGCCCCACTTTCCCCATTCTGGCTATGCCACTACATCTCAGTAACTTTTTGTGGAAACCATAGCTTAATTTTGTTGACCTCAGTTGCAGCTTCTAGTAATTAAGACATTGCAGAAGTTTTCCTGCTGAAAAAAGGAAAGTGATAGCTATTGGACATATCTTGTTTGAGACAAACAATTAATTGATGCTTTGCCAGCTATCAAAGATGAAAACTGCTCTGATGGATTTTACATTTAAGTGCCATAGAAAGACAAAAAGTAGTCCCCCTGTTTAATAAACGTTCTGGAATGAAATATGAATTATTTGTCTTGGAAGCTGTGACTGCCTGTTCTCTTCATAGCGGTTTGTTTGTATTAAGGTCACATACCTACAGGGCTCCACAACTGGTTCAAGTATGCTGATACCTGTGTTGGTCACAAAGAAAAAATCCTTTTAAATGAATTTCATAAAATGGGTAAGCAAAAACAAAACATTTTATAACATTTTGTATTATAATTTTTAATAATATCAAAATGTGGTGTCACAAAAACATAACATTTTTCATATACTATTATAGAAATAAATGCCAATTACCAAATTACGCTTATGGAAGAAACGCTTAGTAAAACACACACTCGGTATAAACAAAGCCGATGGAGTCACTAAACACACCCGCTCATGTGACTGAGCTATCACATTTTTTCCCCAAAGGTCAAGTCAAAATTCTTAATTTCCTTTTTCGATTTTTCGGCATTGGTGTGGTTTCCGAGAATAAAAGTGGTATATTTGGAAAATGATCCAAATGACACATATTTGTTCATTTATAACTCCATGGCAAGACCACTTCAAGTGGAGATTTTTTAATATGGTATGTAGGCAGTTAGTGACCATGACTGACAGCCATGGCATGATAATTATTCATTTAATTACTTATTTATTCTTTTTTTTTTTTTGGGGAGGAAGAGGTGGGTGGGCCGCAATTGTTAGGAAACAATAAGTGAGGCAGCATGTATTGACTACTTTGGTAATAAAAAAAATCAAAATTGATTTGGGGGCTGCATTACATACATATCTACCATAGTGATGTCACAGATCAAAATCTGTTTATTGTATATAATATGTAGACCATAAAGAACACATTCTTAGCTAAGTCTAAATGCATGGACTGCGGAGCAGTATTTCAAGTGGCGGGGCACTTACGTTTGAAACGACTGATCTGAAAGACAGAAATGCAAAGTCAGGGAATTGGTAAATATTTAATCCCATTCGGTTTCTTTCGAACTTTACCACCCCCCCCCCCTCCCATCAAAATAAAAGATAAAATAGGTTCAACGTTATTTTGCTACAAATGTTTATTTTGTTATGAAACATGAAAAAACAAATACATGTAATCACGTTGTCTTTGTCAGCTTAGAGTTTAAAACGACATTGTTTTGCAGTCGCGTTGGAATCCGGGTCCAAGGGGTCTAAGCCCCAATATTAGTATTTTGAAATACGAATTGATTTTGAAGAGTCGGATTCCATGATATCAATTTTCGGGAAATTTCCTTCATTTTCGTTAAATTATCTTCAATGTTCAAGAAATTTCCTTCATTTTGGGGGAGTTTTCTTTCAATTTTTAGAAAATTTCCTTCTTTTTTGGAAAATTTTTGGTTCCGATGCGATAGCATCAGAAACCTATGCGGTCATGATGGCGTGTGTATGTATGTGTGTAGGTGTGTGTGTGTGTGTGTGTGACAGCCAGCTCGTAAACGCGATATCTCAAGAGCAGTAAACTGGAGATATGTCACATGTTATACACAGATAGCCCATGGATTGTAAATGTGCCCTATTGTTTTTGATGGTGATATCATGCATATTAATGAGTAGACGGGCTTAATGTAAAAATCTTGAAATGTTTATATTTTAACAACCGCATGTCTGTTTTGTTTCATATTTGGTGTAATTATAATATTAGCTAGTGTAGTGTGTACATGTTCATGATGTAAAAACATTGAATTTCATTAATATGCATAGTGGGCAGAGCTTAATATGATTTTGCTGGAAAAAGCTTGTAAACACTATATCTGAAGAATGGTAAATTGGATTCATGTCATATTAAATACACAGATAGCCCATGGTCTGTAGATGTGTGCTATTGTTTTTGATGTTGATGTCATGCATATTAATGAGTAGGCAGGGTTTAATGCAAATGTTTTGAAATGTTTATATTTTAACAACAGCATGTCTGTTTTGTTTCATATTTGGTGTAATTAGTATGTTAGCTGGTGTGTATATATGTATGGTCATGATGTAAAAACGTTGAATTTTATTAATATGTGTAGTGGGCCCCCTGGAGCTTAATATGATTTTGCTGAAAAAAGCTCGTAAACATGGTATTTCAAACGGTTAACTGGATTCATGTCATACCCGATACACAGATACACAGCCCATGGTCTGCAGATGTGCCCTATTGTTTTTGATGGTGATGTAATGCATATTAATGAGTAGGTGGGGCCTAATGTAAAAATCTTGAAATATTCATATTTGTTCACAATGTTGTTGTGATGTTGTTGTTTGTTCAAAATGTTCACAACTGCATGTCTGTTTTGTTTCATATTTAGGATAATTATGATGTTAGCTGGTGTGTACATGTTCATGATGTAAAAACATTGAATTTCATTAATATGCATAATGGGCGGAGCTTCACTTGATTTTGTTAAAAAGAGCTTAAACACAGTATCTCAAGAATTATATATGAGATTCACTTCATATGTGGTAAACTGATAGCTCATGGTCTTTAATGCGCCCTATTTTTTTTGGTGGTGATATCTTGCATATTAATGAGTATGCAGGGCTTAATGTAAAAATCTCGAAATGTTTATATTTTAGCAACCACATGTCTGTTTTGTTTCATGTTTGGGATCATTATTAAGTTAGCTGGTGTGTACATGTTCATGATGTAAACACGTTGAATTTCATTAATATTAATAGTAGGTGAGGCTTAATATGATTTTGCTGAAAAGACCTTGTAAATACAGTATTTCAAGAATGGTAATCTTGATTCATTCATATTGTCACACAAAACCCATGTTTTGTAGATTTGTCTTATTGTTTTTGGTGGTGATATAGTCATGCATACTAATAAGTGGGTGGGGCTTAAAGTGAAAGTTTTGAAAAGATGTGAATGAGCAACTGTATATCTGTTTTGCGTCATAGAGGGCATGATAAGTTTGTTGGTTTTTCATGCTTATGTTATCAATCAGCAGATGTAATTAATATGCATGGTGGGCGTTGCTTAATGTGAAAGTGCTAAATGATGTAAACACCATACTCTATCTCATGAACAATATCACATTTATGCTAAATCAGGTACACAGATGGGTCATGGTCTGTACATATGTTCTAATGTAGTGGTAGTGATATCATGAATATTACTGAGTAGGTGGGGTTACTGAAAAACTCTTGAAATAGGATAAATGAGCAACTCTTTTGCATCATACTTGCTATGATAATGTTGTTAATTATTATGCAAATGCTAATGTTGTCAACAATTTTTATTGATCTTGGTGGGTGTGGCTTATGAATAAATATGAAACAAATATTTCATGATATACAATAACATGACAGTTAATATCAATTTTAAAAATCAATCAGTTTCTGAAAAAAATAATCAGAACCACAAGTCCTTTTGGTTTTATTTTCGAGAAGTTTTCTTCAATTTTCAGGAAATTTCCTTCATTTTCTTCAATTTTCATGAAATTTCCTTAATTTCAATTTTCTTCATTTTCAGGAAATTTTTCGTGAAATTTGCATAAATTAAGGAACCTCAATTTTCAATTTTGTGAAATTTTCTTATTTTCAGGATTTTTTCCTTCAATTTTTTCTTGATTTTTGAAATTTCCTTTAAATTTCTTCAATTTTATTTTCAGGTCATCTTTTCGATAAAATTTCGAAATTATTACTACTCATGAAATTTTCTTCATTTTTGGAAATTATTGTAAAATTACAACATGAAATTTCCTTCATTTTCAGGAACTATTTTTTTTCGAAAAGTCTTTTCAATTTTCAGAAAATTTCCTCCTTTTTGTGAATTTCTTCCTTTTATGTGAATTTCTCCTTTTTGTGAAATTTGCATAAATTAAAGAAACTACTACTACACATTTACTACAATGTTTGGAAATTTTCCTTCATTTTCAAACCTTCAATTTTTGAGAAATTTCCTTTATTTTCAGGTCATTTTTTTCATTTTCAAGAGGTTTCCTTTAATTATGGAGAAATTTCCTTCATATAAATGTTTTTAATTTTGGGACCAAAAATAAATAAATGAATAAAAAGTTTTGGGACAAAAATGAAACTTGCAGGTCATTCACGTGCCCCTGTCCCTCCCCCTCCCCTTCTCTGCTGCCCATGAAATGAGGTACAATTTAATGAGTAGCAATAATATGTGGCTAATGAGAGCAAATTGTTTTGAAGAGATGCAAAGAAATTTAAATGTGAGTCTGTGCCATTTATAGTCTAGCACCAGTCATGTATACAAATATATAGATTTCAAAATTTATAACAGAATAGAAGTTTTGGAATATTTTCTTTTACTATTAGTTCACTGTGGTTGTCTGTCATATGAAATGAAAAGCTCCACCATTTAACTTTTATTGTAGGAATAAAAACAAATTTTCTACCCATAGCTCTTTATTTTTATTATTATCTACCTGTAAAATATTATCTCCAGGGATTTTAGGGTGTAATAAAAGTAAGCAAGTTTGCTCATTCAGATAAATGGTTGCAAGTTTCCCTAGAGGTATATGATATAATATTTGAAGGCTGTGGCATCAGCTGATCAATGTGGGTTTTTAAAGTAAGGCTTCTTGTATTCGGTGAGAATCAAATTCATCTCCTTGATTTCAGGTATAGATGAGTGTATTCTTTGCAATTTTATAAACATTGGCAATATCAGATAGCTGAGACAAGACCTTTAGAATTTAACAGGAGGATTTTCCTTCTTGCATATTTTAATCTTATATGTGGTTTCAATTTTTGTAACTTGATTAGCATGAGAAATTCATCATTATTAGGTTGCCAATCAAGATCATTATTAGATACTAGGTTGCCAATCAAGATCACCATTATTAGATACTAGGTTGCCAAACAAGATCACCATTATTAGATACTAGGTTGCCAATCAAGATCACCATTAGATACTACGTTGCCAATCAAGATCACCATTATTAGATACTAGCTTGCCAATCAAGATCACCATTATTAGATACTAGGTTGCCAATCAAGATTACCATTATTAGATACTAGGTTGCCAAACAAGATCACCATTATTAGATACTAGGTTGCCAAACAAGATCACCATTATTAGATACTAGGTTGCCAATCAAGGTCATCATTATTAGATACTAGCTTGCCAATCAAGATCACCATTATTAGATACTAGCTTGCCAATCAAGATCACCATTATTAGATACTAGCTTGCCAATCAAGATCACCATTATTAGATACTAGGTTGCCAATCAAGATCACCATTAGATACTAGGTTGCCAATCAAGATCACCATTATTAGATACTAGGTTGCCAATCAAGATCACCATTATTAGATACTAGGTTGCCAATCAAGATCACCATTATTAAATACTAGGTTGCCAATCAAGATCATCATTATTAGATACTAGGTTGCCAATCAAGATCATTATTAGATACTAGCTTGCCATCAAGATCACCATTATTAGATACTAGGTTGCTAATCAAGATTACCATTATTAGATATTAGGTTGCCAAACAAGATCACCATTATTAGATACTAGGTTGCCAATCAAGGTCATCATTATTAGATACTAGGTCGCCAATCAAGATCATTATTAGATACTAGCTTGCCATCAAGATCACCATTATTAGATACTAGGTTGCCAATCAAGATTATCATTATTAGATATTAGATTGCCAAACAAGATCACCATTATTAGATACTAGGTTGCCAATCAAGGTCATCATTATTAGATACTAGGTTGCCAATCAAGATCACCATTATTAGATACTAGGTTGTCAATCAAGATCACCATTATTACAAGATCACCATTATTAAATACTAGGTTGCCAATCAAGATCATCATTATTAGATACTAGGTCGCCAATCAAGATCATTATTAGATACTAGCTTGCCATCAAGATCACCATTATTAGATACTAGGTTGCCAATCAAAATTACCATTATTAGATATAAGGTTGCCAAACAAGATCACCATTATTAGATACCAGGTTGCCAATCAAGGTCATCATTATTAGATACTAGGTTGCCAATCAAGGTCATCATTATTAGATACTAGGTTGCCATTCAAGATCACCATTGTTAGATACTAGCTTGCCAATCAAGATCACCATTATTAGATACTAGGTTACCAAATAAGATCACCATTATTAGATACTAGGTTGCCAATCAAAATCATCAGATACTAGGTTGCCAATCAAGATCACCATTATTAGATACTAGGTTGCCAATCAAGATCACCATTATTAGATACTAGGTTGCCAATCAAGATCATCATAATTAGATACTAGGTTGCCAATCAAGATCACCATTATTAGATACTAGGTTGCCAATCAAGATCACCATGGTTGCCAATTAATTTCTACTTAAATTAGTAAAAATTTGGTAAAATTTTGATAAATCAGAAACTCTTATTTGGGCATTTAAAATTGCCCCTTGTAGGAAGTTTTGGGTATGTGTCTCATACTTTAAACCATATGCCTTATTTTGAGGAAATTGCACATTTATCACATTTTGTAAGTAATGATTCCATGTAAGTGTTTACATAATTGCCTGGTGTATAATCTCCAATTCCTATCTTTACTTTCATCGAGCAGCCCACATACATCTCTGCAAATCTTTCTGAATCTTACTTCCACCTGACAATGTCAAAATAGCTCACAAAACAGGGATCAGACAAGGTCATACCAAGAATCCTGTTCTTTGTCAGCTGATTCTGATGTCATGCCCCCTAGAGGCCATCATAACTGGTACCAATTTCTGGAAAAATTTCTTTGACGTCATACTCTGACATCACAATCTCATCACCACTTTTTATGGGATTGTAAAAAGAAAATAATTATATATTTGGTTCTTTATCTGGAAATTTGTTTTTTCCATTTAATACCCATACTTGATATTATGAGGGAAATCTTTTCCAGCAGGTATATGTATATTGTGAACTTTTGTTTTATATTTATAGCTGTTAGTAAACTATGAGTAAGTGTGCTGGTATGTGTTTAAATTTGACATTATCAAGAATATAAACTATGTTCTCAGGGTAAACCTAAGATTACGGATGTCACTCAAGTATACCAGCCATTGACCTCCAAAATGGGATATTTACATTAAAGAAGCACAAGACCGAAATGTGAGGGTGCTCGTTTCTTGCAAATTTCAAGAAATATTATCAACAAAAGATCAATAAACTTCATGCCTTCATAGCCCACAGACGACGTGGAGGCAAAGGTTACTTGAATATTCATATTAACCAAAAAATTGCTGTACCGTTGTGTACTAGATAAGAATTTGATTTTTTGGGGGAGACTCACTTTTTGGTCTAGTGCTCCTTTAATTTTATGTCTCCCTTTAAATCTGTGGTGTAAGAAAAGGCTCCAAAGTAAGTACCGAAGCCTCAAATATTTGCTAGATTTGTTTTTAAGCTTGCATCGAATATCATGACTGGCAAATATTAGTCCAAATTGGCCATTTTACATTTTGAATTTACATTTCCTATGTCATCTAATGTTTTAAATATTTGATCTCAACAGTTGGAAAGAAAAGCATCAGGCATTAAAAACATTATGTTTGAAGCATCCCATTCAATGTTTAGATAGAAACAACATTTTTTGTTATCAGTGGTTGAGTTTTAGACTTTGGATGTCCTACATCACAAACTTGTTCCATATCAAAAACAGGTAATAAATAAACAAGAAGGCAATCCACAGAGTTACTGATCTCATCACCTTAAGCGCACAGCATAGTGGGAGAAATAGCTATTTTTTGTACAACATGTACAAATTAGTACATATTTATTCCTAAAATCACATATTTGACCTCTGATCTCTGACCCTTGACCCTAATCACCTAAAATAACTTTTGAAATTTTTCACATTTATTCTACCCTACTGTATGACACCATTCATGCTCACATCACACTTTCCATTCCATAACAATAGGGGAAAGTGGTGAAAAAAGGTCAATAGCTCTGTGACCTTTAATCTTTTGCCACAGAAGTCTACCAGACAAATTCATTTACCAAGGTATTATGGTACAACATAGGGTCTTGTACTTTTAGTTTAAAATGGCCAAAAATATATAATTAATTAATACATAATTAATTAATACATAACTACCTCTAAATCACATATTTGACTTCTGATCCTTGACCTAATCACTGAAATAAATAACTATCTCGTCTAAGTTTTGACTAGCTCATTACTAGCTTGTCTAAATGTCAATGAGCTCGTCAAAAATATTGTTGAATAGAAGAGCTCAATTGTCTCCACATAAAAACAAGCTTATTGTCAAAAGAGTTTTGATATTGACAAGTACATCAAAACTAAGCTTGCACAAGCTAGCATTACTTTTTTGCTAGGTTGATTATGTAAGCCAACATGGATTTTGCAAGCTTGCCCAAGCTACTAGTCTGTTAGACTGCTGGAAGCAAAGCTTACCTGTATGGTTTATCCATTGTAAATTCTAAACTTACAATTACATTCAAGTACCAGACACAAACAAATGTGAACAACAAATCAATAGGATATTTTTTCTGTCATTATCTAAAATGATAGCTACCTGGTATTAGCTTGTACTCTTACATATTACATTTGCATGATCATATTTACCACCCTGACCATTAATCCTTTTGACCCATATGACAAGAGAAGCAAATACAGGAACTAAGCATTTAAGTATGTGAACCTCTGTTATTCTCATGATTTTATACTGACTATTTAGGCCTAAATATGATATGATATATAAAAGAAGTATAGATCAATATTATTGAAATTTATTTTTACTATTATTTTTACTGGTTGTCACTCCCATCTGCTTGTTCATCACTTACACTCAATTTATTACTTAAATCACTATCAAAATTTTTATTTGCACATCACTTATTGTCCTAAAAACAGACATTTAAAGTTTCAGAAACTTAATCCCTATTCATGCCTCTATGTACTGTGCAATGGGTCATCTTGAAATCCTGGATGAGTGTGCAGTTTTACAGTCCTTAACTTGTAGCTTGCAATATTTCCTCCATTCAATCTTTGTATAATTTTTGAAAATAATTTGTTTGGTCATCCATGTTAAAATTGACCTTGCATGTATTTATCCTCCCTGATGAATTTCTGAGTGATGAATAATGATATTACAACCAATTGCAAGCTTCCATTGGAAATGAGTTTGTTATTTGAAAAGGGCAGTTTAGTTTACAATGATTTACTAATGAAAATTCTTGACAAAAAGCAAGATGGGAACTCACGGCATGATTTAAGTTAGGCCTACATGTATACCTGAAGTGAGATTTCATTCTTTTTCATTAATTTTTATTCTTAATTAGAGAGTTGCTATGACTTCACAAGGATTTTCTTCATGTTTTACTGATTACCAATCTTGTCAAAATAATTTGAGGGAAGATTGTCTGTTTTGTAAGAAATTGTTTAAATCTATTAACACTAGGACTCACAATGCAGTATGAGCTTCAAAGGTGGAATATGATAAGGGTATTAAGATTTTGGTGGATTTTATGATTGTTTTATTTACTGATTGCAATACTTTAACAAAGAGGTGGTGATCAACTTGAATATTTCATGACTTTTTATCTATGGTATGTTAAGCAGTGGTTGTGTAGCAAAGTTTTGAATACCTGTAAGTTCAAAAATGGATAAAAATAAGTTGACTTAAGTTGAATTGAGGGTTCCTCAGAAGGCCTATTTTTGGGCCATATTTGAAGTAATTTTGCCTTCTTCATACAGAAGAAAAATGTATAATTAATTGCCAGTTTCCATGATGTAAACTTGAAGAACTATTGCCATTAAAATATGTTTTGGAAAGATAATGAAGAAAATTGTGTTATTTGTGCAAAAATATTACGGTATACAAGAAAGGATGATCTGTTAGCTATGGTATGTTAAAAGCAGTGTTTAATGAATTATCAGTTTTAAATAACTTCAAAAATATATTATTATTGGTCTTATTTTGTATTTAGTATTGACCTTATTTTATATTGCAAGACAGCTAGAAGGCCTTAATTTTGAGCCTATAGACCTATAGAGTTTTGTGTGTATATTTTCTTTATTCAAAAAAGATATTTGGGAAAGATATTATTTTTGCAAAAGTATGTTTTAAAGAGTCACAAGAAGTAATGATGTTTTGTTTTCCTTTTCAGCATCACAGTGCAAACTCATTCTGCCAATAAGGATACAATTCATTCTGCCATTTGGAAGAAACTTTTAGAAATCAGCCCTGGCTTTTCCTTCATGTCACTTCTGTTGGTCTGCAAATTTTGATTATAATGGAGGGAATTTTTTTGAAGTTGTAGTGTTTTGAATATGAGATACAAGATTTATTTTGTAGGAAATGACTGCCTTTTGGAATTCCTTATACAACGTTCCTTAATTTGGTTGAGTGTAGAGCTGAGTTGTTTTATATTGGTTTATGCAACAGATAGTTGAAACAGAGTTCCAGGTATTGTCCTCAAATATAAAGTGATGCTCATTCTGGGGAAGACAAAGAGATATTAGGGAGTGGTGGAAGCTAATTATTTAAAAATGCCTACCATTATTCCTTGTTGATAAAGCAGCTTTTATCATACATCTTTCATATCTTATGTCTATCATATTTCATCCAGGCAGAGAAAATAAAGTTTCTTATTTGATTTTGAAGGTAATTGAAGTAAAAAAAGAGGTACTTATATTATTGTTATTTTACCTCAGTCATACAGTTCTAAATCAGTATAAACAAAAGTGAAAATCTGGTGAAGTAAAAACATAAACATGATAAATTCCTGCCCAGGGGTTGATATCACAATTTTGGTATACAGTAACCATAAGGATATTGGATATCTCCATGGAATAATTAAGAAAGGAAGAAAAATTCATTGTGTTAATTTGAACTCTGGCCTTGATGATATCTTTTGTATAACAGAATGTCTAAAATGAGAAGTAACGAGGCAAACAGTTTGAGGACTTGTACTGGGTTGTCGTGGCACTATTTATTTGTGTATTGTTGTATCAAAGTAAAAGCTATCATTTTGATACTTTTCGCTTGAAAGTTTGGTATTAATTTCCACCTCCCTGAGCATATAGTGACAAATCTTTGCATCAAAGTTAAACAAACTGTCATTTTGTTTATGCAAAAACTGGAACATTTATAAAGATAAAGCCATTTTAGTGACACTTCCCCCTTAAAAATTGTTTAAGTTCTATTGAAGCATATCAGGGGCTATGTCAGCAATTATGTATCCAAGATTTCAGAAATGAATGTGATCTACCAAATTTTAATTTCAAACTTCTCCCAAGAAAAAGAATGTGACTTTAGGGTTTATAACAACCCCCATGGTAAGACAAGATTTGAGATATGAGCAGTACTGTATTGGTGGTTTATTAAAATGTAAGCAATGTCAAACAAAACATTGTGAGTTTCTCTACTTATCTTTCTTTAAACCTCAATCTTTCCACCCCCAATCTCATGCACCCTCATTGAGAAGTCAATCAGCACCAATGTGCTATGCACAGGAAAACAATAATGGTGTGTTCTAATGGAATTGATGAGTAATCAAACTAATTAAGTGCTTTAAAAAGAAAGTCATCTAGTGTACCACAAGAGATAAGGGATTGAGGAATATATTAAATATTTTGCTTTTGCTTTAGCAGCAGACCATGATGTTTTGTAATGTTTTTTTTAATTGATTACCTTGATTGCATCTTCCAAGTTATTCTCATACCCCTATTGCAGTTCTTGGAATTGTTTACCTCAATTGCATCTTCAAGTTATTTTCATGCCCCTAACTATTGCAGTTCACACAAATTTGATTGACTTGGAAAAAATAACGTGAAGCAGCTTGCATTGTTTGTAATAATTACACAGTTTGGAACCAATTAAGCCCATTGACCTAGATGATACCTCGTTACTTGATGAGTGATAGTATAAATTACAGTTAAAGTATATAAAAATTGACCCAATTTTCTTGATTTTTCCGTTTGAAACTGCTCAAGGAGTATCACAACTACTGATTAGGCTGCCCTCTCTGCTTATAGATGAAATGTAATTGCACATGTCAAACTGTTGATTTCCTGAATGCAATCATCGTCAGATGACAATTTATTTCCTGATATGACACGACAGTTTGGCATATGGCTATTTGACACTAGGGAGTTTTAAGTATGTCATATATGTATTTAAAGGGACATTAGACCAAATAGTGGGGCACAATTTTCCAGAGACTCACTAATTTTCAGCAATGCTTTTTGACCCTTATATTATCACTTTGGGAGGCAAAGCAGGAATATTTGAAAAAATCAGGGTTTTATTTAATATATACCATGAAATAACAGCCAACAAATAAATCATGCAGCAATTTGGTTGAAATTGAGCAATCAAAAAATTTGAACTAAGTTCTAAACATTGTGTCCTTTTGACGATTTCGCCTCTAATGGATGAAAAAGTTTTCAGGATCATTATGTAAAAGGGGAGTAGAATGCTTTTCAATTTTACAAGTGGTTCTCAAGCTTTGGCTGATCAAATTATAAATATTTTTCAATGTGTGCAAAATTTTTGATAAAAAGGAATGTAATTCTTTCAGTTTCTTACATATAATTTATTCCCTTAAATTGATAAGAATGACTTTCACAATAAGATGTTGGTCAGGGTATAGTAAATACATCTTAGTAGAATCAGCAAATCTCTATCAAAAAGTCTTGGCTGGGAATTAAAAATCAATAGGTTTAACATTCATGCATCACAAATTTGCATAACTATTTATATTTTTATTTACCTGATAATTCAAAAAGCTGTAAGTCTGGCCCTGAATTTATGATTAATTTCCATGTGAATGATTTTGCTGTTTACACGATTTTTGCTTGATTATAAAACATCTCTTTAAGAGTGCGACTTCGTTTTCTAGGTGTGTCTGATTCCAGTCATTTCTATATAAAATGTAATAACTTTAAACTTCAATAACTCTAACAGAAACTGTTTTTTCATCCCATCTGTGTTCCTTGATAAACATGTTGACTGCTATATTTATTCTTTGCATCAGGTGGCATTGGTTTGAATTTACTTTTATGCCAAAGAAAGGTATTTCTTAATACTCTCCTAAAGGTACATACCACTTAAAGTGAAATTTACTTGCTATTCAAATTCACTTGATCAAGATCAACAGTCTGGTAGCATGCTTATTATTGGGACCATAAATGTTCCTATTAATGCCATTTTGTGATAATTCCCATAATCCTTTGCTATCCTAACATTAAAGCATTGTTACATTTTTCAAATTTGAAATATATTTGGGAAAAATAAATTTGCCAGGGGAAACTTAAACTTATGAAAACCCCTTTATTACTGTTATGGCTACAACTTTTCCACAAAATTAGATAAAATAGACAATAGAGCTAGGCTTTTAGGTGCGAAACGGCCATTTTGAAAATTCAAATGCTTTTAACCCAATGATTTTTAAAATTTCAAGTACATGAATTATAACCTATGACATTTTATCGCAACATCTGAACAATGTGGCTGCATGACTTCAATATTCTCGTGTCTCAAATGTTCCTATTAATAGGCATGCTTCCGGACTTAACAATATGGCTGCATGACTTCAATCTTCTCGTGTGTTATAAATGTTCTATTGATAGGCATACTTCCGGACTGATAAAGCAGGTGAAGTGTCAAGCTCCTTGGGGTGTACACTGCAAATTCATGGTGGTGTCATCTATTTTGACTTGTAGTTATCACGTTTCACATAGGAAATTTAAAAACCATGATTGTTTTATGTGGTAACCCTCAAAATGTGTTTGTTTAAATGCAATCAATGATTTCATGAAACTTCCTACTTGCTGTAAATCTTTCTTTCTTTCTTAATCATGTTATTTTGACAGCTAGTAGCACAAGATATATCACAAACAGATAAAAGGAAAATTTACTGCCTTATTCACCCTGTTTATAACATTAAATGTGCAAGTATGAAAGTATTTGGTTATCAGAGCCTGCAGGAAATCATTATTTACTGGCACACGTGTACTAAAGTGGAATTGTTTGAAAATTAATACATAACTGTGGTTTCCAATTGTCATAAGAACATTTGTCATAACTGAGTTAAAGAGGTGGAATCGTCATATGGACAGTGTTTAGAACTTAATTTAAATTGTTTGATTGGTTGAAATTTCCACCTACTGCTGCACGATTCTTTGGTCCTTATTTCACGGAATATATTATTGTATTATTATCTTACTAATCTTTCACTTTTTCTAACATTCGTGTAAAAAAAAGAAGTTTTACATAGATCTTAATATAACATACATTTGCACAATGATTGAATCTTCACACATTGACACACAACGCTATAATGCTGTATTGTTTGAACAGACAAACAGACAGAGATTTTGCATTCCAGAAACAGAAGTGACGTCAAAGCTCTGCATCCCCAATTTGACAGAGACCAACGATGTACGAACTGAGACGAGCCTCCCTGACTGACGACCTTATCAACAAATATGGATTTCCAGACTAAGATATTTCTTTCTTTCTTACATGATTAAGTTTGATATGATTATATCCATTGATGGGAGGAATTTTCCCCAATAAATGTTTTGTGTATATTTGCATGCAATCTTGTTCCATCCAATGCAAACAAAATGGTGAAGAAATTATTCAAAAATTATATTCTGCAAAGGACAATTAGCCACAATAGGTTTGTGCATAAAGACATAAAAAGCAATATCACAGCTTGACATAATATTCAAAAGCCAATGTGTATTTTATCTAAACATTTCTTGTATCAGATGTTTAGCAGATGATATGGAAAGAGGAAATCTTGTCTAAAAAAAGTGCTTGAGCTGTCACCAGTAAGCTCCGATCATAGTAGTAACGTCACTTCCATAGCAATAATTGATTTGCTTGTCTGTGCACTGTAAATATTTTCATCAATCACAAATGTTGGCGGTATTATAATTTTCTGTGTATGTTAACATGATATCTGGCCTTTAAACCTATTTCAGTGAAGTATTGTAACCTACCATGAAAAATTATTGAAAATGATCAAACAATATTTAACATTGTAGAATAATATTAAACATTATATAACAATATTAAAAAATTGTAAGATTATTAAAGATTGTCTTGACATCACTCTTGAAAGCAGACATTTTATATACCAGACATCTTTACAGCAACTTCTTACAAATCTAAAAGTCAATTTGTCCTAAACGGAACAATTTATTGGTGTATTTTTCTAGATGTTTCTTTGTGGATTGACTATACAAGAGTGACCATCTGCATGACCACTGGATAAAGTACAAGTTTTAAATAAGCTGCTTAGGATGGAACTCATGAAAATGATGGCAGTCTTTGCTTATCATTTTTTCATTTATATGATTTATGATGTAATTTTCCCAAGAGAAGGAGACGTACTTTCGGAAGATTTTTATGGCAGGATTAGGGGAGAGGGCTTAGGGCTATTGAGAGTGCTTAAATCAAAAATCTTAGGAGGGGATATGTACATATGCCTAATGGTGGGAATATTGGATATGCCATAAGGCATGATCTATATAGCAGGAGTATGAGCAGATGCCTTAACCCGGAATATGAAGAAAGGACTTGGAACAGGATTATGGGCATGATGTCATAAGGCAGGAATTCTGTATGAACAAATTACTTGGAGCACTTTAGGGGCATGATGCAGAAATACAGAGATGTCATTAGGCAGAAATATAGGGAGGGATATGCCTCGAGGCATAATGCCTTGAGGTACGATTACATCAAAGATGTCAATGTTTTTGGACCATTCATTGATATAAGGCTTTCTCTTGCTTCTGAGACAATGGTGCACTTTTTTTTTATGACCAAATTATTTTAACAAGCAAATTTAGGTCTTTAAATTTTTAGTATAATTTTTATTTTATTTTGTTTTTACAACCATATTGCAATTTTCATAAAAAAAACAATAATAAAAGCATGAATATGGTTATGTACAAGGAAGTAAGCTATAAGCAAAAAGATTCTGAACGTCTAGAGATGTGGCTCATCAAAGTTGATTTTTTTTTAATGTATGCAGAAGTTGTGATGTATGTATGAAAGAGAAGACAGTTACAAATCTTTCATGTAATTCTTTAGATTTGTTGGTCTAGCGGTCATAGAATCAGCTTGGAAGTAAAAGGTCCTGGATTCAAATATTTTCAGGGATATGAGAGGCACATGACTACAGTTCACCAATTGCAGGTGATATTTGATTAGCGGTACCAAATTAACACCTAATAATGGATGGATTGGATTAGATATAGATTAGATTAAGAAATTGTTTTAATCCAGAATTTAATATTTTGTTTATCTTTACAGAAGGAAAATTGTATCCTCTCGTAGCTATGTTGAAAATGAAACAAAGCTAAACTGCGTTCCTATTTCCAAAAAGCAAAATTTTCTCTTACTTGAAAAGTGAAATTCTGCCCTCACTACCTCTTTTTTCTTTTCACTCTTCAAACTTTCAACCAATCACAGCCAATTATGATGAAAGACTGAAAGTGCTGGCAGCATTCATAATTGTTTTATAAGATCAAGTTTTCCTCTTCACATTTTCCTTTTGTTAAATTGCCCCCTCTTTATGAAAGGATTTGCACTTAAATAAGTTTTGTATTGTTTGAAAGTACCTGCTAAGAGAAATGCTTGTAAAGTGTATCAACCATTCAGTAAAGAAAAGGACATGGTGGCACTTGGCACCAAGCAAATAATAAGTCGCAACCTAAGACACCTGCACCACAAGAGGGAAAGAAGAACTGCATCCATGTTGGCAGAGAGAGGGAAGGGGGAGGGGGAGGGGGGAGGAGCAAAAACACCATTTGTGGAAATTGTTTATTCAGCCCATTGAAACTATAGAATATGATCACTTAAAATGTGTCTGGCTATAGAATTACTGCACATTCTGAAACACAAAATAACCTGTTTTGCTATGAATAATGGATGTTTTCATCAAAATAAGTGACATTGCTCCAGTATTTTCCACTTGAATGCATATCCAATTTTTTCACTACTGTTATGACATGTATGATTAAGGGTACAATCTGTCCATAAACTATAAACAGACAGATATGTCACTTTTATTCCTTATTCTTCATTTTGCAGTGGTTGATTGCGATTTGTCTCTAAAGATTTCAAACAAACTTGTTTAGAATTTAATTAAGGGAAGGTTCTTTTGGGGCCCATGGGAAAATTTGACATTCAGGCCCAGTATTATTGCTCAGTGGCTCCAAAAACAATTCCACAAAGGTGTTTTTTTTTATCTTTATTTTTTTGGATGTAAATACTTTGCTTTTTAAATTTTCTATCATAATTTTTAAATGGGTGCAGCTAATTTTGATTTCTGCAAGTAAAATTGATAATTTTTATTTTATAGAGGTATATAACAATTTAGGTACAACTAAAGTTCCTTAAAATGCTGTGTCCTCCATATTGTACTAGTTCATGTTTATGTTACCCACCCTATCAACTCATCTTTCTTCATTGACTTATACTATTATTTACTATTAAGCTATTGCCACCAAAAGAACAATTTTTTTCTTATCGGGGGAGGGGGGTGCACTTTATACTCAAACTGGTAGTGGTGTGCAGCCCAAAAACCATACTTGCAGTGTGACATAAATTTTGCCACCTGCATAAATTATACAATTTTGATACATGCAGTATGACAGAAATCAACTATGATACCCACATTATCAAGTATTACAGAAAATATTGTAAAAATGGGACCAGCAGTACAAAATTAACAGAGTAAAGCACCTTTTTTGGGAACCTGCACTACGAAATTGATGCAAAAAAGGCACCTAAAATGTTTTTCATGAAGCTACTTTTCTATTGTAAATTAATCCACATTTAGAAACCAGAAATGCTGGAAATTTTCCAATCTCTACTCTTTTAATTGTAATTAATATTTTAGAATTTTAAGGACCTTTTTATAATTTCATTGATGCCGCCAATGTCCCCCTCCCCTACCTCACTATATTAATTGTCCTCCTCTCCCTCTCCCCATTCAATGTTTTCCATTGTTACTGTTTTTCCTGGAAATGTTGTAAATAAATAAATTAAACATTGAAAAGGAAGGGGGTTACAATTCTCGGAAATAAAAAAACAACAAAAACACTATAACATATGTAGTTCTCAAAAAGCTGAAGTGTTCCAACAGTTTTGCCCAAGATTGTGGCTGCACTATGAAAATGATGCAAAAAAGACCTGCTTGGGTGGCACATATATACCTCACATGGAAGTTCCCCCCTCCCCCCACCCCACCATTCTCATTATGTTGAATAGTTAACACATTTCTTAATAGAATGTAAGTTAATGAAAGCTGTTGGGGTTGATATTCAGTTGCCTAATATCGAGTGACTTTATTTCAAAATTGAAGGACCATTACTATGGCTCATAAGAAAAAAGATTGCACAGTTTGTACTTATGACATTGTGGGTTTACGGGGAATGCCGTTATTAATGCCCTTTCAGAGCATTGATTTTTCAATTAAAGCATTTGGTATAGATGCATTTCCATGAAACAGGTTTTGTCCAAGTCATTGTTGGAATTGAAAAAAAATGTTGATTCAAAAACACCTTTGCTATTGAGTGGGTGTATTTTCTTAAAGGGATATGAATAACAATATTATAAATATCATCCTATACCACACCTATAAACAGGGGTGTATTCTTAAACAGTTGACAAGGGAGGGGGTGGGGTGATCAAGCAGAGATGAACCTATGATACTTAGTCTAAAGTCCATCTTTTGCCACATATATTTGCCAGATAGTGACATCAAAATACACAGCAAAATTAAGATTGCACTCACCCTATCTTCCATCTTTAATAATTTTGGCCTTATGTATGCCTGTGATATATACGTTAACATCAATTGCAGCAACACTAAAAAATTCAAGCTTTGGCAGAAAACATATCTCATCTATACAGCAGCACGATCTGACAATGACAGACAGCCTTCAAATGCTAAATGAATTTTGCTGTTTAAAATCATTGTATGGAGCAAAGGATTAGTCTCTTTGTATTTTTGGCCCCCTGAGATGAGATACCCTCTTTGGGAAAAACTTGTGCCTATAAATCTCCTTTTGTGTCAATTCTTCTTATTGTCAGAGGGGACATTCAAAGTGATAATGCTAATATAATTATAAAAGAAATATTTCTTTTATAATTATAGGCACTAAATTCACCAGAAATTATTGAGGATATTATATTCTCACATTTTTGTATTAGTTTGTTTCCCTTTTTTTCCTTCATAAATCTCCAAGCTCCATTTTGTACTATCACTCTGCTCCATATACTTGAATACTTTTATCTGCTAGTCTAATGCATGGGGTAAAGCAAGTAAACATTGTAGGGACCTCAAAGCAAGAATAACACATACAACAGTGATTTTACATTGATGTTAAAGAGACTTTCAGGACTATTGTTTGTAAGAGTAGTGTAATCAAAGTACCCCAGGATAACCTGTCCTCACTATTAGTCCTCGGTATACCTTTAAGGTCTGAATCTACCTTCATTCATTTATTATATCCATATTACCTTTAAAAAAGAATGAACACACATTTACTGTCAAAGCAAATCAAGCTTTGATGTTTCAAAAGCCTTTATTAATGAAGATACTTAAAAAGAATCAACATTTAAACAAGGAAAGGTATTCTTTAGCTTTACTGGGAAAATAATGCTAATGGGGTTATGCCTTCAATTCACATCACAGTGAAAATGATTGGAATGTTGAGTTATGTTTTTGTTGATGTCTCTCTCTCTCTAAGTGCCGAGTCTGGAACAGACATAAGCGATCATGGCCCTCCAGTCACTTCTGTTTAGAGCTAAATGCATTAACTTATTGTTACTTAGGCTGTTGTTGGTTGTCCAGTTGTTTAAGCTTTGGACATATTTAACTCGCTGCCTTCCTCTGCTTGTTTTGCCCTCAATTTTCCTACATACTGCAAGCTGTTCCAATCCACCCTCCCGATAAACGTGCCCAGAGAATTCCATCTGTCTCCTTCTGATGGCATTGAGTAGGGACCTGTCCATGCCTGAAGCTATCAGCATCATCATTTGTTTTCCTTTCTGTCCTAAGATATTTTCAACAATCTCCTAATGAACCACATTTCCATAGCTTTTAATCTTTTTTTGATGTCACTGGTAATTGTCCAGCATTCACAGCCATAGGGTAGAGTAGACCATACATATGCCTTCAAGACACGGACTTTCGTGTCCATTCCAATATTTCTATTCTTCAGAATTGCATTCATTTTTGTAAACATGTCTGGCAATTGCAACGCGTTTTCTAACTTTGTTAATGCACCGACTATCTGATGTTAGTGTGTAGCCCAAATATTTAAACTGTTGTACTTTAATTATTTTTCCTTGGCTTCATATACTACATAATAAGTTGATGGCTTTTTTGAAACCACTGTTTTCTTCACATTTAGAGACAGCCCTCTCTTTCACTTTCCTCTACAACTTTATCCAGAAGAGACTACAGTTTTTCTTCTGACACTGCTATAAGTGCCGTGCCATCTGCATATCGTATGTTATTCATATTATAGCCTCCAACTTTCAGCCCCTTGAGACTGTTGATGTTACAAAGTATTGTTTCCCTGTAAATGTTGAAAAGATCTGGTGACAAAACACACCCCTACCTGACTGATGTGCATATTCCATATACTAAGGGCTATCACATCATGAGACAATTTTTCTGTTGTGGTCCCAGGACATTACAGGTCTAGTAATGTAAACTCCATGCTCAAAATCTCCTATCTTTTAATTGAAGAATTATTTCTAAAATTTAATTTAATGAAGAGAATATGGACTTCTATTTATTGAAGATTGTATTTTAATAGTTACTACGCTACAGTAGATATTAGCAATGCTAATTCAAAAATTTACGGCGTTTTTATTTACAAAAATCATGTAAATTGGCAACGTTGAGGAATGCATACGAAAAGTTCCGGTGCCAATCTGATATTTTAATAGCCACCTCCAAACGTGATATGAAGAATGGTATCATTTAGATATTTTTACTGTTTCAGAAACATAATAGAAAATATTTATTACACCAAAATATTTTTTGAAGAGTCACAAAGAGATAGTGAAGGAGAATAATATTATTTGAAATTTGATGAAGAAGGCTAGTCTAACCGCAGACTTCAACAGTTAAGTTTAGAAATTGTTAGCATGGGTACATACTAGGGATGTACGGATATCGATCGGCGGATTATCCGGCGGTTGGAAAAAATCCGGTTCGGTTCGGCCGGATTTTTTCCAAACCGCCGGAACGGAGTTTTGGCAATTTAACAATTGAAGATTTACATTATGAGACTGTGGTACATTACAACTATATGAAATATAAAACAAACATGAATATCTGGATTTTTCTCGGTATAGATAATGTATTTTCTTCTTGAAAACACTAAACAAATTGGCTTATGTTACACATATGATCATTTTAAACGGAATAAAGACATGTAGCTGTTTGAAATCAATAGAAATTTTGAAACAGATTGGGCTGTAACAGATAATAAATAAAACCACACCAGTTGTTAACAATTTTACAGTTAGAGACATTAATGAAATTTGTAGATAAAAGTACATGTACATGTAGGTTGACTGAATTTGTTTTCCACAATTTTTCATTGCTTAGATTCTCCTGCTATTGAAAAAGAGAAAATGTTTTTTCCCCGCACTTAATCTAAGCCAACTGTTTTACAAGTAATTCAGGGTACCAAGGTGTTTTAATGAAATAACACAAAAATAATTCAGAGAATAATTACTTTCCAAATGTAAAACATGAAAAAATTCATATCCATTTCTATTACCTTGTTACTGTCCTTAATTATTTTAGTTTAGTTTTTACTGAATTTGCACATACATGCACTTTAAATACATGTTAAGGTTAGATAAATGACCCTTTGCTCCTCCATAGTGTCATTTGACTTTTGACTTCCTCAGTAAGAACACATGTGTGACAGTCTCAAGTTTGATAATATTAAAGATGTTAGGATTAATTCAGAACTTTCACTAATTTTGATTTGATTTCATCACAATATGCCCAATAATTATTATTTTCCAAAAATTTTGGGTTGCTAGCCATTAGTAGCCAACTTGACAATCCCCTGCCCCCTTTCCCTTTGTTTCTTAAGATTATGAGAATTGTTGTAAGCAATGAAAAATCCGGTTCGGCGGATTTTATCCGGGATTTCAACCTGGGTCCGGCAAAATCCAGTTCGGCCAGATCAAAAATTTGGATCCGGTACATCCCTAGTACATACGCCATGTGCACTTTCCATCTGCTGAAGTAATCTTGCAATCTGAATAGGTTAATGTAATGGAAACTTATAGTATAGCACACATTACTGTATGAAGATTCAATGGTGCTTCGCAAACTTACAAGTTAAGTCGGCAAAAATCTGTCTGGACATGAATGACAACCGAGCGTAACAAGTATGAGGAAAAAACAGTTAATATGTTTAGTAGGCTAAGTTTAGCTTTGACACAGTTTAGACTTGGTGAATGTATATCAATGTCTGGTGGTCTGGCGGTAAAGCATTTCATCCTTTTCATGTTTGAGCAGTTAGGAAAAGAAGTAGTATTTACATTCGTTTTAGCATAGGGAACGTGGAAATTCAGATATCATGATTATTTCTTGTATTGATTATTACGTTTGGGATTAGGTTATCATTATCAATGGCGATGATTGTTATTGATTTTACATAGCATATGGAAGCAGGTGTTCTTCCTTCTTGTTTTTAGTAGGGGCCAATCTGTATGACGTCTTTATTTATTGTATCTATTCTATATTATGATAAATTAATTAATACCTACATCACCTTGTTATCTTTCTTTGCTTTTCGTTTTTGAGGAAACTGACTAAGGGCCGGTTTCAGATTAAGGGGAACAGACTGACAGAGGCATGTATTAGTTAGAGGCACCCCCGAAAAGGGATTCCCGGTTGCATGCATGCTTTATTTTGATGACAAATTGTGAAATTATTAATATAAAATTGAAATTTTGTTCAATTTTGGCAACAGTTTCTGAAAATTATCTAAATTGTATTGCTTTGAAAATTCATAATGACTCCTATGTGCGCATGGCCCTGATAAGAACTTCACCTTTGTATCCAAAGGTTTTTGGTTCTATATTGTAGATTGTGGCCCTCAAATTTAAATCTAAAATTAAAATGTTTGATAAAAACCTGAAGCTTTTTATTCAAAGTGCAGATTTTGGGGTCAATATTCAAGATTTTGGGGCCAAAATGATAGATGTTTGGTCGAAAATGGAACGATTTTTGGTGAAAACTAAAGTGTTTGATTTAAAACTAATGATAGCTCAGTTGATAAGATTGCAAAAAATGTCACACGGTTCATTTGATATTTCGGTTAATCATATTTATGGCTTCGACAGAATTTTGGGAGGTGAGGGGGGAGGCATAGCCCCTTAGACACGGCACTGCTTTCTTTATTACTATCCATACAAACAATTTAAATGCCACAACAACCCATTTTTAAAGGGTGTTTTTCTAGTTAAGATTTTTTTAAGCTTAATGAAAATGAAGAAACCTGAAAATGTTTCATCAGAATTGTTACCAATTTTGCAAGGTTTGGAATTAATTTTCCATTTCCTGTCACGTACCACATCATTATTTCTTCCAGCAACTGTAGCCTTACTGTTTCTATTAATCTCTTGCCTGAAATACTCTGCTAATAAAGCAGTGATTTTGACAGTGATGTTTACCCCAATTACTCAACTGGAGAGGCATTCACATCATTGAGTTTAAGGAGAAAAAAATTATTATTACTTATTGGATTATTACTTACTACCTGACTACATTACAAATTTCACACATATGAATCAATATTTTGATCAGCCATCGGGGATGTCCCAGGTGCTGTAGTATTTTGGGTAGAATTGTACTTGAACAACAATTTACCGATCAAACAATACAGTTATAGACAAATCAGAAAATTTGAGATCAAGGTAATTATTATCCAGAAAAATCACTCATGGAGGATATTCAAGGTCAATTTGAAAATTGTAGATTATGGAAAAATAAAAACATTTCTAAATCATGAATCACAATTCCTGAAAAATTGTGACCTTATTTCAGAAAACAATTATCTTTGCCTACTGCCAGTGGAATGACTTTGCCACTGTATAGGATTGGCCTAACTTTTTCAATCATTATGCCAATCATTAAAATATTATGTGTATAGTTTCAAATCAATTAAAGAGGAAGGTATGCATGTGTTGACCTGTATGAGTTGGCATTGAATTCGTATTTTCTAGTTTTCTTTCATTTCTATTCAAATTGAAAACAAGTTATTTTTGGGTCATTTTTTCTTTTGTACACCACAACTTGTGCTTGTGCATTAGTTTAAGTTCACTACTGATGCTTAACCACATGGGGGATTTGCCTGCCAAAAATAGAGGGGGGAAGTCAAAAGTGGGGGAAAAGTTAGTGGGGGAAAAGTTAGTGGGGACTGCAAATCATCCTCAGATGCAATATAGCACATCATACAAAAACTACAAATTTGGAAGAAGAAAAAAGTGGAGTGCTGACCTCTCCTCCCCCTCCCCATTACCCTTCTCAAATCATACCTATGGGTGTTGTATATTTCCAAATGTGAATGTATCAGCCAACTGGGGTTTGTAATTCTAGATGTACATTTATTTTCCAGCTGGGATTGTGTTATGGTATGTTTTAAATTTTGTTTTTTTGCAAATGGGAATTGCTTTTCTAATTGAAAATTTGTATTTTCAACTGGGGTTATATTTTCCAATTGAGGTTTTATTTTTAGATTGTGAATTTATATGTAGCCTATGCAATTGGAATATATCAGCATAGCGGATTTTCATACAGGAAGTGGGGTGGGGGCAAAGTCGAAGGGGGGGAAACCACAAAATTATGCTAAATGCATCAAATCACCATACAAATGATACAAATTTGGAAGAAAAAGATGTGGGGGGAAAGTTCCCCCCCTTCAAATGGTGCCTTTTGTTTAAGCAGATATAGTTATATTTTTTTATGTCTTTAAATGCATAAGAATATAGGAAATCACACTTTGTGAGTCATCTCATCTCATTGACACATTTTTCTGGCAAACATAAGACTTTAAAACCCAATGTTGATTTTATTTTACTTTGAATATAAGTGTATACCGTCATAAATTTTTAAGCCCGAACAATTATTGTAAATAATATTATTGGTGTAAAGTTTACAAGAATTCACACTTCAAAGCGGTTGAGTGGTGTTTTTGTTTCCAGATGAAAAAAAGAAAGTTAGGCGTGAATTATTGAATATCAATAGTAATCAAAGCTGCCAAGTGCAAAAGAAAACACAATACAGAGATCATCTTCTTAAGGTTTGACGTCATTGAAACTCTGTATTAGTTTGGTTTAACTGTGTTTAGTGTCTCTAAACGAAACCTTTTAAACCCCATGGGATGAACTTGAAACGGGCTCTCTTGTCTAAGTGTGACTGTTCCAAGTGAATTATAAGCAAGTACAGTAGCCGCCGGTATTCAAGTTTAAGGTGCAATAATAACATAGTATTAACTTTGTACAATGCCCACAAATGTATGTGGAAGGGAGGGGGGGGGGGTGTCACACCCCCATTCCAAATTTTGTCAGGAAATTTTAATGTCTGTCAGGAAATTTGAGGGGATCTTTAATATAAGTTTTTTCTTGATTTTTTGACTTCTCATTTAATTAAGGGGATTTGCAGGGATTGCAGCTTTAGCAAGCTAATATTTATTTTATTGAGAGATTTATATCCCATAATGCATGCAGTGGTGGTGCCAGGATTTCCCAACGGGGGTACAGGGGTGTCTGAGAGGTCTGACAGAGTGGGGCAAAGTTTTGATCAATACAGTGATCTGATGAGACTCGTTAGTACGGATAAATTACATCACATGCAGTTGAACTTCATTTTTGGTAGCTCTATCCAAAAAGATATTCAAGAACGAGCATCCTATGCTAATTTCAATCAAAAGTGAACCCTCCAATACCTAAAATCACAGAGCTTTCATGGACCCTGGACCCAAACCAGTGTCGCTAAGCTTCCTACTACGCGCCCACACTATGCACTCATGTCAGTTCACACACACACAATTTGTTGGGAATTTTGACACCACACTCCCCATCAGAATACCCTAGGTACGCTACTATGCCTGATAGTAATAGCGTCCAATCAGGGAGTTGTCAAAGTAACAACTCCCTGGTCCAATCACAATGCTAACTAATTGGGTGTGGCAGCCATGCTGCACAGTGTTGCAGCTTCGGTCTAATTACTGGTACTTTAAATGTGAAGAGAGACAGGTCATGGAACTTGAAGGTACCTTATTAGTGAGTTGCAACTGGATGACATGTGGCAATAATAGTAGTTTTCTTGGTTGTTCTTTCCCATCAGCAATTCCCAAATCGAAGATGTAAAAGTAACTTTCTGCAATAGTTTGGCACATGAGACTGACTAGTTGCTGTGGTCAGTGTTTGCTATGGGAAAGAGGACCATGAAAACAAACAAAGAAGTGGCTTGTGGGTTAATAAACCAGCATGAAAAGCAAAGAAGCGGGATCTGTGTCCGGGACTCGGGCCAGGGGTGTGTGATTAAAGGCCATCTATTGTGATTAATATGTGGCGGCGTACATTTGATTCCAAAACGTGTCTGATTGGCCTATCACTGTAAGCGCACGTACCATTGTGTTTCGACCAATTAAAACACGATTGAAATCTATTTCCCTTGTACCTTAGAGACGACAATGGGCCTTTAAAGTCCAAGGTAGATGAGGATGTTTCCACTTGGGTGGAGTGTTTGTGGTACACTTTTGAGACATCTGCTTTGAATTCTTGACTGATATATGTTTAGTGAGGGTGGGGTCGGAGTCCAGTTTATTTGTCGGTCATACTCCTTGTTACAAAGATTCTGTAATTGGGTTGCTGCTTAATGAGCTGGAGAGGTGGTTCTACAAATCGACTCTGTTGTAACATCAAATACATGCATATTTTGTTCCCCAAAAGTACAGTTAAGTTTAATTTCAAATTTTAGGAGGCACGTCAATCAAGCCCCCTGTTGAGACATTGATAATTAATTGTGCAAATATCAATTTCATAGAAGCTATCACATGTTTGTCACGTCAGTGTTGAATCTGTGAAATTGTTCCATAGAAAACAAGTAGTGCCATGTCACTAAGCTGATGGTGAAATGGGTGGGTGTTAGTTGATGCAGCGGCCTAAATATTAAATTCTTGACTGTATAAATTTGAATCAATTTAAAAGCAATTCAACAATCATTTAATAGTTTTCCCCCCAAACATGTTTATTTTGCACATAATGTCAGGTATAGACAGCGGGAGCTCACCTGTGCATTAATTGTGGTCACACTTCTTGTTTGATGTTTCATCTTTAATAAAAACACCTATTGATTTGTTACAAGTTTAAAAAGCCAACTCATTAGTCCCATGTTGAGATATCAAGGCCCTTCCAAAAGAAAGCTCACACATTCTGGCAGGGCGCTTAAGGATAAACAGAAGGGAAAAAAGGAATGCAGTTTGAGTTTTACAGTGATGAGTTTTGGTGTGAGACCAAATATCACAGAGCATATCAGGTAACAGTTTGTGAAATTTATGAAATGCATTAAAATTATTGTTTTTACTTTGGGTATGTGGAACGGAAGAAGGCCGGGGCATGAGTGCCAAGTAACCTTAAGTGCAAAAACTAAGGTCTCCCTAATTAATTGTCTACTGTTCTTTTTACCATTTTTTATATTGTTTTACTAAGGGCCCAGTTGTCTACATACCAAGGGGATACCAATGGGGGATGCCATAGTGTGGGGGAGTGATGGCTGTTGTCATAATTTGAAATATTGAATGTATGGCATCATGCGTGGGATTTGCCAATCGAAAGTTGGGGTGGTAAATCAAAGGGGTGGGGGAATTACCATACAAAAGATACAAATTTGAGAAGAAAAAAAGGGAAACAAAATTTGGTACAGATTGACGGTTTATTTACAAGTCGCCCAATGGGCCTAACTTCATACAGCATACTCTATGCAAAAGAAATTCAGGAAACTCCTGGACAGTTCCCAAAAAAGATCACAAAAATGGCAACACTTAATAGAATATCAATGAATATCTAACAAAATAATGTATAATTGTCCTACTGCTTGGTATAGCTATTGGTTCTCGATGATATGCCGTGGCGGAGAGGGACTACACTCAAATTTTGTGCAGCGCCTTCTTAAACAAATAAGTAATCAACTATACATGCCTCTGTGTGTATGAGTGTTCCACAACTGATGACAGATTTTTAATTTGTGACTGGTTAATGTTATGGCATAGTTTAAAAATCCACTGTTTCCTATTTTAGAGACTTGTATCTGATTCCTTGTGAAATTTCATGCCTCAATATGATCTATACTAGAAATAAACAGGGTCACACTTTGCATGTAATAACACCAAATAACCTGATCACTTCTAAACTTACGCCTAGGTTGGAGGAGAGTTAAAGATCCAGTAGCGCAACTAGAGGTCTGGGGCTCCCCTATAGCAAACATATCACGGGGGCCCATGGGGAATTTAACATTCGAGGCCCCCGTAACAAACATATCACAGTATCATTGCTTGGGGCTCCTCAAATCTCATTTTTAGCTTGGGCACGTCGTGTTTACCCACCCTTTCCACCATATTGTTGCTCCTCTGGAGTCAACTGCAGAGCCTCACTTATTAACTTAACTTAACCATCAAGGAAGTGCCCTTACAGGAATGTTGTCTTGCAGCAGGCTTGCGACAAGCTAACTATTTTAAGCTTGGGCAAGCGTGCTGCAAGCTTTCGCAAGCATGCTACAAGCTAGCAGCAAGCATGCTGCAAGCTTGCAGCAAGCATGCTGCAAGCTAGTATTTAGAATCAATACTAGCTTGCTAGTTTGCGCAAGCTTACATTAGCTTGAGCAAGTGAGCAGAAAATATTTTTTAGCTTGCACAAGCTTGCACAGTTTTGCTAGCTTGCGCAAGCTTGCAGATAATTTTCGCTAGCTTGCGCAAGCTAATTTGTTTAAAATATTAGCTTGCAGCATGCTTACTGTAAGCTTGCTGCATGCTTCCGCAAGCTAAAAATGTTAGCTTGTTGCAAGCATGCTGCAAGTTGCTGCAAGCTGATATTTCTGTTAGGTTATATTTGGTGATATGCAGGTATCCCTTTAAAAGCTCATGAGAGTAAAACGTTGAGCACATAATAATAATAATAATGCATAAATCTATATAGTGCTAATTTTGTAAAAATATTCAAAAGCGCTCTACACACAAGGAAATTAGATACAAAAACAAAAATAAAATACAGAAATGACAAGATAAATAGAAATACAATGGATCAAGCTACACATTAGATTAATGTCTTTTTAAACAAAAAAATTGAAGCTTAGTTTTGTTGAAGGAGGTCCAGGGATACATTATCAATACATTTGAGTTCAGTTGGGAGTGAATTCCACAACCAAGGACCTTTATAAGCAAAGGCCCTTTCGCCAAGAGTTTTATGCTTAATACGGGGAACAAATAGGGACTTGAAAAGAAAGTCATAGCTGGATGGTTTTTTTACTACCATTTTACAAATATTTTGGAGCAAGGCCTTTAATGCACTTAAAAACTTGTAAATAATTTAGAAGTAAATTGTCATGAACCATTTAGAAAATTGCTTAAAATCAGTGTTTCGAATCTATCATCAAAGCCCTGGAAAGGGTCCAGGAGGGCGAAGCCTCCAGAAGCGCTGCTTTGGTCAAATTTCCTTAAAATTGAAAAAAAAAAATTTACAGATATTGAAGAAAAATTTCGGAAAATAAAGTAATTTTCCTGAAAATGAAGTAAATTTCCTGGAAATGAAGGATTTCACGAAAATAAAATTTCAAAATAAAATTTCAAAGGAAAATTGAAGAAAACTGCCCAAATATTTAAAAATATCGAAAATTGAAGAAAATTCTCGAAAATAAAGGAAACTTTCAAATTGGAAGCAAATATTACGAAAATGAAGGAAACTTTCTATTTGGTAGCAAATTTTACAAAAATGAAGGAAATTTCACTAAAAATTGAGAAAATTTCACCGAAATGAAGGTAATTTCCTCAAAAATTAAGGAAAAGTGCCCGAATATTAAAGAAAAATTCACTAACATTTTCGCAAAATAATGAAATATCCTAAAAATTGAAGAAAACTTCCTAAAAATGGAAGAAATTTTCCCGAAAATAAAGGAAATTTTCCAAAGTATAAAGAAAACTTCCCAAATAATAAAGAGAATTTTAAGAATGAAAGAAAATTTATGAAAATGGAAGCAAATTTCATATAAATGAAGGAAATTTCACGAAAGTTAGAGATTTCACCGAAATTGAAGATTTCCTTAAAATTGCAGCTTTCCCAAAGAAAATAAATATGTAGCACGTTCATTATTTTTTTGTCAACTCAAATTTAAAGAAATTTGAGGGGCTTAAAATTGTGTCAAGTCTAGAAAATTGAAGCCTGGTGGGGAAAATTCTACGTTTGTCAAATAAAGGGCTTTAAAATTTCAAATTTGGAGGAACCCCAGGAATCCCTGCATTTCTCACAATTTTCTGAGCAGAAAATTGCTTAATGTATTAAATCTAGGGTCGACATCCTAGGCACCGAGGGAGCAAGGCCCCAGGAAGCTAGTAGTGGTTCTTTGGCTTGATTTTGGTAGTAGAAAATTGCTCAAATTCATGTGAATTCGAGTTAATGTTTAATTTGGAACGAATGTTCAAATGCAGAATCCCATTGACTTCAACATGTGTCTTTAGTTGGAGTCTAGTCTGGGAATAATTTTCATGTTTCTGATGTATACTAAAGCTTTGAGAAAAATATTTACAACGTTGAGAATATAAAGTATATTTTCATAACAATTTTTGCACCCCTGTGAGCATTCAGCGCCCTCTCGAAAAGCTTCGACCAGCAGTATTCAATCAAATTGTTTGTACTTCATGGCAGGAGCAGATACTAGATATTACAGACGAGCTATCGCCATGCATCGGTTTCTGTCCGAGTGCCAATGGTGGGAAAGTTTGGTATTTTCTGCAGAAAATTCATGCGCTTTTGGAATACACAAATGGAATATTATTTGTTTAATAGGAAGAAGTTATTGATCAACTCGTAAATTTTCCTAGGGCCTAATTTTAATTCTCAGGACAATTTTGGCGCCCCCTCAGAAAACTTCGCTCCTGTTCCCCTCCCTTTCCCATCCCCCGCCACTGCCTTTAACATAAAATGCAATAATTATTGTACCTTTACTCACATTATGTATGGATTTACCATATGACGGTATGACCCTCATGTGTTAGGGTACAGGATGTTGTGGTCAACAGGACTTAAGGCAAATTTAGCTTACTTGGAAATTATTAAGTCCCAGTGTTGATGTATTGGAGCATCATTTTAGCTTGTAAATTTTCAAAGGTTGACAGCCTCTGGTACTTAAATAATGAAGCGTGGGTATAAAAACATATATTACCCATCTATAAGGATTATAACCCACTTAATAACCCACTTAAAAATTTAATTCATGAAATGTGTTTTTGCAGTGGTACATTGAACTGTGAAATAATTTTGAATTTCAAATGTAAGTAGGACTGAAAATCTTGTTTCTTGTTTAACTTTCATTGTATTTTTGGAGCCACAATTGACTGTCCTGATAATCAAATTATAGACATTCAATGAGGTTTCAGGATGAATAAGTTCATCACATAATTTACATCCATGACCTCTGTTAATTCCATCATATTGTTGGTTCAATCTTTGGGTTTTGTTTGCATGTGGGTTTTTCCTCCATTTTCATTCTAGAGTCAAACGGACAAAATTGTCCAGCCACTTACACTTCAAATACGACATACCAATACCCAAGTCCACTTTTCAAGGATATATTTATTTTCATATTTAGAAAAGTCTTCAAAAAGCAACAAAAACAGTTTCTGTTTTGTTGTTGCACAATCATAGGTAAGTGTATCCCCATTGTTTTCCCACATAATGAAAGAAAAGAGGAAAAATTGTTCCATAGAAATAAGCTGAATTTGCTCATATATGAGATTATGACATGATTTTGATGGGTATGGGCACTATTACCTCAGGGGAGGAAGGAACTTCATACGTACGTGAGGTATGTACCACCCGAGCAGTGGCAGGTGCCTTTTTTTGCAAGTTTGTAGCGCATCTAGGTCCCAAGAAATGCTGTTTTACTGCTGGTCCATTTTTACAATATTTTGTTGAATACTCGATACTGCAGGTATACAAATACTGTGAGTATCAAAATTGTATAATTTCATAATGCAAGTACCAAAAACCTGTTGTACTGCAGGTATGGTTTTGAGTTGATGGGCTGCACACCCCTACCACTTTTAGTATGGAAGTCCTCCCCCCCCTTCCTATCCATGAGTAATACCCAAGACCTTATCTATATAGTTGAGTTCCATCTTGGTCTTTTAGGCCTGCTGACATTTTTAATGACCAGTGTTCAAAGACTTTAATGATTCTGTTTTACACCTTTTTCTCAAGAAACTTACACATTCTGACAATGACGTTGATTTTTCTGAAATATTATGATCCCATTTTTCAAAATTTGTTAAAATCATGACCCATACATTTTTAGATTTGATTCATAACGATACAAAATTTATAATTTTTTATCTAGAAATTCAAAATGTTATAAATTTCTTGATAATCAAATGCACTTATTATTTTGTTCTTTTTACATGTTGTGATAGTTTTATTTCTCTAATAGAATTCAGTGACATATTCAGAGTTAGTGCTTTGTCCTCTCATCTGCACTGGTTATCAAAGGCTGTGGCTGTCTTGATACAATGTCCAGTACTGGATGCTTTCAGGACATTAAACCTTTCTTATGCTATGCGATGCTATTTATTGCTTTTTCTAATCTATTTTCATGTTTTATCTATTTTCGCATCTATCAAATTGTCACATCCATCAAGCCCTGTGTATCATATAAATCTATCTTTGTCCTTGTTTATGTAAATGGATAATTCTGTTTGCATTTGAGATCTGCTAAATAAATCATTTTCATGGTATATACAGGGGATGTACAGTATTCATGTTCATTTTCCTTGCTGCAATCTTTTAAATAAATGTTCATGATTTTTCATATACATGATAGAACAAAGGTGGACCTGGATGTTTTAGTGATTGGAGGTTTAGAGCATTGGGCCCTTATGCTACAATTCAAAGTTTTCACCAGTATGTTACAAATTATGAATATTACGATACTTTTTTCCAATGGAAGCAACATGTAATTTCAAGCGCATATTCATTCAGTGAATTAACATATCTGAATGTGAATTGTAGCTAATCACAATTACATGTGTTATAGAAAACAAAATTAATGCATTCTCGACTTAATATTGTAATTTACATTTTTATTGATCATTTTCTGTTTTTATATGTCACTATATTTGTTCCCAAACCCCCCCCTCCCTTTTGACTAAAATTTTGCCCTAAATATCTCTCTCTTTTTTTTTTCCTGGCAGAATTTATAGTATATGCTGTTTATGGGACTTTAACCATTTTTGTAGATCTCAAAAAAGAATTGCTTTATGTAACATTTGAATGTAAAAGGTTATTGTTATTAAAGCCATGCTGAGGGTGAATAACACTTTGAAAGAGAGGTCGTGTACCCAAATTGTCACAAATAGCCCCACAAAATGTTTTACACCAACACCTGATCCTATTAGATCCTGTGAGTGGGAGATGTAGGTCATGCAATAATGCAGCATGCTACTCAAAAGTCATTACAGCTACAATTGGAATTGCAATTTATGACAAAAACGGTAAATTAATGGTGACAGTGTTCGATCAAAGGGGCAACGGGGCCCCCAAAATATCTGAAGAAAAAAAAAACCTATTAGAAGATGATTTAACACTAAAATATCCCTCGCCTCCGGTCCATTATTCTTGTTGGCCATCTTCAGATTGTACCTGCAATTTCTGCATAAATGAGTCCTATAGTCTTTTACATTAATTACAATATTGTTTACTGATAGATAAAGCTCCTATCAGCTACTGTACAACTGATTTACTGTAAATTAGTACTTATTACACACTGTATACTTCATCATGGTGATTTAAAAGATTCAAATTATTTATGGTCCATCAATATTTGGGTTTTGTTTTGAAAGTCTTAACTTGCTCCAGCAGCATCCTTAATTACCTCATTATTTTCTGATTTCCTGTGTAAAGCTGGTCTTCTTTTGCCCTCAAGATGTCGCCAGAACTTCAGAGGACATCATTCATATTCCCATTAAAGCTAGCCTCCAACAATTATTCCAGGAAAGTGTATTTTCAGTGTCAGTCAGGTCTTTATGAGGTCACAGCTTCTTGGGAAATCACCACCACAATTAGGTTTCAAGTAGGTGACATATATTTAGTGTAGCTTTATGACCTTAAGTGACCTTTAATGCTATGCTAAAGGTGAGATGAACTTTTCCTCAATGTTAATGGATCAGCTACAGTTTGATGTTATGATATCTATCTGTAGAACATTTTGTCACTTTGTCAGAATACAGCTCATTGGTGATTATGATCTTCAAATGGCATCAGAAATAATGGAATGGGCATGGGCGGGAAAGTTACGAAATGAAAATTTGTCGCTGAAAGTGGGGGACGAAATCATAAGATTACACTAAGCTACAAAATATCACCATGCAAAAGACATAAATAGTGGGTGAAATACACCCTTGCATCCCAAAGTCTTGCCTATAATTGGGATGGGGGTAATGGTAGGGTCCCCTCCTTTGGAAAACCCCCTTTGCATCCAATGCCTGCCTAATGGGATGGGAGCACTGGTAGGGTCCCCTCTGTTGGGAAACCATGGGAAAATTTGGCATTGATGTTCCATAAATGGTGAATCATGCCTATCATTATATGTGGCAGATGTAGGTAAAAAATTAGTAACTAAATAGCTTTCAGTTTTTTTGCTTTATGTTTAAGCATTCAGCTAATGCTACCTGGTGCATTTAGCTAATGCTACCTGGTGTATTTAGCTGATGCTACCTGGTGTATTTAGCTGATGCTACCTGGTGTATTTAGCTGATGCTACCTGGTGTATTTAGCTAATGCTACCTGGTGTATTTAGCTAATGCTACCTAGTGCATTTAGCTAAAGTTACCGGTACATTTAACTAATGCTGCTTGGTGTATTTAGCTAATGCTACCAGGTGTATTTAGCTGATGCTACCTGGTGTATTTAGCTATTTGATGCTACCAGGTGTATTTAGCTAATGCTACCTTGTGTTTAGATGCTACCTGGTGCATTTAGATGATGCTACCTGGTGCATTTAGCTAATGCTACTTGTGCATTTAGCTAATGCTATCTGTTTAGCTAATGTGTATTTAGCTAATGCTACCCTGGTGCATTTAGATAATGCTACCTGGTACATTTAATGCTACCAATTTGCTGATGCTACCTGGTGCATTTAGCTAATGCTATCTGGTACATTCAGCTAACCTGTGTGTTTGCTAATGCCAGGTGTGGTGCATTTAGCTAATGCTACCTGGTGCATTTAAGCTGGCACATTCATGCTACCATTTAGCTAATGCTACCAGGTGTATTTAGCTGATGCTACCTGGTGTATTTAGCTAATGCTACCTGGTGTATTTAGCTAATGCTACCTGGTGCATTTAGCTAATGCTACCTGGTGCATTTAGCTAATGCTTTTGGTGCATTTAGCTAATGCTATCTGGTACATTTAGCTAATGCTGCCTGGTGTATTTAGCTAATGCTACCTGGTGCATTTAGCTAATGCTACCTGGTGTATTTAGCTAATGCTACCTGGTGCATTTAGATAATGCTACCTGGTGCATTTAGCTAATGCTACTTGGTGCATTTAGCTAATGCTATCTGGTACATTTAGCTAATGCTGCCTGGTGTATTTAGCTAATGCTACCTGGTGCATTTAGCTAATGCTATCTGGTGTATTTAGCCAATGCTACCTGGTGCATTTAGCTAATTCTACCTGGTATTTAAAGGTGCCACAACTCACAAGTTTGCATAAAAACAACTTGTTTAGGGAGCTAGTGTAGAAGATTGCCTTTTTACCTCAGTCATAATATTGATATGTGTTGATATTTATTTGAAACCCTTTTCTTGAAAATAGATTATGACGTACATTGCATTACGCATTTTTCAAGAGAGGTGGATGTGGGGGAATTTAGGAAAACTATATACTGTAGGCCTAGTGTATAGCCAACTGGGAGCAAATATACAAAATATATTTCTGTGGGGGGAGGGACTTTCTCAAATCAGAGGTAAGCAAAAGACAAAAGTGTTATTTTACATGATATTGATATATCAATTTGTATAGCGTGCTTTTTGAAAAGGGCTCAAAATGTTAAATCGTTATGTGCCATTGTCTCACAAACTGAACACTTTCTCAAGTCTCTGTGGACAATTTTCAATCACCTAGCCATAGGTGGAAAGGAAGGGGGAAGTGTGCCCCCACACTTTTTTCCAAATTTGTATCTTTTGTATGGTGATTTTTGCATCTTAGCGTGATTTTGTCTCTCCACTTTTGATTTTCCCCCCCATTTGACCCCCCCCCATTTGACTTTGCTCCCCCCCCCCATTATATTGAATCCTGCCCATGCACCTAGCCATCATGTCACAGCAGTCTGTACACTGATCAAGTACTAATACATTCACAATTCATCTCTCTTCTTGCGGATTTCACACAAGGGTTTGCAGGGTTTGCAAGTTGTCTTTACCTCTTCTTGATGATAGGTAAAGCAGCTGATGGTCTTTGGTCAAAAGAAAGAAGTAGAAATGTGGACCATAAAACAAGAATTTAGCTATCAACCCAAAACATTTTTTTAATTGGTACATTCAGGATTTTCTCAAACTGGTTGGCACCTTTCCCATGTAGAAAGTTGTTTGTTAGTGTTACATGCAATCTTTCACAAGAAATCAAAGACATTCCAGTGGGTGTCAAAAATTGCACAATAATGTCCGTAAAACACATCGAACGAGGCGCTGGGAGCGATATTTTAGATAATCATGCAGGAAACAAATTGTATAAGAAATGCTAGAAATGCTTTTTTGTTCAAACTGGAGAAATTTGCTTTAGTGTGGCGCGATTTTCTGTCGCGATGCAAATTTTGCTATAATGGCCGTAGAAACACCTTTTCAATCAATTTTCAGTTATCATTTGAATAGTCATGCAATGACAATCCATCTATAAAACAAAATTGTTATTTTCCTTTGTTTTATTTCATTTTGTTTAAAAAATCGCTCGCCGCATCGCGTTCGATGTGTCACAGCCTTATCGCTATCATTCAATATTTAGGTGGCGCAGTTCCAGAAAATTCCAGGATGATCTCATACTGTCCTGCTGACACAATATTCTATGATTTGAATATTGTGACAATATTTCTAAAAATAATCAACGACATCATTGAGGGTTATGCCTGACTACGCTTGTTTCTAAAAATAGAAATAATTACTAGAAGTATATACAAGAGACTGTTTTCAAGACATTTATTTAAGGTTTCATCAATTTACAACTGTGTCTGTGCTCTTACATTGAGAATGGTTTAAGTGCCTTCAGTGTGTGGATTATCATAGTCAACTAGAATTATCGTTGACTTCTGCTTGAGGAATAAATAATCAGATGCCTCTTCTGCATTAAACTGTCGGCCAAAATCATATCATTTAAATCATAAAGTGGATCTATACAACTGTCATAATAGTCTTTCAGGGACCTCTTAACTCCCACAGACTTGGCCCATTAACATTGTAATTAATATACATACCTTCGTTCACATCTCGTGCAGTGGTATATGGCCAGTCAGCCCTACAGCCTTCACTTGGGATTTGGTCTGTCTGCAAAAAGTCTTTCTGCAAAGAGAAAGTGAAGCTTTACATTTCCACAGATCTGACAGAGCTGGCCCAGAAAGTAGTAAAAATATTCACTACATATGAACTCATCTGTTGTATTATTCAGAAACAAATAAGGTTGTGTGAGAAGCAACAGCCTTTTTGATTTCATTTAAGAATAGAAAAATCTTTAAATTTAAGAAATACTAAACTTTGAAACAAATCATCGCATCAAGATTCGTACAGGATTCCTCCTGGAACTGGATCCACTATCTATATGCTAGACTTTACATAAACACCAACCATTGCCCAAAGAGGTCAAGAAGACTGGTCAGACTATTTAAGGAGGCTAGGTTTAAGATTATTGTATTGTACTATTTGTAGGAAGAAGGACTGAAGTTTGAATACAATCCGTTTGAATTTAACTTCTTGATTTTTATCTTTTGGCATTCGTTTGTTACTTTTCTATGTTTAGTCCGCAACAAGTTTCTGAAGTCAGTTTCGTATTTTTTCTCCATTTGTTCTGAAATTTCAGCACATATTTCTTAGCCTTATATGGAATTGATTTATTCTCTCAATTTTCATGTAATTTTTATTCGAAAATTGAATTATTTAGAAACAATCAGTTTTAATCTTAAAAATATCTGATACCTGTAAAATATGAAAAGAAAAGCTAAGCATTTGTGTTTTCTTCACAATGAGCTCAACCTTTTCATAACATGAATATTTAACAGATTGTATAATCCCACTTCCCACTGTATCAAAAAGATCATTTATCATTCCACTTTATTTCAATGTAAACCATCTTCTGATTGGTTTAGATTAAGGGCCATGATCATTTCTAACAACAAACAACAAAAAAGGTCTGATATTCAGGAGGTTTGCATGTAGCTTTAATAAGCTCCCTGCTTGCAGCACTTCAGATCCTACTGCTGAAACGCACATTATCTATGATACACATTTGACGTCACTTCCGGTTGTGGACGCAAGATCCAATCCACTGTCTGTTTGTACCACAGTACAGCCAGACACTAGCATGTACGTTGTGTGTGCCGAGTTACATACACAGCGCATTACGTTACTGTGACAGAAACTTGTTTGTTATCATCAATGCGTTTTTGTCAGAAAGTGAAAGTGAAATATTAGTATCATAATACTACAATAATAGTCACCAAATGAAAATTACTGAGAAAAAAGAAGGAGATCAGAGCAAGTGTTGCAATAAACGATTCTACCGGGGCTCGAACTCATGACTGTTGATTTGAAAAGAAATTGCTTCGATGGCGTAGCCAACTGGGCTAACTCGTGCAATGACCTTCAAAGCGTTTTAAATAACTATATACCTTGCAATATGAAACTATGAATTGCACAGACCTTGCAATACAAGACAACTAACTGCACAGCAAAATTTCAACCAATCAAAAAATTTGAAAGGAATTCTAAATATTGTGCACATGACGATTTTACCTCTTTAAGCACACTGTTTTAAATGTCTGGTGCAAATTGTTTTGTTATTTTTGATTTCTGTTTTGCTGTACAAATTGAATTCATGTGGTATGAAAAATGACTTGGGATCACGCAAAGTGGAATTTTTTGCCCAAGCACATATTTGGCCGATGAAGCATATGCATCATTCATCTGAAGTTATCCACATCCTCAAAAAGGATTTGCCAATGATTGACGAGTGCCAAAATCTTGGTGGAATACCCTCACAGCTGTTTGCAATCTGGTAGCCCTGTGAAGTTGATTATTTTCTGAAAAGTTTTCTCAAGCAGGCATCATAAAGTGAGGACCTATTTTTCTTGAGTCTCAAGAATATTTGAACACACCTTTGGCACACATGATGATACTGAAAATATTTTATATGAATTTTAAGTTGACCAAAATTATATTATGAATTATACTTCAGCAACTTAGCAAAAAAGACACCTTTACTTTTGGACAAAGCCTTCTTTAAACATGCTGGTTTTGCTATGTTGAATTGCAAACTATAAGAGTACATTAACCCATGAATCAGATTTCATTCTTTTTTTACCAGAAATTTGTTGTCCTAAATATGTATTTGCATGCCATAGCATCCAAGATCATAATTTAAGTCAGACACATCTGTGAACCTAGCATAAACTGTTTTGACAAGTTTAGTTCTTAAACTCTGAAACCTGTGAGAATGTTTGTTGTTTATGGCACTCATAAAATCTGAGGAAATTTGTTTGCTAAGGAAAGTAGAAAATATGGCAGACAATATTTTTATATTTAAGGTGACAGAATTGTTTTTAGGTGTACTTTCCAGTTTACCACCTACTGATTCTGCCTCGTTATTCAATGTCAAATTTTAGTTTGTTTTGCTTTGGGAGAAGATCATGAATATGTGTCTTGATTCATTTGGCTTTTTATTTATAATTCTCCCAAAGCTAGAACATTTTGATATTGTTACATATTGTCTTATGGTTGCATTATACAAGCAAAGGCATTCATAGGTCAAGTTGAATTCAGGGCAAATACATACAGATTTTATTTTTGATTTCATTTTAGTTCATGTTTGCAGAAATGTTATGTCTTGTTCTCAGCTTTTTTGGCATCCTCAAAAACACTTTTTAAATGTGGTGTTTCCCATCACACAGGGCCACATTTCTCATGGAAGTGTGGGGACTGCTGCTGTGACACATCCCATGTCCCCTAGATTCAAACATTTCAAGACACAAAATGATCATCATGTTAGTGTGTTTACAAAATTGTTTGATTTTATGGTTCCGATGCAATACCATCAGGAACCTATGTGGTCATGAAGGCATATGTGTGTATGAGCGTGTGTATGTATATGTGTGTGTGATGCCAAGCTTGTAAACACGATATCTCAAGTGGATTCATATAATATATGGTACACAGGTAGCCCATGCTTCGTAGATGTGCCCTATTGTTTTTGGTGATGATGTCCTGCATATTACTGAGTGGGCAGGGCTTAATGTAAAATTATTGAAATGTACATATTTTAACAATCGTATGTCCATTGTATTTCATATTTAGAATAATAATGTTGTTAGTTAGTGTTTACATGCTCATGGTAAAAAAATGTTGAATCTCATTATTATGTGCAGTGGGCGGGGCTTAAAGGGGTTTGTTAAATAAAGCTTGTAAACAAGATATCTCAAGAATGGTGAAGTGGATTCATAACATATATGGTACACAGATATCTCATGGTTCATGAATGCGCCCTATTGTTTTTGGTGATGATGTCATGCATATTAATGATTGGGCTGGGCTTAATGTAAAAATCTTGAAATGCACATATTTCATCAACCGTATGTCCATTTTGTTTCATATTTGGTATGATAATGTTAGCTGGTGTCCACATAAGCACAGTATAAAAATGTCAAATAGTATAAAAATGTTGTTATTATACCAGTGTGCCCATGTACATGATGTAAAATCGTTAAATCTCATTAATATGCATGGATTTGCTAATAATAGAGCTCGTAAACATGAACACTCAAGAATGAAACATTGATGTCAGATGTGGTACAGTGATTATAAACATTGTATGGCTTATGAAGTTATTCTTTTTGCTTGTAACTTTCACATCCAAAAAAACATTAAAGCAGTTCAATTAATTGATGTGCATGTCATTCTTTTGTTGAATTTTCTTTATGATTTGTTTGTATTTTGATATCACAAAACATTAATTCAAGTACATGCATGCATTGTTCTGTACAAAACACTCATTATAACTTCATTACAATAGCCATTCAGTGGTTACCTTATCCCCAACATACACAATGATCTAGTAAATATTGATCATATGATGTACTAAATATTAAACATGATGTATTAAATATTAATCATGATATTCTATATATTCATCATGATATACTAAAAATACACGATGATGTACTAAATTGATATTGATTTGAAACAGTATTGATCGTATGCAAATGTATTTGATGATAGTGTATACATATATATATTTCAAAACAGGAGTGGCTTTTACGAGAATGCAATTCAGAACTGCAAATGCAACTAGTTATTCATCTACATTGTGGGTGTGGCTTATGAATAAACATCCTGGAACAAATATTGCATGATATGCAATGACATGACAGTAAATACAACATTTTCCAAATCAACCAGCTTATGAAAAAGGAGCATCGGAACCACAAAACTTTTTAGTTCTGGGGAAACTATGACCTGAATGTGCCCCTGTCCCCTTCCGTCAGAATTGTGGCCTTGTTCCAACTCCAATCAGTGCTCCATAACTAGTTCATAAGCTGGTGGTTGTGGATCCTCTAACTAACTTAAGCGTTTTTTAAAAGCAGTCTGTATTTCCAGTGGCTCCCAGAAGAAAAAAAGAGAACCATTTTTACATTGTCAGTCAGGTGAAGAAGACAGGCCATGGATATTTTCTTCCTTAGTGAAATGTAGTCATTTTGAAATTTAAAACAAAGCATGAAAGATGAAGTAGAGTGTGACCCTAACAGTTCATTTAATGAGGTAGTGATGGATCTCATCCTTTACAAGCATTAGGTCCAAATCCTTACTTCCTGGGCTAAACCCTGTGTAGAGGTAATAAGTATTACCATAGCAATTCCTTGCAATCTGTCCACAGCTTCCATCAGCAGGAGGAGAGCTCTAGAGACAGGAGACTTTGGCAACAATCCAGTGAAATGGAATGTAAGAACAAACAAAGTATATGAAAGGAATATTTTCATGTAAATCTGGGTCAACAAGTCACATGTTTGATTGTACCCGATAGTGATTGAAGCTCTAGAGTTGCATGAGATGACTTTGATTCTTGCAAGTAAAGACACTTTTGCTTGATCAGTCTTTCAGTTTTGCTTGCTCATTCTCTCAGTTTTGCTTAATCAGTCTGTTTTGCTTGATCAGTCTCTCGTTTTGTTTGATCAGTCTCTCAGTTTTGCTTGATCAGTCTCAGTTTTACTTGATCAGTCTTACAGTTTTCTTGATCAGTCTCTCGGTTTTGCTTGATCAGTGTCTCAGTTCTGGGAGATCAGCCTCTCAGTTTTGGGAGATCAGCGCTCTCAGTTTTGGGAGATCAGCCTCACAGTTTTGGGAGATCAGCCTCTCAGTTCTGGGAGATCAGCCTCTCAGTTTTGGGAATCATCATAGACTTATGGTCCAACAATTTCCAGAAGGACACGGTAATTTCCCTGAAAGGATTGTTTGTAGCTTGAATTTTATTTTTATTACAATTTGGTACATAAATTAACAACCTATGGCAAATTGTGCATTTCACACTTTTTTAACATCAAGACTTTTGAGCTTGGTTGCGTCACAATTCTCTAGACACCTGGGTTCTTCTGAAGATTAGGGGTTGTCATTTGAAGTTGGTTAAATATGACCAACGGCTCAACACTATGAATCAGACTGATGGATCAGCACCGTGTACTAGATAAGTTTATATTGGATGAGACCCACTTTCTAGACCAATGGATCAGTACCATGGACTTGACCAATGGATCTGACCCATGGATTAAACCAATGGATCAAATCCACTTTCTAGACCAATGGATCAGACCAATGGATCAGACCCATGGACTAGACTAGTGGATCAGACCCATGAACTAGACCAATGGATCAGTACCATTGACTAAACGAATGGACCACGACTCTTGGACAAGACAAATGAAGCAGACCCATGGATGATACCAATGGATTTGAAGCATGGACTAGACCTATGGATCAGACTCATGGACTATACCAATAGACTAGACCATTGGCTTAGATCTATGAACTAGACCAATGGATTAGGCCAATGGATCAAACCCATGGACAAGATCAATGGCTCAGACCCATGGACAAGACTCATGGACGAAACCAATGGATCAGACCCATAGACAAGACCAATGGATCAGACCCATGGATGAGATCGATGGATCAGACACATGGACAAGACCAATGGATCAGACCAATGGATTAGACCCATGGACGAGACCAATGGATCAGACCCATGGACGACACCCATGGACGACACCCATGGACGAGACCAATGGATCAGACCCATGGACGACACCCATGGACGACACCCATGGACGAGATTAATGGATCAGACTTATGGACTAGACCAATGGATCAGACCCATGGTCTAGAACAATGGATCAAGAAGACAAGAATGGGTCAGCACCATTGACTACTGATGAGTAAACATTGTCGTAGGTATGTAAACTTACACTGCATAAAATTAAAGCAAAACACCTTCCGTCTATTTCAGTAAATGTATTTTTCATTATATTATACAAATTAGCACCAATAGATTTTTCTCCATATACAATATATACACTTAATATAAATCTATTTTCAGAATAATAAAAAGGAAAAGAAAGCTCTACAATTGTAGTTATGTTTAATGTATTTTCATTGGAGAAAAAATTGTTAGTCATTAGTTGCTATTATTAAACGTCAAAATCCTGAATATCTTTTTTAGAACATTGATCATATGTATCATACATACAATGACAATGGCAAGATATGTTATTGTTCTTGAAGAAATAGGTTATATTGAACTTAAGCATACTAATATAATTTGTTTGAATACATAAATGTTTTCCAAGAATTCAAGTTTGATTTTATGTCAGTATTGTGGTCCATCCTTGCCCCCAGGGTCTTTATGTGAGTTCTGCTGCCTATTTTGCTATAATTTTATTTACTAGGGAAAATAATTACTTTACCCAAATTTATCATTTTAAGAAGTGCCTAGAAAGATAAAGAGGAAGACTCGTCTCAGTAAAATTGTGTGATGTGAACATTTATGTCACTTATGGTTGTGAAACGCACAATATTCCAGTCTGTTTGTACAGTCAGACATTGGCACGTTGTGTGTGTGAAATTTCATGCATAAACATTTATATATTTTTTTTCAATGTGTTTATCACAAAGAAAAAGTAAAAGTGAAATATTAGTAAGATAATACTACAATAATCACCAGACGAAAATTACAATGAGAGGAAAAAAGATCAAAGCAAAAATCAAAATAATTTTGCTGGGGCTCGAACTCTGTCAATTATTGATTTGAAAAAGAATCAAAGTCTATCGCCATAACTGACTGGGCTATATCATGCGATATCATTTACTGGGGTTTTGTTTGATATATATACCCTGGAATAAGAGCCAACGAATCGTGCAGCAATTGGTTGACAATTTGAATCAAATTTTAAACTTCGTGTCCATGTGACGATTTCACCTCTTTAAAAGTTTCTTTACTTTTAATATCTTTTTCATAATTTGTGAATATGTAATATCAAAATCAAACTTGATACATGATTTATTATCATTAATAGGTTTTGATGTAGCACATCCAGTAATGTCAAAGATTAATGGACAGGTTGCAACAACTTCATCTTAATTGGAAGAATCCATAGAATAGCAAAACATTTCAGCAAACACAGTTACAAATTAAAGGATTACTTCAGTGGTCAAGCATGTTTATCTTATATGAAAGAGGACTTCAGTTCAGTGATCAAGCATGTTTATCTTATATAAAAAAGGACTTTAGTTTAGTGGTCAAGCATGTTTATCTTATATGAAAGAGGACTTCAGTTTAGTGGTCAAGCATGTTTATCTTACATGAAAGAGGACTTTAAGTTTAAATTTTGGTATCATTTGTGTAGAAATGACTGAAGTCGGACTAGTTGTGAAGTAATAGCCTCAGATTCATCAAAGTTTTTATGTATTCTATTAAATTTTGTCCTGTGATTTTGTGGCTTAAAAACCATAGGATATGTCAAAAAAGTAGTAAAACTAAATCTAGGAAGGGTATTTATGATATACAATCTGAAGAAAGTTTGAGGAAAAATAATTTAAATATTGAACAAATTAAATAAACTTTGAAGAATCTGAGGCTGTGACATCACAACTAGTCTGATTTCAGTCATTTCTACAGAAATAATACCAAGCTTTAAACTTCAACTGTTCAATATCTCCTTAATGGAATAAGCTTTTGAACGCTTTCTTCACCTTTTGTTTCTTTTGAAGTCCTCTTTCATATAAGGTGAACATGCTTGACCACTGAACTAATCATTTAATGTTTTATATCATTTTAAATTTTAAGTCCTTTATTATAAAAAATTAAGCAAATTTTATTGAACTTTTGTGACATTGACACTGGAAAATCAATGAATTTGTCTATGCTAACTTATTGTTTTTCAATCCTTCACCAACGTTATTTGAAAGGGAGAGATTGATTATGATGAAGAGATTTTGAATCTCCATCATAAGCAGGAGAATGTATTCTGGTGATTTTCAGTGACTGAAATTTAGGCGAGAAATTTAAAGAATTGCATTAAAAACTGAGCTGTTTCATACATCACAATTTTCACATACATTAACAAAAATTAAACTTTGATTATCCATAAGCCATTTGCCATGTGCTTTTAACCTAATCTAAAGACTACTCTGTTCATAGCTCTTTCTGATGAATATAAACCACTTGTCTATATACATTTAGGGAGACCTGCACTTGTGGGCAACATGTCAGATTTTAAGGTGTAGTAGTATTGTCATGTATAGAAGTATTGGTAGTTGTCATACAATAGTCACCTTCATTACCAAGTCGTCACGGATCCATATAGTTATTTGAAAAATCATATTTGCAGCCACTCTTTCTTAAATACAGCCTCTAAGTTACTTTTCAATAATATTTAAATATTCTACAAGTATAATTACTGTTATTATAAAATCTTAAAGAAATGATAAACCCTCACCGCTTGAGCAAGACCAATTTTTGCACCTCATACCTCTAATGCAAAGACAAACCCCTCCGTAAACATAGAAAAGTTTCCTTCTTGTCACAAAATATATTTTGAATGAAATCGGCAATTAAGGCTTATCTTGATTCTCTTGGCATGTATGCATAGGACTGTTAGAATTGATCTGGCCATCATGGCTGCAAGGAAATAGTTAACCAGGTCTGTATCAGTTTCAAAGCAGTTAACACTTTGAAATTTGTACCAATATGACATGATTTTGTATAAGAAATAAGACCAGTGCCCTGTAATGGCTATATTCCATTCAACACATTTCATAAAGTGCTGGTTGTTGATAAAAAGCAAGTCCCAGAAGAACCAGTTCAGCTAGAATGTATTAAAGTAATGCAAAGGTTTTTATCCAAATCCTCTGTAATGAAATATTGACAAAATATGTCTTATCCAAGTTTTGAATAGATTATGGTGAGAAATAAAACCTTTTTATGAAGTATTTGCCAAAAAGGAAATGTGCTTATAGTGGATAAGCAACATCACCTGCTTATACCATGCCTGAAGTGATTACTTTGATATTGCCCAATTCCTGCTGTGTTTAATGCTCTCATGAGCCACAAAGTCAAAATAGCATTTTAAGTAACTGATGAACCACTATGCAGTTAGTAAGATGTACCATTGCAAAGTGATGAAGACATTTGATTTCAATCAAATGGTTTTCATTTACGATATTAACATTTAAACATTGCTGTATGGTTCTTATGACTGCTTACGAAGAATGTTAAATACAAAAAGTAGTTGTACATGACATGCAAAAACATTCTCCCTTTGGCTCTGAACATTCGTCGGGCAAGTTTCATACTGCACATCCCATATCTGATGGGTTGATTTGAAGCCAACATCAATTTCTGATTGGTCCTTCCTTATCGTGTCCTCTCCTGATTGGGCGGCTGCACACCTTTCTTGCACATCTTGTAGTCTTTGCCTTTGTACCACCCGCAGCTACCGTTTGGTCTTTTGATACAGCTTGAAAATCTTCCCTCGCAGTCACGTTCAGGGGGGAAAGGGTTGTAGGCACAAATTGGTTTCATTCGCGAATTTGGTGCAAAGTACACACCTGTTTGAATCTGTAGGAAGAAAAAAGAATGAAATTTAATCAGGTTTTCTTAAAATTATTATTATTTGTTTAATAAAAAGTAAACGTAAAATAGCTTTGATCAATTATTGAATTTATTCTAGACATTTTGAGACCAATTAATCCATTGTTACATTTGTTATCATTATAATTTATAGGATCATAACACTCAACAATTATCTCTGTAGGGTGAAGCAGGTCAAGATCATAAAACATAATCTTGCATGATTTGGCAAATTGCTCTGTAACATGGAAACTAATTCTTTGGCATGTGTTCAAAAAGTGAAGGATGACCTACTTAACAAAATCCGTCCCAGATTTTCAGACTTTTCTTAAAATGTGAAATATGATCAACATGACAATTAAATCAATCAAATTGTGGTACACCTAGGGGTGAATAGTTTTAATCGGACACCTAGGGGTGAATAGTTTTAATCAGACACCTAGGCAGGCCTGTAGCCAGGAATTTAAAAGGGGGGTTCGTTTTTTGTATAAAAGGGCAATAAACTTTGGAATTTCAGGTGCTTATTATTTTTTTAGATTTCAAAAGGGCACTTTCTTAACAAAAAGGGGCTCGTTTTTTGTATGAAAGGGCAACAAAGTATGAAATTTTAGGTCTTTATTATTCATTTAGATTTCAAAAGGACACTTTATCAACAAAAGGGGGGCTCGTTCGAATGGATGAGCCCCCTGGCTACGGGCATGCCTAGGGGCAAATAGTTTTAATCAGACACCTAGGGGTGAATAGTTTTAATCAGACACTTATGGGAGAATAGTTTTAATCAGATACCTAGGGGTGAATAGTTTTACAAACAGGGATTCACCTCAGATTCAATTAAAAATGCTCTCAACTTTTTAAGGTAGTAAACCAACCCCTAACTGTTCAGTGGACCTCCTCAATCATTTTCACTGGGGTTATCAATTATACTTCAATTATTTTGACAAAGTTTTAGATATTCAAGCGGTGTCAGTGTATCTTTGCACCAAGGCGAAAATGTGTTTTGCAAACTAAAGATAGACATGATGTCATATATTATCATCATATAGGCTCTTCACCAATTTTTTTTGTTTTGTTCTAGACCGTTTGACTATATCTGGTTATGCCAAACCCCATGATGAGCGTCCATGGACGGATACCACCACTCTAAAAATATTCATAATTATTATTAGATCAATTTTTCAATTTGAATTTGTCCTTGTATTAGTTATGCCTAAAAGTGGTAGTTCAATCTCGAATTTAATGGAAACCAAGTATGGGGCCACTGATTAAATGACTGGGTTTACATATTAGTGTCCTCTGATGGGGCTCCTTCAGAAGGAACTAAGCACAACATTGTTTTTCATTTATAATCAATCAAAAGCTGGAAGTTTTCTCTAAACAGAAAGTAATTTTATGCTGTAGAGGATGGGGTGTGTGTTTATTTTGGGACAAGTTGTGTACCTTTCACTTACATTCTGCATTACATCAGTTCTCAATTGTTTATATTCAGCTGTCTTTCAAAAGTATAGGAGGAGATTATCATTATTTTTTTAAATATTTCCAAGGGTCCAAATAAATACAGCATGTTGGCAACACGCCAGATAAACATGAACACAGCTGCCCATTGTGTACAAATAAACACTTCTAAAAGCCACAGTGAAAGCAAAGAAATGAACAGTTCCAATAGTTTGGTACGGTAAAGTTCATGTACCCTCGGAAGTGATGCAGCAAATAATGTGTATACTGTCAAACAGAAAAGTTGTAAATTAAATCAATTTATCAATCATTCTTGTTGGTATTTTATATTTGTTTTGCAGGAATAATTGGGGAATGATGAGTGGGTGGTGTTTACATTGTACTTTTTATTAGGTCTTTAACTTTGTTGGATTCAAAACTTTGCATTGTCAGGCAAACTCGCTTGATAATGATTTGATTTAGGTCTCTGACAAAAGAGATTTATTCATATCTTATGGAAGGGAAAGGTGGTAGAGAGATTAGTCCCTTAGCATTGCCCATCTCAAGCTACCTGACTCTTGATTTGCATTCATAACAGGTGGTACCACAGATAACAGCAGGAGATATTCCAACATTTTGACCTTTTTTGTTTGAATAAAATTATCTATTCCTGGAAATGATTGATTTGACCTGGAATATGTGATTCTTGAGATGATGTTTAGTAATGTTTGGGAGACTGATTGTTCATTCAGAAACAATGAGAATTATTGTCATCTGTTCATGTTTTCATTCATGACCTATATTCCTAACCTAAAACATGGCCCTCTCAGAAAATGTGATCATCATTTTGTTTAGGCCGGGTTTGCTGCATTTGAAGAACATCACATTGACCTTTTGAATCTCTTTTTCAGTGAAGTAAGCATGTTATGAATTTACCTCGCACTTATCACAGTATTTGCCATAGAAATGTCTGAGCCCTCTCCTGATGCTTTTGTGAGCAGTTGACTCGCCTCCACCCAGTCACACTGATGTATGTGCAGTTTGTCATCTTGAATTGATCCTGCAAAATGCAAAATGGAGGATGCATGTCATAGCATATTCAAATTCATCATCACTATTCAATGAGAGGCATAACAACATGTCAAATGTGTTGTACCCATTCAAATAAAGTGAAAACATATGTCCCATTCAAACACATTAGACTTACGTATTACAGATAAAAACGTGATAATGGGGTTGAAGTGTTTGTTCTGTGTTCTCCCCATTTTGTGAATCAGGAGTTTGTAACAACACTTTAAAAGTAAATGGATCAGAGTGAGCCCTATGAATTCTTTGACATATGATCAAAGTATGTGTGTATGACGCTACTGGCAGTGGCGTAGTCAGGATTTTCATATAGGGTGGGGGGGGGGGGGTAATTGAACTCTACTTGTCAGCATGGGGTCCAGGGGACCGCTTAAGGGGCGAAGCCCTGGTAAGGGTCCTGGGGGCGAAGCTCTCGCAAAATTGACATATCAAGGGCAAAAACGCATATCACAACGCATAGTAAGAAGGTGTATTATACAAGTCAAAATTCATGTCAAAGAGAGCTATAATACACGTATACAAAACACAAAATCGCGTTTTGGAAATATGTTTTATTCTTTACATTTGTACATGGCTAGGTTTATCGTCACTCTGAAAAATATGGGTTGTCTAAAAGAAAGGTTTTCAATAATTTACTACAAACTTGTGTAAATGTTGTCAAACTTTCAAAATGAGCCTGTTCGGTATCACATGCACTACGACACCCACCTTCCCCTCTCTCCCCCTTCTCTCTCCCCTCTCTCTCCCCTCTCTCCCCCCCTCTCTCCTCTCCCTCTCTCTCCCCTCTCTCCCCTCTCTCCCCTCTCTCCCCTCTCTCCCCCCTCTCCCTCTCTCTCCCCCCTCTCTCTCCCCTCTCTCCCCCTCTCTCTCTCCTCTCTCTCTCTCCCTCTCTCTCCCCCTCTCTCTCCCCTCTATCTCTCCCCTCTCTCTTTCACCCTCTGTTGTAGTTCATGTATTTAAATACAAAATCATACAAATGTTTAATATATTGTTACCCAGGAACCTTTTTCTGAGAAAGTGCCCTTTAAAATCTAAAAACATAATAAGCACCTGGAATGTCAAATCTTGTTGAATCGACGGCACCAATCTGATCCGACGGATTAAAATCTGAACCGATGGATTAAAATCTGAACCGACGGATTAGAATATTGGAGGGGGAAATTTCCCCCTCTGGCTACTCCACTCACTACTGGTAATGCAATGTAATGCCCCCACTCCATGCCCCACACTAGCTATGGGCTTGACGTAATGTAACCCTGTTTTTCCCCTGTTGCATCATGTGGCAAAAACAAATATGCTTTACTGGTATAAGTTGTTCAATAAGTTTTCAATTATTTTCAGTTTTCCACATTCAGATTAGTTTTGTTCTTATCCCCTAGTGACAACTTTTTGAGTTACTGAAATAATTGTGTCTCTAGGTACAATTCACAGAGGTATTTTTTAGGCCACACCATGAAAAACAAGTAGTGAGATGCCCTGCTGATCATAATATAGGTCAAACGCTTGACGAAACGCTTGACGATTTATAGGAAGCCCCATTAGGGAGATTTGTTTTCAGAACAAGAATTTTATTTCTTTGGAATTACAGGGAACTATGCACATAATAAATGTGAAGGAGAATAAGTCTTCTTATATCACAACACTGCAACATGAATGGTTTGAGTGTCTTTATTAAGGTGCAGTTAAGAAGGTTGAAATATATTCAGGAGTGGTAGCATGGTTGTTATGGTTGATAGAAGGGGACATTGTTAACACTTTAGACATAACCCCCTGACCAGTGGGAGCTGGGGGGAAAGGTGCAGCTGCGCCACCTAGGAGGCAAACATATATCAAAAACATGAAACAGACAAATTTGGCCCATGAAAATTTGTGTTTATCATGGGCCCATCGATGATTATCATGGGCCCATCGATGATTATCTTGGGCCCATTGATGTCTTTTGGTAAGGAATGAAACAATCTTCAATACGCTTAATAAAACAATAAAGACTTGGATCTGATAGGTCCATGGACAATAGATATCTATAATTTCTTAATCTTTACTTGCCAATCTGCTTCAAATCAACTGGAAATCTTGAAAGCAGGTTAATTAACAAATTCACTTATCACACAAATCATAAACATAAGCATAAATAACAGATATGTGAAAAGGGAAGGCATGAGAATGTAGGTTAAATGCATGTTAGGTCATATGTATAATGACTTTGCTGGGTATCACTCAGAGGAAATCAAATGTCTAGATTTTCAAGATATTTGTTTCAGTTGCAATAGTTTGTCAAAATATTATTTGGTTTCTGTTCTGATGACGGATTATCTTTCACCGAAATCAGTTTTTACAAGTCTAATTTTATTTAGTCAAAAACCTGAAAGGTTTCAGGCCCTTTTCGGACCCTTTCTAAGTATTGTGAAAGTAAGCTTAACAGGGAGTATGATTGCAGACGTAGACTTGTACCATATCCAATTTATTCTTGTCACACTAGGGTAGTACTAGGCGTGTTTTATCAGATGTACATTCTTCTTGAAAAATTGAAAGTACAATTTTGGAACCCCTGATAATTCTTAGGAGAAAAAAATGAGCTATCAAGGAAAATCTGTGTTAAAAAAGCGAAGTAGATTTGATTTTGTTGTCTGTTCTACTGTAATGAATTGAAAAAGCTGTATGTATTGTGCTGATGTATAGGTCTTTCTTTTCAATAGTTTTGTATTATCTAATTTTTAAGGGTACTATATCATTTAAATCTTCACATTCCAGAATGCTAACGTAATATCTCAAAGTAATTGAGTTTTTTGCAGAATTTATGTCCAAATGCATCGTTAACTAATGTAACATATGTACCTCAACACTTCAAAGGGAAATCATAACACTTTAAGCTCCATATATTCACTGGGCTGGCAAGGAGAAGCATTTTGATTCAGTTCTGCCTATAACTATGACCATTATGAACATGATAGAATATTACTTGAATGCTGCCTACCTGCAATGAGGTACTTTTTGCCCACAGACAAATGTGTGATCCCACATGATGCTTGAGCTGGCTCTGTGTAAATTGTTGCTTTGGTGCTTTTAAGTATTCTTCCTTCACTTCTGAAAACCTTTTCAATATCAACAATGTACTTGAGACTTTTCTGCCGTCTGGGAAGCATGGGTGCTAGTCGTTGCGGATCGTCATGAACCATCAGTGGTGGGAATGGAAATTGCTGAATAGGGGTCTCTGTTGGGGGCGCTCTCACCCTCTGCAGGAATGGAAGGTCCAGGTCGATAATGTCATCCATCGGCAGAACTGTCATGTATTCCGGATCCTCTTGGTTCTGGTTGGAGTGTTGGTTGGGATGGGGAATCGGGAAGAAATTGTAGTACTCAAAAGGACTCGCCTCCTCATATTCATACATCTTCTCCACAACTCTACCAATTATAACTGTAACAAATTGAGAATAGAAACAAATTGTTACCATGAAAACTGAAACACATAAGTGTTGTTGTTGTTATTATATACATTTGGTAGATTCCCTTAGTGGAAAAATACCTGGTCAAGTGGAATAGACCATTGACCTGAGACACCAAGCGGTGTTCCACTTCCCATGAAAGTGAAGCACCTTCATGAAAGTGGCGCTCAATTGGCTGGAGTTTAGGGCATGTACAGTGTATGGGAACCTGATGTTGGCTACCCTCACATGATGATGTGTTCATCATAAACAAAAATATATCCTCAAAGTTTTCACAAATGTGTGTAATGCATGTAATTGACCAGCTTGCAGTGATATCTGTTTGTATGAATTACTTAATAACAAAAACAGCAAACACAAATTAAATTCAACACTTTAAATCATGTTTTGTCCATCGTGTAGATCACATCCTCTATTGGATGGATGCAGGTCAGAATCTAATCATGACCTACATTTTATGCAATTGTTTGTAAGAGCAATCATTTTGTTAATTGACTAGCAAGGTGATAACAACAAAAGTGACAGTAATTAAAAAAGTAATTTCATATTAAGGGCCTGCCAGAAAGTTTTGTATCCTGTTGGCATGGTTACCCTGTAAGGGTATTATACATTGAAGGTCACATTGGGGACACTGAGCCAAAAGGACTAAGAGTTCAGTAACCAAAACAAGGTCATTATCTGACCTCAGGGGAGGCAACATAAGGAGCGATATAAAATTGCTTGGAAATAAGTGCGTTGTTACTATCATAACCGAATACGCAGGCGACGACCCTTTATTGTAATTGTGTGTTCACTTGTCGTCGTCGTACATGTAATCAGGTTTGCAGGTGTTTGTGATAAACAGCCCACTTATGTACTTTTCTCATTTGAATTACAACTATAGACAGGGGCGTAGCAAGGAAGGGGGGGGGGGTGCTGCACCCCCAACTTTGTGGTCATTAGCAAATTGAACATGCTTGTCGGCAAAAGGGAGAAGAAAGGAAAAAAGGAAAAAAGAAAGGAAGAAAGAGGATTAAAGAAAGAAGGAGAAGAAAAAAACAGTTCTCAGCCTGAAGAACATACGAAGTAGTCTGTCAATAAGGTACCAGTACATTGTATTTTACGACAAGAGATCAGATTTTACGACAAACACTTGATTAGTTTTTTTTTCTTTTCTGTCATTGCAATTCTGCACATCACATTTCCCAACAAAGAAGATTAAATTCCGACAAGTCTAAACGTCATTTTTTTCTTCAAACATTTCCTTCTGAACTGATGAACATTTTCTGGCCATGGGTGGGGGAGGGGGGTACTTGTCAGCAAATTTGGTAACCTTGTTAGCTTATGGGTGTAATTGAATTTAAAAGTTTAATGCAAACTTAAGCATAAATCCTTTAGATTTTTAAAGGTTGCCCATATCTTACTTCCTTTTTTAATATAACTTCAGTGGCATAGGAACCGGAGGGGCCAGGGCCCCCAATAATTTTACTGTGGGCAAAGTACCATTCTTTCCCCACCCCCAATAATGAAGCTCTAACGAATTGATTTTGAAGAGTCAGATTCCGTCATGGCATTTTTTTCTTCTGGAAATCTTCTGTTTTCGAGAAATCTTCAATTTTTGTGAAATTTGCTTCAATTTTTTTTAAATTCTTCATTTTCGGGATTTTTTTTTCAGTTTTACAAAATTTGCTTTAATTTTCACGAATTTTCCTTCATCCTTTTTCATTTTGGGAAATTTGGATCAATTTTTTGTGAAATGTCCTTCATTTTTGGAAATTTTTCTTCATTTTCATAAAATTTGCTTCAATTTTTGTAAAATTTGTATAAAATTTTGTGAAATATCCTTCATTTTTGTACATTTTCTTCATTTTCAGGAAATGTGCTTCAATTTTTGTGAAATGTCCTTCATTTTTGGGAATTTTTCTTCAATTTCGAGAAGTTTGCAAGGGACCATTTTTTCTATACTTTTAGGAAATTTGTATCAATTATTGTAAAATTTCCTTCAATTTTTGTGAAATTATCATCAATGTTTGTGAAACCTCCATTTTCAGGAAATTGTACATTTTCCTTCATTTTTGTGAAATTATCTTCAATGTTTGTGAAATCTTCTTTTTCATGAAATTCTGTTCATTTTGGGATTTTTTTTTCATATTTGGGAAATTTACATCAATTCTCATAAAATTTCTTTCAATGTTTGTGAAATCTCCCTAATTTTCAGGGAATTCAATTTGGGGTAATTTTTCTTCATTTTTGCTTCAATATTTGTAAGATGTCCTTTTACCCAAAATTCCAATAATTTTACGACCCCACCCTACCCCTTTTCAAATAGTTTTACTATAATAAAGACTCATACATTTTTGTAGGTCTGTTAGGACAAAAATCAAATCCCCCCCCTCCCCCCCCCCCATGTCAAATATTGCCGCTGAACTTACTTGCCAATTTTTTTCGGCAAATCAGTAGTACCTGTCAGTAAATTAAAGCTTGCACACCCCCATTGGAAACCTTGTTACGCCCCTGAGTATAGAAAGATGAGTACAAGGACTGGAATTGAAGGTATATACCAGTATATGGGAACCTGGTATTGACTTTCAAATTCAATCAGCATATATATTAAAGCCAGCATATATATTAAAGCAGACTCGAGACTAAAACCGCATGCATAATTTTAAGTGGGATTCATGCATTGCAATCATGGAATGTTCCCCATTACCCCATGTACGATTTTCAACTTATCATTCTGGTACAGTTTAGTCAATCTTTGATATATTTTCTCTAAATATTATTTTTGCTTACACATATCCCTTCCAGTCCAGATCACGGTCTTGTTTTGTTCCATCAACCTATGCCCATCACTCAGTCAGAAGTTTTACTGGCTGCCCTGAACTTCAGCTGAACTTTTCAAGACCAGAGAGAGTTGTTGTGGTTTTTGGTTGTCAAGCTTGATGAGAAGGATTACCACCACAATTCAAGTTTAATCATCCAGGTAATTGATTTTTGTTAAGTCATCTCTTAAATTGTTACAATTGTATTTTGAAAGAGTTTTTGAAGCTGTTCTTGCTGAATAATAGAATGTTGAGTAATTTAGAGAAGCATTTCTGAGGATTTAAAGGCCATTTGTTATTCTTTCCAAATTAATTCAATTAATTATTTTTATCATTTTGAAGTTCTTTTGGGTCAAAGCAGGGAGTTGTTAAGAAGTTATGTGTAAATGAAGGACCAGACCAGCATTTACCTTTGAAGTTTTTGGTACAATCAGGATTTGCAGCTTTCTTAGGGTCCAAGATGTGAAGTTTGTGAACAAGGGAAGTAAGTATTTGCAAGCTCCCCCTCCCACACACATACAGAAACAGAGAAAGGGCAAAAAGAGGTGGTATTTAGGTTGTCAGCATTAAATAAAAGAAAACACATTTCTTTTAGAAAATCTATAGGTCCGTGTTACCAAGTTTGAATTCCTGGAGCCTGCCACTTCTCAGGACAGCAACGGGACTCCAAATAGTGAATGTTGTGTCTCACGCTCTAATAATAGTCAATTATGGAGAGATGTCTGTTGTTTATGTTATACTCTTCCAAGTCAGTAATTACCTCATCAAAATAAATTGCCTTGTCAACAAATTGTAAAAATTGAATTAACAGCCATCTGTCCCAAGACGTTATGAGTTGTGATTGCATGTATAAATCATTTCTCCCACACAGCAGCTTTGCTTGACCAGCTAAGCATACTGAAATCATAGATATGATTTGCCACTGTAGTCACCTTTTAAATATTTGAGGAAAGTTTTTAAAGTTTAAATTGATGATTTTAACTTTTTAAAGAGTCGAGGCTCTTGTATCTTTGTTTTTTGTCCTAAATGAAATAGGTTTGATCTGTTTGATTGTAACACCACAAGGTATCAGCAATTTATTGATTACCCAGAGCATGGGTTTTACCCCCTCCCCCCTCCCGCACTTATCCTCTGCTTTAAAAAATATATATTTTGTTATATTCAGTAATACATTTTGAGACTCTTTGGTAAAATTTGATTCCAGTCTGCATTTCCTTCTTGTTAGAGAAATAAAGATTGTGAGACTTCCCTCCTAATGTATTTTCTTGCATTTTATCTCACAGCATTCCTCAAATATGTAATATGCTACAGAAAACGCTTTCAAATATGTCATTCAAGTGGTATGGTAGACGGGAGGTGGCACATGTCTACTCAGTGGACAGGTAAATTGGAATTAATACTAAGACTTCCTGTGTCCACTTATTATTTAGATTGTTTCATAAATACTCTTCAAAGTACAGGTAAATCCACTGCTGGACATGTGCCTTTGTTAAATAAAGAATGCTTGACATGTCCCAATTTCTTTGACCAACAGTTTAATTCCATATTTTGTAACAGTTTTTGTCCTATTTTAATGTCCAGTGGGCACATGGACAATACCTCTTTCACCCAAATACACACAGCTGTCACTACATTGCTTGACCCCCTGAGGTCATCTCTTGTATGTCCCATTAAATAAAAGGTACCAAAGATTTGTTTAAAATAAAACCTTGTTAAAAGCTCTCTTTTTGTTGCTTTTACATCCAGCACAAAAGGTCCCCCTTTTCACATTCTTGAGATATTTGTCTTTAGTCCCATCATTCTCTTTTTTAAAAGGATATACCCTTGTGAGATTTTATTCAAGGAGCAAGGTGAATACTAATTTCTTCCATTTAAAAGGGACTTCTTGCTTACTCAAACAAATTAAGAGGTTTAAAAATTCCTTGAAGGATTAAAGAAGAACTTGGAATTCCAGGTATTTTCTCCTGCTGTCATTCAGGAATAGATGACACCATGCTTTTTGTAATTTTGGGAGAATTTAAATCTCAATTTGCGATTACATGATGTAGCCTACACTAAGCTTAATTGATTGCAATGATGATGAGGGGACTCATGGGTCCTTCTCTCAGATCTCAGGATACCAAAGAAGGAGAGAGAGAACCCCTCAGGCCATCAGGGAGTTTTTGGTCACAAATCTTAATATTTCAAACATAAGCAACCATATAGTATATGTTGATATCTGGCACGTGAGACCTCCGCTATTTAACATATTTCCGCAATTTCAATCATTATGATTGATAATTTTGTATTTATTTTTGCTCTGGCAATCTTTATACCACTATGTGCTCGGTATATACCATAGTACCTAGTAGTGCTAGGTACTATGAAAAGACAAATTTATCATTTTGACAAATTATCAATTTTACCCTTCAGCGGGTCCCTGAACCCCCAGGGCCCATGCTGTTTAGATTCAGGCAACAACTTGCACTGTGCACTCGGGCTAGAAGTCTACGGCTTGAGTATTTGTGTAATCAAATATTTTCCTCACTCACATGCCTGATATATTCAAAGATTTGATTATTAGGCTATCTGAATTTACCATCATGAACATGCATTTGAGGTGAACTGGCTACATAAGCTATTTTATTTTATCACTTAATGACTTATTGGCAATTTATTCATTTGCATATCACTATTCATCAGGTTATCAGGGTGGACATCATGTCCACCCCTTTTGCCACCCATGAGAGCAATATTTGATAAGTATGTGACTTGTAATTTACAACTCCCAGGTTTGAGTATTTTTGCTCTGTTCTTTTCATTACGATCATTGCAGATTGATTATGATTATGTCCACACCACTTTTGTAACAACCTCGTCCCAGCTGCCTAGAAAAACAAGTTATGGAATCACCCTCAACTAATTTTGATTTCATAACATTTGCCATGGCAGTGCTCACACATGTAGCTGTGAAAACAGACTTGTAAAAAAACTATTAGAATTGATTTATTGTGACGAAAGTCAAGATTCAGAAAGTGGATTAAGTGATCAATTTAAGTAGTTGCAATGAACAGAATTACCAATTACCAGTCATCAAAGGAATTCAATCTCTTGAATTCCTGAGTTAACAACCTTTTATTTGCCAGCTTATTTCCTTTGTTGATTGTCTTTTGTTCACTGGAAAGTGGGCTTAGTAGAGATTGCCATTATCTTATATACTGAAGACAGGAGTGCTAATTTGTTTGTAATAATTACATCAAAATCGGCTCTTTTGTAGAATCCAGAACAGGATCAAGAAGATGTAATTTGTTGAACCAAACTGGTAGGAATAGTTTGTTATAAGATATTCAGGTTACAGTCAACTGTTTACCTTCAGAGTGTAACCTTCAGTGTTTTCATGAAGAAGTCTTTTAAGCAGATTTTTGCGTGAAATTGGTAGAAATGTGTTTGAAATAGCTGGGTGTCATAACTATACCAATGAAGGGTCTGCTATAACTGGGTGTCATAAATACACCAATAAATGGTCTGCTATAACTGGGTGTCAGAAATACACCAATGAAGGGTCTGCTATAACTGGGTGTCATAAATACACCAATGAAGGGTCTGCTATAGCTGGGTGTCATAAATACACCAATGAAGGGTCTATTTTACTGGGTGTCATAAATACACCAATGAAGGGTCTGCTATAACTGGGTGTCATAAATACACCAATGAAGGGTCTGCTATAACTGGGTGTCATAAATACACCAATGAAGGGTCTGCTATAACTGGGTGTCATAAATACACAAATGAAGGGGCTGCTATAACTGGGTGTCATAAATACACCAATGAAGGTTCTGATATAACTGGGTATCATAAATACACCAATGAAGGGGCTGCTACAATTGGGTGTCATAAATACACAAATTAAAGAGCTGCTATAACTGGGTGTCATAAATACACCAATAAAGGGTCTGCTATAAGTGGGTGTTATAAATACACCAATGAAAGGTCTGCTATAACTGGGTGTCATAAATATACCAATGAAGGGTGCTATAAGTGGGTGTCATAAATACACCAATGAAGAGTCTGCTATTACTGGGTGTCATAAATACACCAATGAATTAAGGGTCTGCTATAACTGGGTGTCATAAATACACCAATGAAGGGTCTGCTATAGCTGGGTGTCATAAATACACCAATGAATTAAGGGTCTGCTATAAGGGTTCTCAAAGCAATTGATATTTAGCCCTTATTTGAGTTTAATATTTCATTGTTGACACTACTTAAAAGTAAAAGTAACCAGGATTTTATTCAAAAGGGTGGGGGTACAAATACTTGAGAGAGCACCCCTCCTCCTTGCTAGATATGTTTAAACCCTCTGGGCAATTGTCTTCTTTCTGCTCAACTTTCTTCCTTTCTGGGTCAGTCACCCTGTATGCCAACACCTTCATAACCATGGAGCTATTAACAGTTAATAGCTCCATGCTTTAACCTGCAATCACAGCTACCTTGCAATCTACAAATATTTTCATTCAATGTACAGATGTAACCTCTCTTGAACCCACATACTCTTATTGTTTAGCAACAATGACAACACAATCTTGTCTGTCCAACCTGATGCTTATAATCTAACCTCAGGGGTTTACAAATGAACTGTTTTTAAACACCCTTTGCAAGAATTCACCTGTTTTCATTGAACCATGCCTAACACTTGCAGGAATGCTTCTGAGCAGAGCAGACAATAATAGAATTATCAGAGTTGATATGTTTTAAAAACCTGGTGCCCCTTCATACCCCCTTCATTCCTGTCACAATAGGACCTTGGCTCACTATTCACTATTATTAAGGCATCTATTGTTTTGTGGCAGATTTTTGGGGACCATGGGCCCCTGGATCTGTGAATGGAACATTGTTTTGAATATGCAAAATATTTAGATCACATAAGCAATCCTTAAAAATTGACACAGGTAGATCTTTAAATGGACATTTAAAAGGTAACACATTTATTTTATGTAAAACATTACTTGGAGGAGATGAGGGCTCGGTCAAATATGCAGCACCTTTAATGCACACACACACATACACCTATACATGTACATTTATGTGCTCCAAGGACAATGACACCGCACCTTCTTCCAAAGACGTTCACTTACAAGAGACTGTGCAACATTACTAATAAGAATCATACTGTTTATTACCTCTGGTATTTAAACATGAGGTATTCCATGTTGGGTATTTACTGTATTGGCAATAATAAGAAATATTCTACACTAACGATGACTTGTAACACAAAATAAGGTCTGTCTATATGCTCTGAGGACCAATCAGTTTATTGGTTTAGTTTCATGACAAAGTTCTCGAAAGCACAGATGAACACATTCACCAACCAGCAACAAGAGTCTACACATCCGTTTGCTCTTGCTAGGTTCGAGGACAACACCGTTTGATAAATAAAGCCCTCTGTTTCTAGGTGTGTTTTGCTTTATCAAGTGCTGGAAGGCTAGACGAAAATGTATGAAGTTTGTAACATTGATTCTTGTTTTGTTGAATTACTGAGGACTTGTCCAAAAATCCTCCAAAGTGCAATTTTAATTCATGGAAGCTACTCTACTTAATTTTTGTCCAACAAGTTTGATTTCGTCCCAAAAGATGACCAGTTAAGTCCTTGGTCAATGGCTGTGTTGTCAAGTCATGACCCTCGGACATTCGATAATACCAACACATCCACACATAAAGTAGTTCAGGAGCAATAAAAGGCAAATGGAAAGTTTGGAAACGGTAAGAAAAGATCACTTCAATTGAATGTTTTAAACTTCATGAAAACTTTTCTCTCATTGAAATTAAAACAATTTTTGGAATAGACATCCACTTTACATGGAATCCTTACCCCCTGCCTCACTTGTCACACATTCATCTTAGAGATATTCTTAGACCTATGGATAGAAGATTACCTACATTTATTTTCATATTTACTTTTCAAAATAATTTTGACTGTAGGCTTTCAAACTAACAAACTAGTTTTGTCTTCGTTTACAGAAAGGAAACTCTTTCTTAGCTCCCTGAAAGACCTTCGGGAAGTTAGTTATTTATTCCTCAAACGGTTACTTATTTAGGTGTGAATTTGGTTACTTATTTCTTGTTCGGTTCCTTATTCAAAGTCAGTTAATTTCTTGTTACTTATTCGGCCACTTATTCAAAGTTGGTTGATTTCTTGTTACTTATTCGGTTCCTTATTCGTTTCCTTGTTCGGTTCCTTATTTAAAGTCTGTTAAATTCTTGTTACATATTCGGTTACTTATTCAAAGTAAGTTAATTTCTTGTTACTTATTTGGCTACTTATTCAAAGTTGGTTAATTTCTTGTAACCTATCTGGTTCCTTATTCGATTTCTTATACACAGTTGGTTAATTTCTTGTTACTTATTTAAAGTCTGTTATTTTCTTGCTACTTCTTCGGCTACTTATACAAAGTTGGTTAATTTCTTGTTACTTATTCGGTTCCTTATTCAGGTCCAGTAAATTTCTTGTTACTTATTCAGTCACTTATTCAAAGTCAATTAATTTCTTGTTACTTATTCGGTCACTTCTTCAAAGTCGGTTAATTTAATTTCTTGTTACTTATTCAAAGTTGGTTAGTTTCTTGTTACTGATTAACCAAATACGTAATAAGAAATTACCCGACTTGGAATAAGGAACCGAATAAGTGACAAGAAATTAACTGACTGAATAAGTAATCGAATAAGGACTAAGTAACAAACTTCACACCTGAATAAGTAACCGAATAAATAACAAGAAATGAACCAACTTTGAATGAGTAACCAAATAAGTAACAAGAAATTAACCAACTTTAGTAGCCAAATAAGGAAGAATTAGCCAACTTCACACCTGAATAAGTAACGGAATAAGTAACCTGTTGAACTTCCAGAGGTCCCTGAAAGACCACTGAGCAGTTTTCAAAGATTATCCTTGTCAAGAAGGGTGACATTATTATGGGTATCTCTGAATCCACATACCTGGTAGTTAGAGCCCCGTGACCTGGCAGTGACCTGGTGGCATATTTGGCATAGTTCTTATTATTAGCTGTGTGTTTATTTTATAAACAGCTGTTATTTTCATTCCACAATGCTGAAGTATACTGAAGAGAATCACATAGGAATGCAACATTGGTTTATTCTTGAATTTCCTTAGGATTGTTTTGCCTAGTTTTGTGCAAGATCTGACAAGAAAACAATTGACTGTATTTTTCAGCAAGGTACACACACATACACATTACCAAGGGACACATTTGAGGTTTATTACCATGCTTTCTTATGTAAACAAGGGAATAAAACCAAATTTATGACAGCTTTTAGTGGTGTGTTTTCTTACCATTTTGGAAATTTGTTAAGAAATTAAAAACAACAATTTGACTGAACTGTTGCTCACAGGACCATGGGAAAATTTGATTCTTATTCTTAGTTTGCATATTGTGTTCTCATTCCAACTTTAAGACAGATTACTTGTATGCCACCACCTCTGAATAGATGAGGTACTGTTAGAACACTCCTTCTTTTCAGTAATTATGTCCTATAACTTTATAGTGAATTGCAACTCTTTTTTTACTTTGTTTCCTGAGAAAAGGGTTTTGTGGGTAATATTTGAGTTGAGGATAAAATGTTTTCATTCACTTGCAGCAACCACTACTTTCATAAAATAGGACTAATGATTAAAAGTTTTTAGGGCAAAAATAAAGGTGATAAACTTCATAATGGTAATTGATCAATATGTTATGTTATTCTTTGTTACCATGAATAAAGAATTTTGCCAATGAACTCTTCCACATTGTTTTACATGACTATGACACAGTGATAATCACCCAAAACAAGAAGTATCTTGCATCATGGTTTAAAGGTGCACTGAGGGAGAGAGAAGATGGTTCATTCCCAGTTTCTCCATGTCTGATTGACTAAAATCCCTCTTAGTGGGGGTCATGTATAAATTTACCTTTAAAAAAGACATACAGTCTGATACAATCATTATTTCATTTGATAGAGAATACAAATCTTAACCAACTACCAAAAACAGCAAGTCAAAATCTTATTTCTATCTCTTGTTATTCGTGTTTGAAGTTGACACATGGGGGCTGCCATTTTGTTCAATTCTGTTTTGAAATATTGTGCATGATGACATAAAATCCCCAATGGAGACAAGGAATTTAATGTATTTCTTTATAAATGTGATTAAAGTTTTTATTCCCAAATGGTGTGACACAAAGTCTTGATGGAATGTTTTGTTAATTTCATGTGTACACAAAAAATTCTTGACCCTTGCATAAGAATTTTTTTTCTTCTCATAACCTAAAATCTTGAGGTAGATTATAAAGAAATACAAAGCATTCCAACATCCTGCTTGGCTGATGACATTATCTGCATGTTTTGAAATCAAAATGGCAGCTCCCATTGTACTATTTAGTAGTAGAAATAAGTCTAATAAAAAAACTGTGTTAGATGGGTATGAAACTTAATCAGAAAAATTTGTTGTCTTTAATTCTATCATATGAAATAAGGATTATGTCAGACTTTATGTCTCCTTTAAGGTAACTTAATATAGATTGGTATTATAATTTATCCTGTCAGGATAAAAATTGGTGACTTACCGTAGTCTGAAGAGCAAAATTGTTCCTGGGGATGATTCTTTGGACCGCACTGGCAACCACTGATCAAATAGGACTGAAGTAGGCACAGACTGGCAACAATAACTGATGTTGTACCTCTTAGTTCCATATTGATGCTTCTTCTTCAACTTGAAAAATAAATTTGCAGGAAGCTCCAAATTATGTCAGTAAGCTATATCTTGCTTGTTGAAACAAGTATAATTGTTATAAAATAACAAGTATTTAGTTGCTAAGTAAATTAAATCTTTAACACACGTGCTTCAAACTGTCAACAACACGACTCTGACAACTTTCAGTCATGCCGCTGTTTATATCAGCTACTCATGTAGGATTTATTTCTTGTGTGTATTTCCTTCCCACTACAGATAAATCTGTATATACAAACAGTTGCGAAGAGTGTGATGTCAGACCTAAATCAGCCAATAGAAGGATTAGGAAGTATCTTCATTGCACAATTTGTGACCTGGAGCAGATTGAGCCCGCCCACACATAACCCACATACCATAGACGGTCTTACCAAGTTTTATGAATGGAGATAATTTGCATGAGCTCACATCACATGTTGAAGAGTTGAGTCTAAGCATGAAGCTATTAACTGAATAGCTCCATGGTCTAAGGAAGGATACCAGTTGTCAAATACCACATTTCTAACTAGATTATTCATTCAAAATCAATTAGAATTAAGTTTTATTTTGTTTACATTGTTTCTTTGGTGAGGTATTTGTGAGTGTTTCTCCTTAACTGGTACAGTGTGCAAATAGTGTTTGGTCAGGGATACTGTTAATCCCTGGTTTGGTACACAGATCTGAAAAGATGAGAATCTGGGGAGTCTTGTCAGTTTTCTTAGAAAATGATGACAAAAGACTTCTTTAGAGGAAAACAACTGTAGTCCTAATAAGACCACAGGTTCGAATTCTTCCCAACTACACCTTAGTGTATGTTTGAGGGGTGGGGTTTGGGTTCACATGTTGGCACCATATTCCTTGAGGAGGGGTGTTCCAGACTCCAGGGATGGGTTGATTTACCCAAGGGACATTTAAGGATCTTTAATGGGAACCTCTTGATTCATGAAATATATTTACTAGCCCCCTACATCATGAATGACATAATTAATTCAATATACAAAAGTGGTGCTAATTAACATAAATTTATGTAATGTACATGGAAAACATGAAAACAATTTAATACATTTTACATTTGTTATGTGGACCTAGCTTAGGTGTGGAAAAATAATAAAGATAACTGCAGAGTGTGCAGTGGAATGTGAGGTTTGAAATATCAAATACTAAAATCTTTCAAAAGTATTTTTTTTTTTTTTTGTGCCCTGCTTTTGCTCAGATGCCCTCACATCATTTGTAGGCATTGCATGTGTACGAGCCAAAGCTCAGCTTAATTGCATGATAGATACTTCAAATGAATCGCGCGTTCCACACTCTTGTTCGACAGAGGCAATCTTAGGAAGGAAGTGACCACAAAGGTGATGTGTTTCTCACGGTTGTAAAATGAAAGAGTCACTGGAATCAAAATTTGTTGGAAATTGTTAAAAAAATTACAGGAATTCTCCAACCACAGTGCAAAACCTTAATTGCTGAAATCATCAAAATTGCCATAAAATGTAGTTTTGATAACCTGCCATTAGAGTAAATAATATAGTGCCAGTGTTTGGAAATTCTATTGAATAGTTTGAGTATCACAATATTGAAACTTTGTCTCACATTATTTCAGGGAAGACAATTAAACATAATAGTTTTTACCAAACCGGCTGTTAGAAAATGGTCTGTAAAATCCACCTGTTTGTGTGACACACATATCTACATGTACCTATAAAAGTTCCCGGACTCCCTTGTATCATGGACTTGTCATTTCTTAAACGTCCAGGTGCATAACCAAGGGGCAACACCCAGGTGCCTAATCAAGGGGCAACGTCCATGTGCATAACCAAGAGGCAACGTCCAGGTGCATAATTAAGAGGCAACGTCCAGGTGCATAATTAAGAGGTAATGTCCAAGTGCATAGTTACCAAGGGGTAACGTCCAGGTGCATAACCAAGTGGCAACACCCAGGTGCCTAACAAAGCCTGGGGCAACATCCATATGCATAACCAATGGACAACGTCCAGGTGCATAGTTACCAAGGGGCAACGTCCAGGTGCATAACCAAAGGGCAACGTGCAGGTGCATAACTAAAGGGGCATGGGGATATATGTCTCCTGCAATTTTATTTGCCAAATTAATGGAAATTATGGCAGATGAGCATCAGGCTTAATCATACAATATACAGTTTTCACCTAAATGTGCTTTCAAATGTGCCTCTCCCAATTTGCCAGTTCTGGCTATGTAGTCTGGGTGAAGGACTGAAAGGAGGGTTCCGCACTTTTACCGAACACAACGTTTACTTAGCGACAGATACATAGAATCATACACACATGTGTTATAGCTATCTTCAATTCAGTCATTGCACACTAAACGACCACTCGTTTCATTGTAAACACTGTGTACTGTACAGTGTCACGGTGTACACTGTACTGCCTGACTGTATGTACTGTATGATATTAACCGAGTGTGTCAAGTGAGGTGGGCTTACGTTCCGAGTCTCACAGTTACAGACAGACAAAAAATTCATATATTAATGATAAGTATAAATGTGGGTTTACTTGGCTTATCATTCTTATATCAGGGAGATGCAACAGCAATACTTACACAAGTTACAATGCTTTGGTATCATTTCAAATCTATACCACACAACGTTTGATCATCACAAAACTCTAGCAAATTTACAAAGAAACTATGTTTCATCAACATTGATTTGGTTTAAATATGCATGTTCTCCAAAAGAATACAACAATTATATTTTACGCAAAGGACAAATACAAAAACCAGAATGTAAAAAAATTACTGGACACAATCACTTTAATTCTTGAATCCAACTTGTTGTAGAACTCGAACGAGAATATACACCGCTGATGTTAGTGGTACGAGCAATGACTGAGGTGGATCAAAGACAGATCAATCGCATATAACAGTTTGAAGTCTTAACACAGTGACTGTGCAAAGTGTATGGACGGGGAAGTTGAATGATGGGTAATGGCTGCCCCCATGGGCAAACTAAACCCTAGTTTGAGTGTTTCTAATGGGGCCTAAAAGGAGGGCTTCTATTTCAATGAAAAGAGCATAATTTGTTTAATAGCGTATCTAGTACTCAAGTTATGGCTCGTGAAAATGCTGAAAAATGTCTTTTCCATTTAGATGTTACAAAGGCAAACTTAAACATTGTACTTCCTTTGAATAACTAGCAGATAATTGCAAAAGAAAGACAGATGGTAAGAAACCAGAGAAGTCTGCCTGTTCATCAAAGATAGCAAATTTCATATTATTAAGAAAGGAAAATAAGAAGCCGTAAACTGGTCAATTTGTAACTGATTTAGACAGGTTTTTCCATGAAATTGGCACTGCACTATTGGTGGATAAAATGCATGGTTTTGAGTAAAATACTGTCCTGCTCCCTTAGCAAAATGGGGGAAAAGCAAGGCATAAATTGCTCACCCTCATGATTTCATCAGCTATTTTGGGTTTACTTCTCGGACTGGTTCGTCTTTCTGATTTAATTTGAAAACCTATTCATGTATGAAATAGTGACAATAGGTTTTGCTTGAAATTATTTTCATTATTTTGTCATCTGTTTGTGTCATCTGACTGTGTTGCTCCTCCGTCACAGAGTCTAGAGGAGTGATTTGTTCTATATTTAATGTTCTTAACATGAGGCATGGTTCTAAACATTCCTGTTTGTGCTGCATTCCTGACAGCTGTCAGATTTGACTGAGTGAGGTACTGAGAGAGAAAAAAAAAAAATGTATACACTAATCACATAATAATGTGGTTAGGGCCGTTTACACAAGATCTGCGATCTGGTGATAATACTTCTTAATTTTTAGTTTCTCTAAATTCAACAATTCTTATGATGAGAATTGACCCTCTTCCCAAGAAAGTAGCTGTTAGGAGGAGGTGGACTGGGGTGTATGCCACAATCTTGGATCAGTACACATATGACATTGCTCATTTCTCTCCCAGACAGCTTTCTGGGCTGAGAAAAAGTCATTATTTCTGATAATCAGTCCAAGACATCATTTTTAAAAAGAACTTATTTCCTTTGAAATTGAGGAAATGTGTTAATAAAATTTGAATATGAAAGGGGTTGTTACTGTATCTACACTCAACTCAAAAATGTTATTCCATTAAGGAGATATTTAAGTTTGAAAGTTGGGTATCATTTGTATAAAAATAATCAGACTAGTTGTGATGTGCATAGGAATCTTGCTATGGTCAGACAGTATAGGCATAAATGGGTTGACAAGTTATTCTATACCAATCTCCTATAGGCCTACCGCCTTTGATTATAACAGTGAATGAGGCTTTTTTTTAGATCATCAAATAAAAATACAAGTCTCTCTGGATTTTAGCCTATCTTTATGTCATATCTTTTTGTGAAATTTCTACTGAAATAAATGTTTTAGAAATGTTACAAATTGTTGAAACTGGAATTATTTGTAAAGCATTTCTCCTCCCTTGATGGTCATTTCATTTGTTATAAACAGTGGCATAAGCTTTCAAGTAGGTCAAAATAGACGATGATGGCAATGTACTTTGGTTCCTTCTTACAGGAAATGATTTGTTCATACTTGATTTAGTGATTCACACAGAGAACCTCTAAAAAGATTTGCAGACATAGAAAGGTACTTGACATTAAGTCTTTACTTTAAAGTTTCATGTAAGGATTGGATTAATTCAGGGGTCACACAAGTGTTTCTTATGTAAAAGAGGACTTCAAAAGAAACAAAATAGTGAAGAAAGCATTCAAAAATCTTATTGCGTTAAGGAGATATTTAAGTTTTAAAGTTTGGTATCATTTGTATAGAAATAATCCGACTAGTTGTGATGTCATAGTCTCAGATTCCTCAGTCTTTATGTATTCTATCATATTTTGTCCTGCGGTTTTGTTGTTCATAAACCATGGGATATGTCAAAAATTGAATCTAGGAATAAAATCACTAAATAGTGACAAAATTAAATAAACTTTCTTTAAAAAAAATACATAAAGATTTTGAGGTATCTGAGGCTGTGACGTCACAACTAGTCTGATTTCAGTCATTTTTACAGAAATGATACCAAGCTTTAAACTTTAAGTGTTTAATATCTCTTAACGGAATAAGATTTGTTATGCTTTTTTCACCATTTTCTTTGTTTTGAAGTCCTCTTTTATATAAGATGTACATGCTTGACCACTGAACTAATCCTTTAGCAACTACTGTACGTTAACTTTTCATGAAATGATGGAAAAGTCAATATCTTTTGATTGAACATAAATGAAAAGAAAACTGACAGGAAGACAGCTAGTATCCCATTCAATGTCATAAATCTCAAAGATAATGGTGGTTGGGAGTGGATAAATTTCCCTATTTATTTTTATTTTCTGGTTATTTAAGGCCCCCCTCTCCCCCACACTCCCTTCAATCCTCTCCTGCATCCAATATTTTCAACCACTTAAAATGAATTTCAAAACGCAGTTGATATAATTTATCTTGTTGCTCATTGTATGTAGGGGAGCAGTGATATTTCTACTCTTGCAAACACTGTGGGAAGTTTTGAGTATTGCTAAAAGTCAAGCTAAATGACACAAAGGCCTAAAGGAGCCTTAATTTCGGTGTGTGGGGAAAAAGACATTTCAGTCTATGTATGGTCATAATTGCACTATTACAAGAGAGTTTAGGTATACTATATGTTTTCTTGAAGGGATAAAAAGTTTAATATTTGGGAGGCAGGGGAACTTATGGGGAGTTTTGTCCCTGGCGGTATCTGTTTTGTTTTTTATGTTTCAAGTAATCTGTGATACATTACAGAGATGTACCACATTTTAAAAGAAGGCAACATCACAATTAAGAGAAAAAGAGCCAAAACCCAAGGGTTTTTATTAAGGAAATGTTCCTGTCAATGTTCCCTGGAACATGGTTCCAAAAAATATTCATGTGAACGACCCACCTTCAGGCTTCTCCTTGTTCGAGAATTCATCGACATGTTCTACTGCAAATCTCAAGTGGATTCAGGAACTCTTGAATGTGATCCACATGTTCTAAACATCTAAGTGTTACATTAATGTCTCAATTCACATAAACATGAAATTGAATTAGAACATGTCACATAAGTATTCAGGATGGGTTATTTGATATTGTTGTAGTCATGTTACAAGGAAGTCCACTTTAGAACTTGATTACCGGCGATGGATAAGCTAGTATGTCTGAATTGTCAAGTTATCCTTTGTCAGTGAGTTAGCATATATCGTGACAATCTTTTACTTTTGAGACATACAGGCAACAAAACCGTGAAATTAAGCTAAGTACCTTGTGCGATATGCTTGTTTTTAATTTTGAAAATAACACTTTTAGTTTTGGAGCTATGGCTGAGCAGTCATTGGTCAGTTTTTAATTCATGCAAAATTGGTGATGTATGAATTGGCGGATAGATCAACATGTTGATGTTATTCTTTCAATTTCTTTCCTTAATCCTAGGCACTGCAAATGATGGGAAATGTATTCCCTCTAGTCTATTCCCTCTTGAATTTTATTAGGGGGCATATTGCAACTTACTAAAAACTTTTGGCCTGAAATTACTGTACCACTTCAAAGAATTATGATAAGACTTTTGAAAGCAAATGATTTACAAAAGAAAATACAAAGGTTGCCCTGTAATACATCACAAAATTTGCATAATTATGCAAGTTGATGCCTGATATTGTAACTGATTTTGAGGAAATATTTTGCTACTATGATGGTGTGCAATAGATTTGAAAGCAATTTAGCTAATTTTGAATTTACATGTCCATATACCTTGAAAAAGATTAGCTTAGTGGTTAAGCAAGTTTATCTCATATGAAAAAGAAACTCAAAGGAAACACAATGGTGAAGAAAGCATTACAAAATATAATTCTGTTTATAACGATATTTAAGCTTAAAGTTTGGTATAATTTGTGTAGAAATGACTGAAATCAGACTAGTTGTGATGTCATAGCTTCAGATTCCTCAAAGTGCATTCTATCATATTTTGTCCTGCCATTTTGAGGCTTAAAAACTATCGGATATGTCAGGAAAATTGTCAAACAAAATCTTGTCAGGGTAATTATAAATGCCACCTGAAGAAAGTTTGAGAAAAAATTATTCAAATAGTAAAGCAGTCGAATAAATTTTCTTTAAAAACATTAACAATTGCTAAGAATGAAGATGAAGGCACCAAACTTCCATTGTAGACTTGCTACACCAGTTATTTCTACACAGATATACAGAACTTTAAACTTGAAGATCTCCTGAACCGAATAAGATTTTTTAATGCTTTCTTCACCATTTCTATTAAAATTTTCTGTCATAAGAATGGATTTGCTTGACCATTGGACTAATCCTTTAATCATATTTTTGTATTGCTTTCAGTAGTGGATTCTAAGGGGGATAGAAGAAAGGGGGGGGGGGAAGTTTTCCTGTCAAATTTTAATTTTCCACCAAATGGAGAAAGGACTAAACTAAAACTGCATTCTTGTGGGTATAAGATCATGCAGGAATGTTAATAGCTTATTTTTGATTAGACTAAACACACTCCCTTAAATGGGTGGAAAATTCAATCTAATAGATATAATTGTCAATGATCATGGATTAGGGATTAAACTTATAGATTGAAAGTCACTGGCACTCCAAGGAATGACTGAAAATTTCACTCCAAAGAAAGAGTGAAAATTTCAATCTAATAAACTAATAAACTGATCTGGTAAAAAACTGGATATTAAATCTCAAGATGATTTTGACTCCAAAGAAAGAGTGAAATTTTGTATTCTATTAAACTGATAAATCAATGTTTTAAAAGACTAGGGAAAAAACAAACAAAAAAAACCTCAAAACATGCTAAAAGATTCAGTATAATAGACTGCAAATCTCAAATTTATCTCAATCTAAAAGAATTATTACCCAAGGTAGCTTGAATCTTAGATACACCAATACCTTTGACAAACAAATAGATGATAAAGAACTGCAAATCCCATTTTAAGTCTTCAACTCCCAAAACCTTTTTAGAAAGAGCGCTTTTTCATCATTTTCTCTTCATTTTCTACTGTTACAAGTTTTTATTGATTAAAAGCTAAGACTTTAAACTTACATTGGTGTGCATGATAACTCTAGTAAAATATGCAAATACTATTTTTTTGACGTCAGCATTTTTCACATAATACACATTGTACATAGGCCTACTGTACTATCACATTTCCAAGGCTTACACATTATACAGCAGTACAGTAGGCCTGCCACCTACACTGTACACACAGGCAACAACCTGACAACATGGTACACTGATACACAGAAGATTTAGGTGAAAAAGGATGCCGCATATCGATCATCACTTGTTCTGTCACTTCTGCCTCTCCTTGTACATTCTCCCAGCTTGACTATTGGTGTTCTTACCTTCAAATGGTTCCCCCGGTTTGTCATCTTCATGAAATGTTCAAATCTCCTCTAGAAAACATCCCGTACTGCCAGTCTGCTATAGTGTAAGTCACCATTTTTCATACTCGTATAATTTTCCATTGCCAGATTACGTAGTTAAGGTAATATGGCGCGGCGATCCAGAAAGTTTGGAAACGTATATATTCGGCTCTCAGATAAAATAAGAAATTTATTTTGTCTGCAACAAAATATGGAAATTTGTCATCCTGTTGCAAAACCTACAAAGATATTTAAAAAGAAATATAAATATAAAAGATATAAATATACAAGTTACATCAAAGTTATATAAAAAGCAGTAAATTAAGAAAAAGAAACATTTTGGTCAATATTATTCAATGGTAAAAAACAATGATAAATAATATTCAATATATATATATATATATATGTATACATTTATACATACATATAGTCTTATCCGTGAACGGCAGAAAATGTATATTGGGAAGAGCGGATGTGTGTTATTTAATATTTTAGTTATTTTTCGGTACATCATGTCATTGTAGAGATCAGAGATCGACTTTGGACAATTACAAAATGCTTTCCAATCTTTTTACTGAGTGAAAAACCAAATCGAACGTTTTGACTATTTTGTTCTCCCAATGCCAATTTAATCTATAAGATTTAAAAAATACATTCGTGTAGATTTTAAAAAGTTTCAGTTGATGGAAAGATTGAAATTTTTAATCTTCTGATTTAATAGAGTAATCCTAATTTGCAATATGAATCTCTAATGTCCCAGCCGAGGCTACAACTGTGCTTTAGTAGGAGATCAGGGTGATGTAATATAATATCTCCCTGATGAGATGACTACATTTCTTATGAGGATTTTGAGTTGGACCAACTGAACAATATTTAAGGACAATTTTACAATGGAGTGCCATGGTACAGATATTAAAGATGATCCAAGGGAAGTGCATCAGCATTAAAGATTTGCGCCCTTACATCAGTGATGATCAATTTTTCCACATTTTAGAAAATCAAACATTTCAAGGCCACCATAAATTTATGCATCATTGTCCTCACACTCCATACATACAGTGTACGATTTTATATACACTGTACGTATAGAGTTTATTTCGGGAATGGTTTTAATCGGACACAGCGTGTACATTATTTAAGAAATATTTAGTGAGGGCGCTGTGAGTAGCAATGTTGTAGATGTCAGGGCACAAGATTGGCGTGAGTGTGATACAGTTCCCTCACATAATCCTGCATTATTGTGACATGACAATTCAAGGCCCAAGATTGTTTAATGTTATTAAGAGCAACAAGACATGCATGACACTGGATGGCAATATTTATGGCCAAGTTCCTTGTTCAGTGACAGGCAGCCCATGGGAGTTGGGTCACCGCAGGCATGATTTATGGCTAGAGGAAACCATTTATCAATCCCAGTTTATAACTGATTGATTTCAAATTTGTTTACTGTTTCAACAATTTGGTTCAGGGGAAAATACTTCTATAAATCTATAATTTCATGTATCTTTTGTTTTGCTTTTTTGAAATTAGCGATTTATGATTGGTGCCATTTATGGAGTCAAACTACTTTGGAGGTTTTATCTTTTTGGACCAGAAACACAGTTGAGATTTATGGGAATAACTCAAAGATGTTATTGTGCACTTGAACTTGGTGTGTACTTTTTTGTATGACATTAAAATCCACACATGATTTTCAAACATGCAGCATTAAACTCAAGCTAGTGCAGAAAAATATGACTGGTAGGAACATTGCAAATATGATGATATTAGCGAACATGATTTTGCCTCAAAGACATGATCACAAGTGCAAATCACAAATGGACATCCCTAACTGCATTTAGCAGGGGGCAAACTGCCATTCGAGCAATTAGATGTGACCAGAGGTCCACACATAAACACCTTGACAGAAAGTATAGATCTAATAGGTTTTCCTGATATTATTAAGTTTCGTTTCTCAAACCCTTGATCCGCTGAAGGGGGAGGTGCGTGTTACCTGAATTATCTTAATAGAGCTGCCACCATGAGTTGTTATAAATTAAACTATATTTGTACCCAGTCAGAAATGTTTCAAACAACCTTCCTCCAGCCTCTTTTTTCCCTCACCCTCTTTTTCCTCCTCCCTGCCCCACCTCCTCTCCTCTCCTTGCAACTCTCCACTACCACCCACTCCTCCCCACACCCCCTACCCCTCTTTACCACCACAAACTCCCCCCATCAATATTTATATAGCATAGCATAGCAAGGTTTAACATCCCGAAAGCATCCAGTGCTGGACATTATATCAAGACGGCCATGGCCCTTTGATAACCAGTTGTGAACTCACTGGTTGCAGACCCACAGGGATTCGAACCTGGGACATGTGAGTGAGAGGACAAAGCACTAAGCACTACACCAAGGAGGTCTGTATATAAGTTTCATTTAGGACACAGCCATTGTTAATTCACAGCTCGGAAGGAATGCATGTGCTTAATAGAATTTCATCATTTGCAAATTGTGGTTTTTGTAATAAATTTTCACTTTGACAGTATATAATTAATAATGAAAGGGTATTAACCTACCAAGAACTGTTGCGGAGGGTGAGCACAGGTTCAATGTTTTATGTCTAATTTATTGAAAAGAAAACTAAATTCATCATACTAATTTCATGAAGAGGTTATGAACTTTGTAAGATTACAATTCGATTCAATTTTCTCAAAATTAATATGCGATTCAGACAAGCAGAAATAAGTTTCAGACTTTGATATTTGCGACAGTTTTTCTTCTATTATTCTCATTTTTATATTGTTTACTCCTGAACAATTACATAAAATGAAACACACTTGTGAAATGTAACATGGTATTAATGCAGTGTGTGAACTAATTGTTGAGCAAATCTAGATGTAATGAGGCAAACTTCATGTTTTGCCAAGAAATTGGTGATTCACAATGAGACTGAACCACTTTCTGAAAACATATACTGCAGGTGTTAGGGTGTCATTTTTATTCTTATCCATCCAAAAATGAACTCAGAACTTTTATTTTATTTTTTATATCCTCCACTTGTTTTTGCAAAAGTCCTGAATTATCATAACTCTCTGTATTCATTTGTACCATTATACAATTAGGCATGCACTTTTTTATCACAACATTGATTGATTATTTCAAATGTCCGGTCTTGAACCCTTGAGTGGTGATATGAGAACAAGAGTTTTATTTTAAAAGGAAATGGGAGAGCAATCTTAATATCTTCACAAATTTGTAGATTTTTCTTCATAATGAGGTTTTTGACCAACTTTAAAATGGCCAAACTGGCGTTGCCTTTAGAGGTCCTCTACGTGCTTCATGACCTGTGGTATAATTATGGACAATCCCATTTGAAGAAAGCGCCTCTTTAAACATGGACGGTATGAAACTGCCAGTGTCATTTTCATTCCGTTTGTTCGAGGACACTCTTAACGAGTTGAAAAGGTATTACGCAATTATTCGGCCGCACTGGTAGTTGAGACAACTCAACAAAAAATGCTGTAATTATATAAAAACTTAATATTTGAACATCAAAGAGTTCTTACTTGAATCATTTATACCCTGAAAATTTTCAAAATCCTGTCGAGTCATTAGCGTAACCTTCTTCCCCTTGACACTTTTGATAAACAATCCTGCGGTTAATGCCATTTCCGTTCATCAGTGCAATATACGCGTAAGGACTCTTTGTGTCTAGAGGTCAGAAGTTATGCGTGAAACAAACACATACGGTGCGAAAAAGATTTTCCAAAGATAATGGTAGGCAATAGCAATTACGAGATAAGCATACACATAAACTCGTGCTTCTTTGAATATGACTCAATGAAATTATACATTGGCTACTTATGAATATACAAGAAATACATTTTACAAGTTTCTTTATGCCCAAAACTCCAAAGACAACACATTGATGTTATTCATCAATTACGAGAACAATACACAAAGCTTATGCTTCTTTAAATATGACTCAATGAAATTATACATGAGTTACTTATGAATATACAAGAAATACATTTGACAAGTTTCTCTATGCCCAAGCCTCCAAAGATATAACACATATTGATTGATGTTATTTAAATAAAAAGTCCCCTCGTTTTTCTGTTATACGGGAAGGAAGTTATATTCTTGGAATGGTGCTCTTGATATTTGTTAACTTCAAAATGATTTTACGTGGAAATACAAAATATAGCATCAATTTCGATGTTCAAAGGTTGAAACTTCTAACAATTTGTCCAAATAAAACAAATTTCACATTTTACACCTTTAGAGGGCAAATTTTGTTAAAACGCGAAGTGGAATAATTTGGAAATAAACTGGAAATTGCAAACCGCCACATGCGGTTACTGAAATGCCACAGGCACAGAAAATCAGGATGGACTTCTGTTCAATGGGCGAGTTCTGTAATGCAAAGAAAGTAGGATGCGGTCACAGCAAAATCCTCACTTCAGAGATATAATTCTTTTACCAGAAGCAGTGATAGTTTTTATAATTCTAATGGATAAGTTATAGGAATAGGGTAAAGGGGGAGGAAGGGGGTGCTTTATCTCCAGCCACGCAAGAACAAGAGGGAAGCACAGGGGCACAGATCTATATCTGAGTTTACGGGACACAAAAACTTAAGGAGCGGCGATGCTAGACTTTTTCGGGAGGGCAAAGGAAGTTAAAATTCCATATTCAAATGTGATACTCCTTTGGCAATGACCCTTTTCCCACCTCTTTGGCCAATTGGGTAAGTTTCTAAAGGGATTTCTCACCCCTCCATAGACATATGGGTGATGTTTGAATTGGGACGGTCTTGATTTTGCCTGAATAAGTGGAGTAGCACCCCCCCCCCTCCTCCACACCTCCAAAAAATAAACATCAAGTATGTAAACCTAAAAGAAGTTGTGTTTACTATTGTTCTGGCAAAGATATTAAATATTTTCTCCATATCATTTTTTTTGTAGCTATGCAATATTTTCTCACAATTTTCATCAAAGCTTCCCGAAAATGAAGGGAAATTACCGAAATGAGAATTAAATTTCACAAAATAAGCAAATTTTATGAACATGGATGAAATTAAAAGAAATTTTCAGACATTTAATAAAAAACTTCCCAAAAATTGAAGAAAATTGCACGAAAATAAAGGAAACTGCACAAAAATTAAAAGATTTTCCAAAAATTGAAGGAGATTAACCAAAAATTGAAGGAAATTTCCCAAAAATTCAAAAATATTTATAAAAAGAAAGCTATGGAATCTGACTCGTCAAAATCAATTCATTAGACCTTCATTTTCTCTTTATTAAGTCCCTTTTTTTTGTTAAAAATATATATAGCTGTTTTACTTGAATATGCTTTTCCTTCATCCCCACCTCGACGCCTATGCACCCTCACCATTCCCAGTGGCAGACTGGCTTGCTGATCAACTGAGCCTGGATCGGTGAGCCAATGGCCCCTGAAGAGAGGTTGAGGCTGGCCTCGGGCTGTTAAAACGAGCCCAGCAACTCCCAAAGGGATGTTGAGGCCATCCGTAGGCAATAAAACATAATCAAAATAACTTATAAGTAACACTTGTCAAATTATTGAAGGGAAATTTCCCCTACCCCCGTCCTTTTCTGATGTCTCGCCACTGGCTGTATCTATGTAGTTCAAGTAAGAACATTTAACCATGAGAAAAATATATCACATTCTTTATACATTCAGATTTTGGGTCCAAGGGCATAGCCCCAGAAGCTACACAATTTGATCTCTTTTTGTGTGAATACAGCACCCAATTTTGGTCAATTCAAATTTTGTTTGGAGGCAAACAGCTAGAAGATGCTTCTATATCAAATTGCCAAACATTTTGGTTACAAGCTGGAAACTGGTCTAGGTACACGAAATAGGTATAGGAGATTGCAAAAAAAAACCTGATTCCAAAATTTCATGTCTTTCCTATGGCCACCATTTTGAATTTTAAAACGGCTGCCTATATGCACATGTTATGCAGGACTATTGTGGGTGGCTTAGCTTCTCTTTTCTATGCCAGATGACTTCATAACAGCAATTTTGGTTGTTAATCTTTAATTTCAAAATGGCTGCCATCATGAACTTTAAAATGGCCACCATCATAAATTTCAAGGAGTGCCATAAAGCTTTTGATAGAGGGGTAGATACATAGTCTATGTTCCAGAGGGGTGTATCGGTACCAATTAACACATACTCTTCCCACCGTACATCTAGGGTGGTCATGTGATGACAAAACTTTTCTGGGCGGTCCAGATGAGTAGCTTTCAAAATTTGAAAGCTGTACATTTTGAAAGCTACTCATCTGGGTTTAGTTTTCAGGCGATGGTGTGTGTTATATGTACATATTATAGGTATTGCATTTAAGTGCTGGGTAACACTAATTATGATAATACCTTTTCTGAAATGAATCGCCTGACAGTGATTAATGATATTCAATACCAAATGTCATTTTCTCTACCTAGTGCATGTTTATGGAATAAGATTACCTTCCAAGAAGCTGAGCCACATAGACAAGCAATAATATAGTTTTGTCCCTTGAGTATTGAAAGTAACGATTAGGAATATTAAAACTCTCCTAGATCATGAATGTGTCACTTTCCCTGTTTGAGTAGTTTAAATGCCAAGCGAGGCCAGACATAAGTTTGTCTTACTATGACTGTGGGGCAAGAACAAGACTACCTGTTATAATCGAACTGGTTCAACATGGTAACCTCGCCTATAGAGTAAAAGAGGCTGGCATTGCCAATCAAAAATGTTGCATAGGCATTGGTATGCCATGCTGTTTAGACATCTGGAACTGGATTGAGATAAATAACAATAATAAGGATATAGTCGGACCATAAATCATTATAACTGCCCAGTGGTGGTGCCATTAATCTCCATGCTAAGGTCCATGAAAGTTTTTCAGACCACACCGGGTGCTTAAGTGGGCCCTGAACCCACACTGCTACTCACTCGTTACTCATGCACAGTGCCGACTTTGGGGTCTCAGTCCGCCCCTGCTTACATACCCCAGTCGTCAACTGGCTGCTGCTACAACAAAAATGGAAGTTTACATGGCAATTGGGCCCATCACATGCTTTGTCACGTGACACCAATTGGCCGCGTGACATCTGATGATACTGATGAATGGAAAATGCATGGGCTAAGGGTACGGTGACTGATGAGTAGCGGACGACAAGAAAATCATTTTTTCAATAAAGTAAATGTTGAACAACCAAGGTAGGTTAGGTAAGGTGCGGGCGTGTGGGTTAAAGGTTGAAGAGACTGGGTCTTTACTTTGCTTGGTGACAAGTCCGTGAGCTCAGAGTGGTTGGTGTTGACTTGAGATGTGAACGGGGGAGGGGGTTGAGATTTATTAGTATGTTCTTGGACTGGTGATTCTTTTGATTGACACTTGGTTATTGGTGGTCACTTGGAAGATGGTGGTGGATGGCGATGAAGGTAATTATAGTTATTGATAGAGTTCGATGGCTTGGGTGGCCAAGGTGTCCCAGGTGGTGGGTGGTAAAAGTAACTTTAGATGCGATGGCATTCGTTGCTGAGCGCGACTGTCTTGAATGGTTGTGACAATGCATGATGTTTCTTTACAGAAGTTGCAGCACACTTGCAATAGCTAACATTTATTAGCTTGCACAAGTGTGCTGCAAGCTGGCAGCAAGCCTGCTGCAAGCTTGCAGCAAGTATGTTGCAAGCTAGTATTTGGAACACATACAAGCTTGCTAGCTTGTGCAAGCTAACATTAGCTTGCACAAGTGAGTATAAAATATTTGTTAGATTGTGCAAGCTTGCAAACAGTTTTGCGAGCTTGCAGATAGTTTTTGCTAGCTTGCACAAGCTAATTATAATGTTCCAAATACTAGCTTGCGGCACGTTTGCGGCAAGCGTACAGCACGTTTGCTGCAAGCGTACAGCACGTTTGCTGCAAGCGTACAGCATGCTTGCGCAAGCTAAAAATGTAAGCTTGGCGCAAGTGTGCTGCAAGCTTGCTGCAAGCTAATATTTCTGTGAGGGTGGTCTTTAATCATGGAGGCTTCTTGGTCAGGTTGGTATGGATTGGAAGGTTATAAGCTAGGTTAGGGTAGCTGAACAAGATAGGCTATCATGTGTCCCATATCTTTTGGGGGTAGGTGTTGACCACAGTGTCATTCTCTGGAGACAAAACAGGTGGATTTGGGATTAGCGCCTTTAATGAAAAAAGTAGGCGGGAGGAGTAAGTGGGGAGGTGGTATTAAGTGTATTGGTGTCTTAAGTGTATTGGTTATCAATAGATAAAGGCAGATTTGCAATCTGGTTTGCAATCTGGTTGAAGCAGGTTTTTACCCACAGCAATGCCTAAAATTGCAGCAGAAGTATTGGACCACACAAGGGCCCTAATATGGGCCCTCTGGACCTTGTGCTCTTTGGGCTTTGCTCTACGTGCTTGAGCTAGAGCCTTTGGCTTCAGCAAAAAACATTGTCTAGTTCAGCCTAAAAATAGATCAACTTAAAAAAAAAAAAAAAAAAACTTAACGATTGTTAAGAATTTGAGGATGAAGACGCCAACTTTCCATAGTAGACTTACTACACTGGTCATTTCTACGCGTATTTATAAGACAGAGCTTTGAACTTGAATATTTCCATAACGGAACAAAATTTTGGAACTCTTTCTTCACCATTTTGTTTCTTTCGAAATCCTTTTTCAAATGAAATGTGCCTAACCACTGACCTGATCGTTAAAAAAGTATTGTGAAAATTTGATTATCATGAAAATAAACTCAATGTGGAGGCCATTTTGATATTTGTTCAAAAAATAATTTCCAGGAAACAAAAATCTTTTGTGGTGGCCATTTTAAAATCAAATATGGCTCTCATATAAAAAACCTGAATGATACAAGCACCAGGAACATTTTGTTTCAACAAATAATATATAAAAGTTGTTGTGAAAATATAATTAGCATGAAAATGTGCTCAATATGGTGGCCATTTTAATATTTGTTGTTTAAAAACCAAGTTCCACCAAACCAAATTCTTTTTGGCAGCCATTTTGAAATCAAAGATGGCCACCATACTAAACTTTTCTGAATGATATACTCCATACAGTAGCCATTCTGATATACAAGATGGCTGCCAACTATACATTTCTTAATTTCATGTCCAGACTTTTTATTTTATATTAGATCAACCTGCACTTTCCCCTACTTTCTATGTTTATCTTACTTAAAATTTGTTGACCATATATGGTGGCCATTTTGAAATTTAAAATGGTGGCCATATCAGGGACATGATTTTTTGGAAACAGGTTTTTTTGGTCTATTATTCACTAAACTAGCTATTAAAATCATCTCCCAGCTTGTAAGCAAAATGTTTTCCACATCTCATTTTTTTGCCATCTGCCTCCAGACTAATTTTCATATAGAAGGGGAGGGGGGGGGCATACTCCTATATATAAATTTCTTTGGGTGTCGGGGAACGATACTTTTTCCCCAGAATGATCACCCCTTGCCTCGCGATATGCACCTATGCATGGATTGATAATATTAATGAAAGGTATAACTGTATCGTTCACCTGAGATTTTATAGTCATTCTGATTATAGCAATGGTTTCTTGCCGCAGACCATTCTCCTGAAACTCCTAAATATTCCCAGTTACATGCGGAAAATGGCACAAATTAAGTTTCCATTCAACATTGCTGCTAATCGGAAAATCACTGCAATTTGAGGGAAATATTGCCAAGTGTTTCCAAAATTTGTAATAATTTTACCAAATTTCCCTTCAGCATTACCAATTTAATTTAATTTTTTATTTTTTTATTTGAACTGGGAATTAAGAGTAAAATCTGAATGACCGGAAAAGAGAATTCCTCTAGTAGCAAGGAAATTCCCTTCAAATTTTAGAAATGTTGCCAAATTCTTCTAAAATTTCCTTAAGTTCAGGCTGTAGGAAGGGGTGGGGGAGGGGGCTTCTTCCAAGTGAACGAACCTCCTTTTGTTAAGAAAGTGCCCTTTTGAAATCTAAAGAAATAATAAGCATTCAGAATTTCAAGATTTTTGCCCTTACGAACAATGAACCCCTTTTCAAATATCTCCAGAAAGGGAACATGCATCAGGGAAGGTGAAATCCTGAATTTGTTTTTCAAATTGGAAATGTTAATTTGAAGTTGTCGGTAAATCTTATATTTCACATGCCCCAGTCAAAATAGTATCTACTAGGGCACCTGCATATTGTACCTGTAAATTTATCTTATATGATCCCAGTTAAGCGTTCTAACTACAAAATGTTATTATTTTCCAAAGAATTCTTTTAAAAAATGTTTACAATGTATATATTATTATTTTCTATGAGGGGAGGGGTGGGGAGCTGGAATTGAAGTTTAAAACTTTTAGCCATCCCTCCTCCCCTTTAAAAAAAAAATGATTCCTTTGCCTATTGATTATGTTAACAGAAATTATGGTTGGAAGAGTGTATTCTGTTGAAAAATGGAAACAAAACAAGATTTTGATTTTAAGTCAGATTATAATTTACCCTCTCTGCAATACCATGATGGAATACCATTTTTTCTGTCACATTTTCCTTGAAATCAAGCAATTGTATGTCTAAGCCCAGCATTCACTTTTGCAGAGGTAGTTGAGAACAGTGGTGTAGCCAAAGGACAGGTATTGATCGCCCAACCAATATTCCTCAGTATTCAATTTTTATAGCTTCAAAATTAGTATGATCCGGCAGGGGCCATATTTGGTATCCTGTCGGTTTATTTCTGTTACTTGCACTACCAATATGGAAATCCTAGCCACTGGTTGAGAATATAAATATATTTTACAATTAAATTTGATCATGTCTTTGTCTGTTTGTAGTGTGGTTACTTATACTGAAAAGCTAAGGTTAAGTGTGAATTCTTTTCTTAATCAACTTTCTCTGAAATATCTTGAGCTGAATATATTCATCCCATGCTCAAATACTTAGAAAGGAGTGAACATTTTGGTAGACATTCTGTCACAATGGATCTTTCCTTTGCTTTAAGTACCATGGAATGAGGGACACCAGTGTCAGATTACAGGACTTGTTTCCTTTTCTTTCATCAGTTCTTGTTCCTGGTATTTTTTAATTATTCTGGAATATGAATTTCATTTTTATTTCCTTCCTAAATATTAAAAATAAAGTTGTTTTTTTATGCTATGGAGCCCTATTAGAAAAGGAGACTCAAAGGTGATTGAGTGTCCATGTGTCTGCAAAGTATTCAGGACTATTATTATGAGTGGTTATCAGCAAGAATAGATGGGGAAATGACAAAGGTATATGAATTCAATTTCTTACTAGAAGTAAAGAAATTAATCATACAACTTACTTTGAATTCCAAACAATACCCTAGCTGATTGTGACATACTCTCCTCTATTTCCAAGAAAGCCATGCTGCTCATTATTCCACAAGATGGGTCAAAAGTTTAAGACTTTATTCTGTTAATAGAGCTGTCAAAGATGCTAATTAAATTGTGGGAGATTTTATATGAATTCAACTCTACTTACCGTTATTCTGTACCGGTGAGAGGTATTGTTGTCATTGTTGGACTGGGAGGGGTTGGGGTGGGGGTTAGAAGTAAGACTTAGAAACAGTGGCATGTGGGGGTAATGTTTCACTGGGGGCAAGGGAATTTTGGCGCTCTTTCTCCAAAAAAAGCTCATAAGAGTAAAACGTTAGGCACATAGAAGTAAATTGGCATGAACCTTTAGTGTTTCGAATCTAGGAACGTTTAAAGCCTTGGAAGGGGTCCACGGGGAAGGAGGGGAGGGGGGGGAGCCTCCAGAAGCATTGCTTGGGTAAAATTGAAGAAAATTCCCCAAATATAAAATTTAAAAAAATGGAAAATTAAGGAAATTTTCTGATAATGAATGAAATCTCCCGAAATGAAAGAAATTTCCCCAAAATATCACAAAAATTTCAACAAAATGAAGAAAATTTCCCGAAAATTGAAGAAAACTTCCCAAATATTAAAAAAAAAATATCCCTTAAGATTAAGGAAAATTTCCCAAAATTGGAGATTTTACAGAAATTAAAGGAGATTAACAGGGGAATTTCCCAAACTGCCATTTCTCGGGTTTTTAACACAGGAAGAGAGGAACCCTTTAATTATTAAAACCTAATAGGTTCTAAAAGTGTGTAAATTTGTACAAGTTTCCAAGAAAAAGCAATGTTGTACCTATAAGGGTACAAATTTTGGTCATGATGGATTTAGCTCACATATTGTGTGAGAAATTTGAAAAAGTGATATGTAAATTTGTTAATCATTTGTATTCAACACCACAATAAAATCAACTTGGTGACACTGCTACTGCTTCCAGCGATATGTAGACATTTAAATCCCTGAAATATTATGGTTGAAAAATAAGTTTTATTTTGCAACAAATTAAGTTGGCTAAAGCATGATAGAGAAAAGTGATTATTTGTTACAAAAATGAAAGTTCATTTGAGTTTAACCTTGAAGAAAGGTTTATGAACATCTTATTTGTCCGTTTTCTGCATTAATTTGGAAATTCTCTCATCTTTTTGTAATTCTCAGAGGACCATTTCCATCTGATTGTTTTTTTTGCGTAAATTGAATCAATATGGTAATTTTAATGAGCTGTCATCCTTTCATCACCAGTAAACAAATACCACGGACCCCAAAGGGCCGAGACAGTATTTTTATGGTAATGTTTTTATGTATCTAGAATCCCACATCAGGGGAAAACATGCACAAAATTATAAGTATGTGATACTTTTCAAACTTTACGGACATGAGATGTGATTGGCAAGTATCCTAATTCCCCTGCTGTGGACAACACATGTGGAGCGATGCCCATTGTTTTGGAAAAAAATCCTGTCCTTAATTGCTTTGTAGTAAAACCTCAATTGTTTTGTTTTTTATTGGAGTTTTTCTGTTGGTTTGTGCATAGTGGAAGCAAAAATTGACTATGACAGTCAGTTTTTATTAACTGTCCTTTAAGGAAAGTGATTGCTGGACAAAACCTGTAGTAGAGTTTTAGTGCAACTACAGTTATTTTCAATTTAAATATTCTTTGTCAATGTATTATCCTTGTTTCTGCAGTCATTGGCATAGCCAGAGAGAGGAAGGGAAGGGGGGGTAGGGGCCATGCCCTCCATCCCACTCCAAAAACTAAATAATATAAACATCAAAAATATATGTTTTGTCCAGGTGATCAAGTTTTACTGAAAAGTTAATTGACATTTTAATTCAGCATATAAAACCCAAGAGCTTTTACAAACTCTATATATAATGCACAATTTGAGACTGACACAAATCACGCAGACAGTTACCCCCTTCCCCTCCAAATCCTGGCTTACGCCAGTGCCTAATGCCCTTCATGTCCCGTAGCTTTCTGGAACTTCGCTCCTTGAAACTAAACGCACCACGTAATTTGGTTTCAATTTTAACGTATTTCATATCTCTAAAATGCGTATTTTTCCAGAGCTTCTGAAGCTTTGCCCCCTGGACCCCTACGAGGCTTCACCTCTGGACCCCTACAGGGCTTCACCTCTCGACCCCACCAAAAGCCCTTAGGCAAGCCCCCTGTACCCACACTGGGGCTTTGCACTAAGCTACCCCATCAAAATCCTCTCGCCGCTCATGGTTCAATGGTTGCTTCCCCCGCCCAACAAAAATCCTGGTTAAACGCCAGTGTCTGCAGTTGGGAAGGGGGTACCACAAGTTTATCTGAAAAATAACTACCGTATTCAAGGTATAGCACCCGTGCTTTAATAAATGCCCACCCAACATTTTTTGACTGATGAAAAAAAAATTGGATTAATTTGAAGACTTTTGACGTTTTGTTTTGGGTGCCCCATCTTTGACTCCGCCTCCCAAGCATCTTTATGCTGGTAGAGTAAGGTCTACCTGCGGAAAATGTGCCAACTCAAAAACATATGCATCATCATCCTGGTGGGCGGCTGACCGGGTCACTGAAGTGGAACGAGCCGGACTATGCTGCTCAGAACCAAAGGACCCTTCAATAAAGCTTAACCCTTACTCTACCACGCAGTGATATTATCGCCTTTTTGGGTGCCCCATCTTTGGCTCCACCTCCCAAGCGTGTTTGAAAAAGCAAAAAAAAAAGCAGGTAGAGTAAGGTTAATCTATCTTCGGAAAATGCCAACTCAAAAATATATTCAGCATCATCCCGATGGGCGGCTCTCCGGGTCACTGAAGCGGAAAAAGCCAGACTATGCTTGATTGGAAGACAGAGAATCATTCAATAATCAGCCTGTGCTTAAGCTTTATTCTACCCTTGCCGATATTATTGCCATTTTTGATGCCCCATCTTTGACTCCGCCTACCAAGCTTCTTTTCAAAAAAGTGCTGGTAGAGTAAGGATTGAAATACTCAAAGTTTTGTTACGTTCTTTGCTTATTTTGCGCCTGACGCTTAAAACCCGACGCTAGAAATGTTTTTGTGGTTGTTTTAAATAGAACCATGGTTCACATATGTACATTGCAGTTCGAATAGCACAATGTATATGACCTCTGAGCATGGGTGCTTACTAATTAGGAGGAAACTTCAGGCCTAAAAATTCTGTTCTGAAGCGCCCTCCATAGGCACTCATAATTATTACGTTGAATGTGGTGTATACAAAAACAGTTTGCTTGGTGCCTCTTCAAACTCCTGGATTGTATATAACACTTAAACTTTTTAGAACTTTTTTCTTTTATGTTTTTCAACAAAAGTTTGCTTTTGATTATATTCAAATCAGGTTTTGTATCAAGACTTTCCCACACATGAACTTGACCTGGACTAGTTTGCTCTTAAAGTCTACCCATTTAACCCTCAAATATTTCATTTATGATTGGATACCTTTCACATATATTCCCTAAGGTGTAAATTATTGCGAGACATTTTGTAAGAAATACCCAATTTTATGCAAGAACTGCAATGTTTACTTTTATTTTAGGGTGTTGCCAGGAAGCAGTTCCTCCTTTAGGAAGTATTTTGTAAAAAGGAAGTCAGTACCACTTGTAGGTCAAAATACAACAGGCATTTCTTGTGAATGGAAGTGATCAGGTGATTCCGGTATTAAATATTGTTGGTCAAGTTTTTAAGGTAGCATGGAACTTAATTATTGTGACCAAGGAGAAAAGCATCAATTGAAAGTTTTGGTAATGGGATATTTAAAAAAAATTATGATATAGCCTAGGTATCTTAATTATGATTTAATACCTTAGGGTGGTGCCAGTAACATAATATTTGGTGACAACCACTGTGTATGACCTGTGTGGATCTGCTTTTACCATGGTGGAACAAGAAGGATTTAAAGAAATATTCCCATGGGTTTCTGTGCCTTTTTTTTTGTTGAAAGAGCTTACTTTTAGAGCCAATTTGGTACAAAAATCAGGTTGATATCATATTCCGTTCAGGAGATATGGATTTTTAAATATTTCCCAATTGCATTTTTGTTTGATGATGTCGTAGAGGCAATTCCATTGCAAAAGTTTATGGATTTTTTAAACGTTTAATTGGTTGTTTCTGTATGATTAAAACAATTTTCCAAAAGTTAATAAAGTAGGATATATCTGGCAATGTATATAAATACCTAACTTTCATCAATTTTTTTTGTAGCAGGTTTACTAATAAATGAGGATGATAGATTTTAATGAAATATAGAAACTTTGTGGGAGAATGAGTGTTGCTGTGATGTCATGAGCCTTTTCCTATTCGTTTATTGGCATTTTTTGTGAACCTTAACATTTAAATATCTCCTGGTAGAAATAAGATATCAACATGATTTTTGTACTAAGTTGTTTCTATAATTTTTCTCTCTTATGAAAGGTTACAAAAAAAATTGGAATATTTCTTTAAAAAGGAATGACCAAAAAGAAACAGATGTTATGAGCATTTAATTATATCAAGGCTTCAAATGCTTAAAAATGGTACAGATGGGGTTGGGGGTATGGCTCCCCTCCCCTACTGAGAGACATGATTTGTATCAGTATAAGATAACAATTATAGCATTATGGCTATGGTTTAACATTGTCCCCATGATTGTAAAAAGATTATAAATATCCACATATTCAAATACCTGTAGGTTTGTCAAAACAAGAACACATAAATATGTGATTTTCATATTTCTACATTAATCCTGAGGTTTCTAGACGATCAATCCTACCCTGTCACCTTAAGTGTCCTAGTTCAAAGCAAGTATTTGAAAAATGTCATTGCAAACATTTAAACCCCATTATCACATGACTTAAAGGCTGTTGACTAGGGTTTAGAACACAGAATGATGATTGATTGTCCATGGTGTAGGGATTCCCAGTTTGTTCATAATTTCATTCTTAAATGTTTTTTCCAAATGGGATTTTGGGGAAGTTAAATATTTGATTTGAAACCTAATGATCTATTTTACGTAATTGTTCATTGTGTTTATTCCCGCTTTCTTTTAAAATATATATTTTTTCAGGAAGGAACTTGGTTATTACTGGGTGTAACAAAATATGAAATACATCATCAGTTACTATATTTGGCCTGCCATGTTTTCCTTTCATGTTATGTTGTTCAGAAGAAGCATGCTGGAATATGTTTATTTTTAAATAAGAAAACTTCACTTTCCAGAACATCAATGTTATTGTTTGGTTTGGTTTGTTGATGTTATAAAATCAATATTTGTGTGCCCCAAAGAGGAAAAAGATTTTCAGAAGGCCCCTGAGATGATATGCAACTCCTGATTAAAGAGGATAGTTGTATGAAGTACCAACTACACACCCACTCTGGTAGATTTGTATGCATCAGAGAGGAAAGGGAGTTTGAGGGGAGGGTATATAATTGAGGGGTGAGGTATCTTTCAGTTTTTGAGGTTTCTTTTCCCCCCCTTGTACACATACTTTTTTTGAAAATGGTTGGGGAGAGGACCTCTAAGATATCTCCTAAAAAGGGACATGTGGTTTGATCTGTCAATGGATCAAATATTGAATAGCCAGTTAATGTATAACTTGTTTATTTGACTTGATACTACACAATCAGGACTTCTAACTCATTGGTTGGGAGGGGGGATGGGGAATGGGGGTTCTTGTCAGAGATTGAGATGGAATTTTGGCTTCCCGCTCACCACTCAGCTCTGAGATTCACTCTTCTGCCCAGACTCAAAAGTTCAATTCAGTTAATTAATTAAGTGTTTAAACAGATATCGTTTTAATCTTGCTCTATCTATGTCATCCCTGATATACACACATAACGTAACATACATCACGCACATTAAATTCCGAGCAAAACAACTGAACTATAGGAATTTTAACGGAATTAAATGTACATATTATCATAAATCACCCAATACACGAAGCACTTTGCATAAACATACTACATGTCAGCATGCACACAGTTCAGGTTCACATTTTAATCCTTGTGAATCATTGCTGGCAGCTTGTCAAGTCCGTCACTTACTATACAAAGTAAATATTACATCCCCAAGAGCCCAAGGTGTGCTTATTGACCGGTCCAAATATAAGTAACCAATCACATTTGTTATAAACCCCATATACACTTAACATTATAACGGACTGATCGATTTTCTTATGATTTGTGGGGGATTTGATATTGACAAAAGATGTTGTAGTCCATAAGAATATGTGCCGCATGACTTTTGTTGAATGATACTGCAACGAAAATAAAAGCGGTAAAAAGTTTGGGCAAGACGAATAACAATGGGAATTGAGAGAAGACTTTCCAGCATATGTTGAATATTCATTGTTTTGTTTTTTTTTTTCAAACTTGTTTAGGGAGGAAGCATTTGACAGTTGAATATCCATTGTATTTATATATATATGTGTAAACTTGTTTAGTAAGAACCCTGTATATATGTGTATATATATATATATATGTGTATATATGTATATATATATGTATGTATATATATATGTATGTATATATATATTTATATATATGTATAGATATGTATACATTTGGGAGGGTGGTTTTTCTGCGATTTGAGATTGGAATTAGGGCGGTTATTGCTTATGAGATTTCCAGATTTCCTAATAGAATTTGTTTGGGGAAGAAGTGAGAGATTAGGGGTAGGGTATCCGTTTGTGAGACTTTGAGGGGTGATGGGATTGAGGTGGGAGGGGGTTGTTGATAGGATTTAGGGAGATTGATTGGTGATAATTAGGATTAGAATTTGGGGGTTGGTAATGAGATGTGGGGGCAGTGAGAGATTGGGGTGGTACCAGTGGGATTGTTATTTGAGGGGGAGGGTATATAATTGGAATTTAAAGGTGAGGTATTATTTGGATTTTAGGTTTGCCGTCTACCCCCTCTTCCCTCCCCTTGTACAGATGGATCTACTTTTTTGGAATTTCCCTATAATTTTAACATAAAACTTCCGAAAAATTCCCCTAAATAAAACAATCCAAACCTTTCACAATCCTGGTCTGAAGAAGCGATGTCGGTTTAATAAACTGTAATATTTTATGGAAATCTAATACACTTACTTCCTCGGTGCTTATAGAGTGCAGAATCCCAAGGTGCTCTGCACTTTACAGAACAAAACGAAACTCCATACACAAATAATCCAATAATAAGGTAAAAACATGAAAATAAAAGAGATAAATGCAAAACTGGTACTATGCATGCAGGAAGTGTTTTTTGAAGAGAAAAGTATGCACTGCTGAGGTATTTTTTCAACACATCAATGGTGGAACTGTTTCTGATTTTAAAGGGTGATCCATTCCGCAGTGGTGGGCCGATATGATTGATATAAAGCTTGGATTCCTACTATGTTTTTTGAGGAAAAGTAACCTAACACAAATGCTTTTCTTTTAGCTTCCTCGAAAGAGACGGAAATGAACGGCAGTAGTTTGGAGCAATATTATCACTGCTATGCCAGTTTCTAATACACTAAACCTGGTATAAGATACCAACAACACATACTGGAACAACAAATCATGCACTTACTGTTTTTGAGATACCATGTTTACAAACACTTTTCAGTAAAATCATATTAAGACCCACCCACTATGCATATCAGCTAACATCATAATTATCCCAAATATGAAACAAAACAGATATGTGGTTACTAATTATAGATATTTCAAGATTTTTACATTGAGCCCCGCCCACTCATTAATATGCAAGGCATCTCCATCAAAAATTATAGGGCTCATCTACGGACCCTATGGGCTATTATGTGTACATATGACCTAAATTCAGTGTATCGTTCTTGAAATATCGCGTTTACTTGCTCAGCCATCACAAACATACATACATACATACACACACACACACACACACCATCATGATCACATAGGTTCCTGATGCTATTGCATCGGAACCAAAAATGTGGTGGGTAGGCTGGTTGTACACCGGCTTCATACCTTAATTATCCCTCGCCTTGTCTACTTGCCATTCAAACAGATTTGGGCTGTTTTCCATGCAATTTTAATACAAATAATAGCAAATGAACTTGGAAGTTGGACACAATTTGGTAGTTAAATTCATATCTGTGTGCTTATTGGCCTCAGTCCACATCATGGCCCCTGTGTAAGTTCACCATTGCCCCTCTTTTGATGAGTTTCAGCAAGTGCTAGTTGTAGGAACGCTATTTTGATTTTTTTCACTTTCGGTGCCGAAGGGGGAGGGAGCAAATGGTAAATAGAGGAAAGGACTCGCTACCCAGAGACATAGGAAGCAGTGGGTAAAGGGGGGAAAAACTGCCTTTGAAAGGATTGTATTTTCCCGTTAACATACATTTGAAAAATGAAGGAAAATTTGGTAAAAGTATTAGAAATCTTGGTAGAATTTAACATTTCCCCAAAATGAAATACAATTTTCTGAAGATCGTCTAAAATTCTTAGAAAATGAAGGAAATTGTAGAAAATTGTCCAAAAATGGAAAAAAATTACTGGAAAAATTATCCAAAATTTTAAAATTCACTAGAAGCAAATTCATCACAAAATATTTTGGGCGATTTTGAATCTAATCAATTCCTTTTTTAAAGTTTATTTTGCGAATATGTTTAGTATACTGGTATATTTTGCTATACTTACACTTTATTTATGGAATTTCGCCAGGGAATGTTTCCTCCTCCCCCTCCCTCCTCCATCCCCCACTGAATATGCCACTGTACTTAACAAATGCTTTATTTAATTATATGCCAATTATATTTAGTTTCAGATTGCCATCCTTTGATGTAATCAGTTATAGACCCACAAACACACACCATCCCAAAACTGAATGATCACACCTCCCACCTGCAGCAGACCCCTGCGAAGTTGTTGATGGTTGCCCACTTTCCTGCTACATAGTACCAACAACCATCATTACTTCCTGTGTTATTCTTTCGGTAGACCCTCTATCCTCACATAAGAACCAATCAAAGTCCCTATGGACATAAATAGTTTTTTTTTTTTGCGCTATCAATAATGTCATTCTTTTTCAAATTTGATAAATGTCATAGGTTAGTGGAGGAAATCGTATAATAAGGGATGTGCTGACCAGTGACTGGTCCCTGTGCCCTCGTGGGTAGTAGCTAATAAATGAAATGTCGTTTCTTTTACAAACTATACAGGAATTGTGGTTGAGTGGGAAAAGTTCATTTCCTCCTCAATTTTGTTCAGATTATCATTTTCCCCTTTTTTCGTGAAGAATTTCATGTTTACAGGAAAGAATTGTGACCTTTTGACTTAGTACATTCTTGGGAAACTAATTGCATTGTCAGTGGCAAATGATGCAAGAAAAGAAAGAGAATGCTATAGTAATATTCCCTCATGGCTTCATATCAATTTATCTGACAAATTTCTCAGTTTATGATATTTCAGTTCATTTTTCTTTCTGTATTTTGCATTCTTCCTTTATCTTTGTAATATCTGAATATGACAAATATTAAAGGGTACAAATTAAATGACATGCCTTAGCAATTTAATATTCTTTTCTTCTTTTAGACACAGAGCTGTATCAGCACTAAATATGTTGGCTGTGGATATGCTGTTCATATGTTAAATAATTCAAGTGGATTGTATGAATTACTATTATTAATCCCAAGCCAAATTATGGTATGTTTCAAAGCATATTTTGTTGCCATAAATCACCAGCTTCATTGATTTGCATCCTTTAATTTCACTTTCATTAAAAGTGAACAAGATGGGAGAGTGGAAAAATGAGGAAATTTGTGCAAAATTGAGGGACCTAATTAGAAAAGCAGTAAGTGCCCAAAAAGCATGTAAAGCCAAAAAAAGGTCATCAGCATGCCATGCCAAAATTTAAAAACATTCAATACTCCAAGAACCTTTAATCCTATAATTTTATTATTTCCTTTAACAAAATTAAAGTAATATTTTTAGAAGCCAATAATATCTTGTATCAGATTTTGTGTCTACTTTGTGAAAATTAAGATGAAAATCTGAAGCTCGACTGCATCACCAGAGGGCTAGGATGACAGTTGCAGAAAGAAACATACTGAAATTGGAATTGAAATTGGAATTTTTAATAACTTGTATTGATCATGATTCGGAATATCTAATGTCCCAAACAATGTTAAAAGCAAGTATACAAAAGTAAGGATCCCAAACAATGTTAAAAGCAAGTATACAAAAGTAAGGGTCCCAAACAATGTTAAAAGCAAGTATACAAAAGTAAGGGTCCTAAACAATGTTAAAAACAAGTATACAAAAGTAAGGGTCTCAAACAATGTTAAAAGCAAGTATACAAAAGTAAGGGTCCCAAACAATGTTAAAAGCAAGTATACAAAAGTAAGGGTCCCAAACAATGTTAAAAGCAAGTATACAAAAGTAAGGGTCCTAAACAATGTTAAAAACAAGTATACAAAAGTAAGGGTCCCAAACAATGTTAAAAGCAAGTATACAAAAGTAAGGGTCCCAAACAATGTTAAAAGCAAGTATACAAAAGTAAGGGTCCCAAACAATGTTAAAAGCAAGTATACAAAAGTAAGGGTTCCAAACAATGTTAAAAGCAAGTATACAAAAGTAAGGGTCCCAAACAATGTTGCAATGGTTTAGGAGATTTTTCATTATTTTCTCAGTTGACACTCCGCACGCTCCGACTTCAACGAGTCGATAACATTGTTTTCCCAGGGGAAAAAAGGTTAAATTTAGGCCTATTTTTTAGCCACAAATCTGCTAAAACCGCAGAACTTCCAGGGGCTTCGTTCCCTGGCCCCCCACTGGGGCTTTGACCCTGGACCCACCTTTGCCCCTGGACCCCACTGGGGCCCTTGAGCAGACCCATGCACCCACGCCAATATAGGGTTTGGCCCCCCCAACTTTAAAAATGTTCCACTGCCTTTCAAGCTTTTCATTTTGAATAAAAACTCATTGAATGTTGTATTTTTAACTCTCAGGTTATATTAATCAAAATGGATATGTTTTTTTTAAATGCATGGATACTCTTTTAAAAGCATGGAGACTTAAATGCATAGAGACTTTTTAAATGCATGGAGACTTTTTAAATGCCTGGAGACTTTTTAAATGCATAGAGACTTTTTAAATGCATAGAGACTTTTTAAATGCATAGAGACTTTTAAATGCATAGAGACTTTTAATGCATGAAGACTTTTAAATGCATGGAAACTTTATAATTCATGCAATTTTTAATTGTAATGTATGAACAGTGAGTTGCAGTTTTATAGAACTCCCTGGTATGAAGTGCTGTACAGCTCAAGCATGTTTAAAGGACTAGTTAGAATGAAGAAGAAAATTTGCTTTAAACTGATGTTTGACACTCACTTAATACTTAGTAACCCCTATTTCTCCAAAATAATAATTGGAAAAGTGTGAAAATTGCTTTATTTTGAAGTTCTGAATAACTACTTTCTGTGGCGTCAGTAAATTTATTTAAATGTTTGACGTTGCAATGTGTAGACCCCCTCCAGAACTGCCTGTGTAAACACGTACAAAGTAATTACAGACCTAAAATGTCAGCAAAAAGTTGGTATTTTCATCCTCAGATTCCTTTTGAGAACTTGATGGAGACATGATAGACCCCCATAGTATACCTGAAGATGCAATCCAACCATAAATGTTTAAGATATTACCGGGGAAAGTTAGTCTCTCTGAGCTGGCTGAACGCGAAGTTTCAGATATACATAGGTCTATATGTATCACAACAAACCCATTGCGAACACCTGCACAACTCCACAGACTTTTAGGTAACTTAAGAATACATTTTGGAAAATCATCAGTGCCTCTCAATCTCATCAGGTACATACACTGATTCATACAATTCTCTCCTTTTCGTCTAAGCTATACCATCATGCGATCTATTTCCTAGTCACTAAAAAAGAAAGCTAAAAGTTTAGGCCTACAAATGGACTCCAGCAGTGCACAATCAACAATGCTCGCATTGTATGTGTATAGGCCATGCCTATGTATGTACAGAGATCAGTGATTTCACTGTTCAACTTGACCCATCACAAAATTTTAATAATATGAATAAGAATAGAAAGTTAAGTTGTATATATGAGCAGCAAAAAAGGGTTTTTCTAAGAGTAAAAGACGGAAATTTCTCGAATTACATATTAATTAGAAAGTTGTTCCAAATTGAAAAATACTTCAGTTGATACCAAAATTGCTACATGTCACCTGTCCTTAAAGCATTTCTTTAAAATTCTTTTAAAACTGCAGTCAGTAAAACTGACTTATGCTAAAAGTTGATTTAGGGTAATTTTAAGATTCAAATCCGAATGATCTATTCTAGCTAGCCCTTGCAGCAGGAACTTATAAAATAAAGGAAGTATGTAAGCAGTCAGTCCAGTAATACATCAAAACCTTTTAATACAATTTCTTAATTAGAAAGTTAAAATAGTATAAAACGGCCAATCATTGATCAAAATATAACACTTCATGATTTTAATGAATATGATTAAACTAATTTTGCCACCATATATCTTTACAGTGTGCACTTTCTTGACTACAGCGGATTGGAAAAACATCACTAGAGTAATGACTTACAGATCTATAAATCCCAAGCCTTCAAGACCAGACGGTCCCTTTGGGGTGCTCTTCCCCACCAAGGAGATAACCACAAACATTCTTGTCTGCCACAAATGTTTACATCTTCATTGCCTGTATTACAAATTCATCTGAATCAATTTCTCACTAAGACATAAACATTTGTCTTTCACCACTCAAAGGATAAGTTCAGTGGTCAAGCAAGTCTATTTTAAATGAAAGAGGACTTCAAAAGAAACACAATAGTGAAGAAAGCATTTAAAAATCTTATTCTGTTAAGGAGATATTTAAGTTTAAAGTTTGGTATTGTTTGTATAGAAATGACTGAAATCAAGATCAGTTGTGATGTCATAGCCTCAGTGTTCTTCAAAGTCTTTATGTTATTCTATCATATTTTTTCCTGTGATTTTGTGGCTTATAAACCATGGGACATGTTAAAAAGTAGTAAAACTAAATCTAGGAAAGGTATTTATATTATACCACCTGAAGAAAGTTTGAAGAAAAATAATAGACATAGTAAAAAAATTCAATAAACTTTCTTTAAAATACATAAAGATGTTGAGGAATCTTAAGGTCTGATTTTTTGTTTTATACAAATTATACCAAACTTTATCAACTTAATAATCTCCTTAATGAAATAAGATTCTTTCTTCACCGTCTATTTTGCTTCTTTTGAAGTCTCTCTTTCATATAAGATAAACATTCCTGACCACTGACTAATCCTTTAATACAAAATGTATTTGAGAGATGTGATGGACAAACTTTGAAGCTCCATTATAGGTTCAGTTTTCTATCTTTCAAACACTAGTACATTGTTTTTGAGGAGGCATGCTGAGGAGATGTAGATTTTGCAGAATTTGTAATGTATGAAGTGGTATACAGCACAAGAATGCTTAATCATTTCTCTAAATTTCTCACTGGAGGTTTTATTCATCAGAACTAATAATGATCACTTATTACAGCAACCCCTTAATCTTCTTGGTGCAAAAGCATACGAAATAGATTTAAAATGTAATTGCGTGGGAAACATATTCACGTAAAGCAATAAAGAAGGAAATGCATATTGTTTGTATATCTCTGACTTTGTTTATTGTTAGATTTCCTACTTGTCTTTAGAGGGAAGTATTTCACTTCCAAAAAAACAACAATTTTCTTTTAATAGTTTTTGTTTTAAGAGTATGGGAGTGGAATAATTGACAGTTTTTATCACAAGGTTTTTGTGAATTTATACCCAAATACATTTCTTTATTAGGATGTTTGTTATTCACTGTAACAGTATTCACCAAGTGCACTTCTATTGCTTGATTGTTTAACAGAAAGATTGCCCATTAATGGGCATAACAATCATGAGATTTCACAAAATTCTTGGGTGAGTGTATCCGACCAATGTTTTCCCTAGTTGTCAATGGACAAAAAAAATATGTGGAATTATCATGTGCTTGCAATGTAAGGAGGCCTTGGATTTATGATTCCATTTTGTATAGTTTAGTTTAATATGCAGGGTCACTATAGTCAGCCTGAACGGACGGTTGCCAAGGTAAAAAAACTGCACAATTAAACTAAACAAACTAAACAATTTTTGTAAATTTTGTCAAAACTACAGTACTGGTTATTGTGTTATCATAGATATACGATGGAAACCAGATATGATACAATCCAACCTTTCTGATGATCAAAATGTTTACACAATCACTGACCGTGCACTGACATGCCACTCCAGATTGATGTTACTATAGTAGCTAATTCGGGCATGATTCCTTGAAAAAAAGAAAAAAAATCTGTAAGGTGTAACCTTTTAAGTTATTTGTAAACAAAATACAATTTTTATTGAAAAATATTGCATGAAACTAGAGGTTTCAATGGCTGTGTTGTGACAAAGTAAAATCAGCGTGACAAACAGGGCGAAAATTAAACTCAATTTTTTTAAATGACTTTCCTTGGAAATAAGCTATCTGTGTCCCCACAAGAAATTGAATGTTTTCTCCTTGTCAAGTTAATCACTTTTATACAAATAGTCAGTAAACATATGACTTAAGTTATTCAAAACATGTTACTGAAAATACCTGACCCATTAATGTTGCACACATTTTTTGCACACATTAGACATTTTTAAAAACTATACTTGGGTGATGATAAACAAATTTCTTTAATTCATTTTCAATCAACAACAAGAAGTAACATTACAAAGTAATAATAAAATACTTTCAACAATAATTAATAATCAAGTACCCATTAAATATTCAGTCATTTGGAGCACATTCATTAACGCCTGAATTGAAGCTATTTTTGGTGTGCCTGTTTCATTGGTCAACTATGGTTAATCAATATTTCACTTCAAAAGGCAATTGTTCATGATATTTTATTATTTTGGCACTAACAAGTATGTGCAAAAAGAAGTCAATAAAGAACATTTTCTTTTTAAATTTTGGAACTATTGCATTAAACTTAGTTCAGTTTTCCTATTTCTTCTTCCAAATATAAGTTACTTCAAACAATGTAACCTGAAATCTAGGCACACAGTAAGCACCCTACATGTAGGTTAACTGTCACATGTACTGTGAGTAAGGTTTTCTTTACAATACACAAGGGTGTTGGTGAAGATGGCTCATCTTCCTCAGAATTGCCTTTCCCAGGTTGCACAAGTAGGCTATCTGGTTGAATGCCATCTGAAAGTGGTTGAGTCAGTTTCACACTGGGACTCTGTCATCGCATATTATATAACATAAGGTTCCACACTCTAAAAAAAGTGAGCGCCACAGGTTCCAGGAAGGGTAAGAATTTCTGCACTATCTGGTTGCCATGAGGCATCCATACCCTTTATTTGTTGAGTTACATCCTTGCATGATTCAGGACATGTTCATTTTTGCACACTTTTTGTGCAATTTCTAGTGTTCCTGTTGGTGGCATTGGCCATCATATATTCTGTGACATGTCCCTTAAGGGACCCCTTTCCCCTTCCCCAAAAAAAAAAAAAAAGATATATAAAAATACCATCAATACACCCCTTGCTGTGAAATGTAGCTGGCTAGGCATGTACATCATGTTCTGCACATCCCATGTGTAAGTAAACATGTGTTTAGTGTGCATGCAACAATGACTGACAGACCGGGACAAAAAGATGGGCTAAGAAGGCAGGCAAAGTATCACTGCCCTTAAAGGCTGAAGTGTGTATCTTTATAATTGATATTTAGTTTACTATTTTATTGATAAATTCATCTATTATATTATTAACAAAGACATGGAGTATTATAAGTACAATAGTCTATGTTTCCCATATTTTACAACCTAGAGATGATAGAATATGTGACAGTATGCTACAAGGTCCTGAAGATATGTTAAAAGGTCCAGAAGATATGCTAAAAAAAGGTCCAGAAGATATGCTAAAGGTCCAGAAGATATGCTAAAAGATCCAGAAGATATGCTAAAAGGTCCAGAAGATATGCTAAAAGATCCAGAAGATATGCTAAAAGGTCCAGAAGATATGCTAAAAGATCCAGAAGATATGCTAAAAGGTCCGGAAGATATGCTAAAAGATAATCATTTGGGGAAACAGAAGTAGCATTTCCACCTATTTTGTGATGGAAATTTGAGTTGCCCTTCATTTACATTTCTTATGCTTCAAAGATAATCATTATTGGTTGACTATGAAGTATGATACCTTCTCTATCCACCACTAAAGAATTTTAGCCCAAAAGATGAAATGTGACAATCTTGTACCATTTTGAAATAATCACATTGCCATGTCCCATATGTCACACACACACACAAAATGTTGTTTACTTTTACAAGCACAGATGTTCGACAGACTGGACAGATCATTTGACATGGAATATCAGACCGACTGTACATCACAGGTTAATTTTATTTTACTTTCTAGGTGAGGTCGCCTGATAGAAGATAGGAATTTATCTTTGAAGCAAATACATCTGTGCTTGTAAAAGTAAACAACATTTATTGTTTGTGTGTGTGACATATGGGACATGGCAATGTGATTATTTCAAAATGGTACAAGATTGTCACATTTCATCTTTTGGGCTAAAATTCTTTAGTGGTGGATAGAGAAGGTATCATACTTCATAGTCAACCAATAATGATTATCTTTGAAGCATAAGAACTGTAACAGAGGGCAACTCAAATTTCCATCACAAAATAGGTGGAAATGCTACTTCTGTTTTCCCAAATGATTATCTTTTAGCATATCTTTTGGACCTTTTAGCATATCTTCTGGACCTTTTAGCATATCTTCTTTTTAGCATATTTTCTGGATCTTTTAGCATATCTTCTGGACCTTTTAGCATATCTTCTGGATCTTTTAGCATATCTTCTGGACCTTTTAGCATATCTTCTGGACCTTTTAGCATATCTTCTGGACCTTTTAACATATCTTCAGGACCTTGTAGCATATCTTCTGGACCTTTTAGCATATCTTCTGGACCTTTTAGCATATCTTCTGGACCTTTTAGCATATCTTCTGGACCTTTAGCATATCTTCTGGACCTTGTAGCATATCTTCTGGACCTTTTTGGGGTTGAGGAGGCTTTGTATGACCTCTACAACCCCTTGTGAACTGATTTGTCTGGTTTCAGTCATGTTCTACACAAATAAACTGAAATATCCTAATCGGAATACATTTTGTTCCTAAATTTAATATCCTCTTTCATACCCAGTGAATGAACTGTGCGTTGGACAGGTTATATGTATTGCTGAAAATGACAACCATAGGAGAACTTATACTGTTAGGCCAGTGGTGTAGCCACTTTTTTTATGTTTGTTTCAAAAATTGGAAAATCATTTTTTTTTAATTGCAATTTTTTTAAACATAATTAGGCGATCTCTAGGCCTATAAATGGCCCCTTCAAAATTTTGGCTGCATGGCCCCCCAAATTTCGCATCCTGGCTATGCTCCTGGATGAACCTGTCAAACATCTGATCTTTTGCTTAAAAACAACTCATACATATCAAGATGAATTATTATAGGCAGGATTTAAGGAGGGGGGGGGGGTAATTTCCCCTCCCCCTCCCCCACATGCACTTTCTGAAGTTATAAATTATATGGTAATTTTCTGTATTTTAGCATGATTTTTCCAATTGCGCATCACTTAGGACTTTTCCCCTCCCACTTTGGACTTCCCCCCACCACTTTGGACTTCCCCCTGGCTTGAAATTGTTTTTTGCCAGTCCATCAGGCTTTCTCATGCCACATTTCACTTGCCCGACTGAACTTTCCACAAGCCCGACTGAACTTTCCACAAGCCCGACTGAACTTTCCACAAGCTCGACTGAACTTTCCACAAGCTCGACTGAACTTTCCACAAGCCCGACTGAACTTTCCACAAGCCCGACTGAACTTCCACAAGCCCGACTGAACTTTCCACAAGCCCGACTGAACTTTCCACAAGCCCGACTGAACTTTCCACAAACCCGACTGAACTTTCCACAAACCCGACTGAACTTTCCACAAGCCCGACTGAACTTTCCACAAGCCCGACTGAACTTCCACAAGCCCGACTGAACTTCCACAAGCCCGACTGAACTTTCCACAAGCCCGACTGAACTTTCCACAAGCTCGACTGAAACTTTTCACAAGCCCGACTGAACTTGCCACAAGCCCGACAGAACTTGTCACTAGCCCGACTGAACTTGCCACAAGCCCGACTGAACTTGCCACAAGCCCTTTGCGCTAGCGGGTTTATGCTTATTTTGAATACTGCGTACCCCACTTTCGGTAGGCAAATTCCACCTATCTGTGGTAATAAGAGTTTCAGTGATAATTGTTGACACAAAATACCCAGAAATCACAGATTAATAGATGGCTCTAGTTTTGTAACAAATAAAATCCTTTTTACTCTGAGCAGTAATCTATTCAAAGATATAGCTTTTCCTCAAACTGAAATCATGGATGTTTACATGTTTCAAAAGACCCAACGCACAGCCCTCATAAAATCCTCAAGAGTTCATGTGTATATTTGGTAAGGCAAATTCACCTATCATTTTGACAGGTGAACAACATTTGCAATGTGAAGATATTTTGATGTATTCAATCCCACCCTTCATTTTTCAGGATGATAAAGGCAGCATTACAGTCACATTCTTCCACAGAGCTGTTGTGTAAACAATAGAAACAAATGGATACGCTCCAAACCTAGACCTCACACAAGATAGCAGAAATGGGATTTTGGTAATGAACTTTATGGGTTCATAATTCACAATAATTTGTTGTAAATCATGTGATTATGATAATGATAGAGGATACTGACAGACAGAAACGGTGGAGTCAGAATTCCGGGACTTCTCTCAACAATACATCAAGGAAATTTTTGATTTATGATTTTGTTTTTATTGAACTTAGCCTATATCAGAAATCTGCTAATAGGATGTGACATATTTGTGAATTTAATTTGTAAAAAATTGTTTACATATTCAAAACATCAATTTTTGCGAACCTTTTGACATTGCAACCAACTTTAATAAATCTTCTTTAAGAATAAGCGTAAATAAGAATTCAAATTGATTTTAATCCTCATTTCATTTGGATTTTTCTTACAAGTCAGGGGGCTTCAGAGAGATGGCCACTTAATTTGACTTTTGATATGTTGGCTCATGATGGATGCCAAATGTTTGGCTTATTTTCCTGCACTGCCAACCCATTTATTTTGAACTGATCGAAAACCACGAATTGATTATGAACAGAATCTAGCTGACTAGCTTAATTCTCATTTGTTATAGGCAAGTCATCCTTGCTGTTTATTTGCATGTTTATGAGGTATATTGTTTGTTTGTGTTGGGTTCTATAATTGGCTTGAATACTACAAATCTGTTTATTTTTCATAGAAAAAATATGCAGATTGCAGGACTTGCTGAAGGTAAAAAATTCTCCCTTCTATTTGTACAAACTTTATGTTCCACTTTATGTAAGCATTTTGAATTTTCTGTTCAAGTAACTTATTTCAAAACACAGGAAGAGGTTGTTGCTATCATCATGATCAATTCCTCTCTTTAAGCTATGTAGGCTTGAAGGAGATGGAGCAGGTCACAAATCATTCAAGGATTATGTGATTGTTGCATGGGTGTAGCCAGGGGGTCGACAGAGTCCTTTGATCCCCCCTCCCCCCCCCATCCTCAAAAAAAAAACAAATAATGAAAAGGTCCAGAAAATATGTTATAAGGCTCAAAATTTGACCTTCCAATTCTAAAGGCTGGCTACACCCTTGACATGGGTGTAAACAATGCCTTATGACCCCCCTCTTCCCCAAAAAGGTTAAGAAAATAAGATCTAGGCTACCCCCAATCCGAAAGGCTGGCTACACTCCTGGATTGAGGATGCCATGGTGGTTGAAGGAGTAGGAAGAGCTAGGGTATATTATTATGTAGTTATATGTTACAAGTAAAAAACAAAATTATAGAACAAAATTTATTATCACCAAGAAGAACAGGTGAGGGGTAAAAGTATCTTGAGATCTTAAGGGATCTGGACTTTGGTCAGCAACCTGCAAGCAAACAAAAGATTGAGGTGGCCACCAACATAATTTTGATGTACATGTAGTTTGCTTTCATAGTTCAAGTTGTTCCAAAGTATGATGAACTTGAAAAACAAGACAAATTTGGCAAAAATGCACCGAGTTTTTGCTTTTTCCCTCACAAAAAAGCTTTTATAAGATGCCGTTGTTCTGTGAGTCCCACAATTCTCAACAGCCCTGACAGAAGTTAAAAAAAGATCAACTGGCCCAACAATATAGTTATCTTCTTAAATCCAGTATTCAGGGCTTCCGACTGTCCAAAGGCTTCACAGGCAAGTACAGGTTTGTGTGACTGCAGCTTTGAGCCTTGTAAAGCACTTTGAGTATGCATTGTGTGTAGAAAAGCATTATATAAGAACTACCTATTATTATTATTATTATTATTATTATTATTGTCATCATTATCATCATTATTATTATTATTATTATTATTATTATTATTATTCTTATTATTAAGCCGCACCATGACTGTTGCACAAATTAATCTTTCCGCATTTTCGGAAGTTCCAATCATTTGAGTTCTGAACAGCATGTGACTGGATATAGTGATACAGTTAAGTTTTCTATCAAGTTACATAGAGGCTCACCTGTCAGAATTGATGAAAATCTCTTCATAATAAAGTGTATTCAGTCTCCACTCTGCACTTCCTGTAGTGAAAGTGCTAACTGAGCCTTTGTGATGTACTTGCTTTACCGGCAAATTATATTTTTCTATTTCATTTTGATGAAAAATTGTTACCTTTGGAAATAACTGTTTGAAGACAAAAAAAATAACAGCCTCCCATCGAGCTTCCCATGCAGGACAGTTTGTTAGCTCATTTGGGTGTTTATCTGGGTGAACTTGGCAGAATGAAGGTCAGAACGAAGCAGTAAACAACCTGTAGGAATGCTTCAAAGAATGCCAGGAATGCGTGGAATGCGCTTATAACGCAGGTCGCATACCAACTGGGAAAAGCAGCAGGTGGGGATAACAGGATAAAATCAGTCCTTTTTGTGTCTCTGGAAAGGTATTTGAAAGTCATTGGTATTCAGACTACTTTTAATTGTGTCCTTGTCAAGATAGATCAATATAGAATGCAATTCTTTCTTTAAATATCTTAAGAAAATTATCTTTTTAAAAGTTTTGAGGCCATTCCCTCTTCCTCAGATAGTTGCCACTTCAAAGTAAGTGTACAAATTTTGCCTTTTCTTGTGATGTGTTAGTGTCAAATTTATATTTCTTTGCAACACTTAATGAAAATGTGGTGGTTTTAGGTGAAGGATGAATGCACCCGTGGTGAATGCCCCCTTCCCATAAATTGTTGTAAACTTTGAGATTTCATCTGTAAATGTTTGTTTGAATATTTTAAAAACAAATGATGACAAAACCATGCAATTGTGATTGTCCGATTTGACAAAAGATTGTCATTTTGAAATTTACCAATTATATCATTCTCTATCTTGAACAGTCAAGATAAACAAAACTAGGGGTAGGGGAAACTAGGGGTAGGGGAAAACTAGGGGAAAACTAGGGGGGAGAGGGGGGCACAAATAATTATCTAACAAATTTAGGCACATGTTGCAGAAAATAACAGTTCCAAATCGACAATTATATTGTCAATCCGGCGTGTAATGGTTAAACTGAGTTTGAAATACCACTGATAACTTTTTCTTGAAGCCATTTTAACCAACAATGAATTGAGAACCATACAAACAGTTTCACACTGTGGAGGATGGGTAAGGAAATTTTGGAGGCATGGAATTCACTCCTAATCCATTATACACACATACTCAGTGACTTTGATCCTGGGGTGATGGGATTATGATAATATCTGCCCACATTTTGGTGAACATAACATTTATTCACATAGTAAAATTTGAATCACCCCCTCATACACCTCCCCCCTCCTTTCACCCATCCCCACCCCCAGATACACACACACATATCCTTTTTAAACAAATTTATGATACACCTCTGGATTCTTATATTAGGTGTTACAATCACACCGGATGCAATAAGTGCCTGGTACACCCAGACATGCACCTACTGCTGACCCCTGCCTGGTCCTCATTCCCAGCTTTGTTGTTTGATGATGTCATTCATTTACACCCATTCCCCTAATACTCCCAAACCTCATCAAATTTAGTCTGTGGTTTGTAGAATTATGCCAAATATGGTCAAAAGAGCCAATCCACTGGGGAGGAGTGATGTGTTGGAGGATGACTGACCTTATGTAAGGTCACATATGCCCTTGGCTGTGCTCAATGGGTTGGAATGTGACTGTTTCTGTTGGTTATATGATTATGATGTCATAGAGATTGTTTATAGGAAGAACTGGGTGGGGTAGTTAATAGGTATTTTGAACTTGACAGACCTCCAATGCTTTGTCCTATTAGGATATCTTGCAAGAGGGGTTTGTATAAGAAGAATGTTAATCATTCTCAAATTCCCTGTGAGATTAATGGGAATGTTTTGAGGGGAAAGGAGTCATCTGTATCTTTAAGTGGAACAAATTTCTTGTTAAAAGGGATTTTTATTTTTTTATTTGGGTAGTGTCATGTCAATATGAATTTTGTGGGGAATTGGATATATAATTATTAATTAAATAGTGGCTATTCATGGTAGGCCTATGTCATAAAGTAACTTGTATTTATAGTACATGGTAAACATAAAATTATTTCATCAGTCAAATATAAACCTACTCCATTTGTACTCTCAGTTATGACAATTATGACCTGAATTCATTCAGTTTTCACTCTGGAAATGTTCAAGACATGTGAAGTACATACAAAGTGTGCTTATCAATTTCACATAATGTAAAAATTAATAGCTGTCACAATGAATATACCACCCAAGAACATCTTTTCACTGTACCACAAAACCATATAAATTAATTGTCATTCCTTTGGGAAATTCCTTTCACGTTTTCAATAAGGATTACAGCTCCATCCAATGTATTTCCCAGTATCCAGAATGGTGGAACACATCATTTGCATACCACATAATTCTTGTGTGTTATTTTTAACCCAAGCATGCTTATCTGGTTTTTCCCACTTCTGAAAGTATTCCCAGAAGTTATTTTCTGTTTCTGAGGTTAGAATAATATTCATGGATGAAGGTCATATGTAAATCATAAAAATCTTAATTTCATGTGGGTGCAAATTATACACTATGGGATTCTATATGGTTGTAAACTAACCACATTGTTTTCCCTAGGAATGAAAACCAAAGTTGTGCTTTATGGTGTGAAAGACCAGGATGGAACTGATTTTAGCATTTGCAATGCATGGTGTTGCTGTGGTTTAGTAGTCAATCAATGGAAAAGTGAGGTCTGAGGTCCTGTCATAGGAGTAGGAACATGTTCTTCATTGGGGGAGAGCGGGGACAAAGATGTGATATAACACTAGTTCAATGGTAAAAAAATGACTTAGAAGGGGGCACCATGTAGGTCACTGCAACATTGGGACATGTGCCCCCTGTTCCTATGCCTATGGGTCCTGTAGACATTAAACACTGTCTTATAGGCCAGCATTAACATGAAGATTAATATTCAAGACAATTAAAAGGTTTCTGATTGGCCAAATATCAATACAAATTTTGATATGTCAATCACTAGCTTCTGCCAAAATGTGACAACAATAGCTTGTATCAGATTTGATGTGTGAAGCAGATATTTTGGAATGAGATTAGGCTAGCTCTTATCTTTAAATAGAATTTGACCATTCTTGAAAATTTGAAATGATGTATCCTATTAAGTATTAAACATTTGACAGAAATATGTGCAATTATATGAATAAAAAAGTACCTTCTGTTTAAGTAGTATCAAGTAAACCATTTATTTTTACTCTTGTGGGTATGCTGGACCAGAGGATCCCCCCCCCCCTTCCCCCTCCACACCACTTCTCTTCACTTGGCTTTTCAATGTCCAGATATGATGTTTGCTGTGCAGTCTTGCCAGCCCTAGTGGTGTAGTCACTGGTGAAATGTAAAAGATTCCTGGGACCCCTCCTACATTCCCTTGGTGGTGTAATGTTACGGGCCAGGCCCGGATTCCATTTCACATTGGTTTACATAGTGTGCCACATGAAGCTGTATTTCCAATCCAGAAATATATCAATTTTGTTTTCTATGGAAGTTTAGTACATTTTTTCTCTTAATTTAGTTTCAGTTTTCATTGCAAGTTTTGTTTCTGACAGATATAAGAAAAAATATAGCTCATATGATTTGTACAAATTATCCATCACATTGATCTTACCTTCATCATTTTTTTATGCTGGCATGGAGTCTTATGTAAATCCTGCAATCTAAGCAATTAAAGAGGCGGAATCATCCGTAAATAAATTCAAGGTGACAGCCGCTGAGATCATGACGTCACGTCCGGTTGTGGAAGGCACAAGATTTTTGATATTCTGCATGTGTGCGTTACATGCACTGCATTTATATAACTCCTTGAATAGAAAGAAAAAAGGTTTTTTTATTCGTCTCGTGAGATTGCCAGAAGGGATGTCCCTGGTTATCTTACAAAGAAGTTTGCTTTAATTTGTGGACTGCGAGTGTAGTGAACAGTGGGTGGTTTGAGGATAGGGTGATAATTTTTTTTAAAGATTCTTCCCCTTCTAAATGACAACTCCCTGCTTATATATACCGTGAAATAAGGGCCAACAATCGTGCAGCAATTTGGTTGAAATATCAACCAATCAAAAAATTTGAATTGAGTTCTCAACACTGTGTCCATATGACGATTTCGCCTCTTTAAATACAATTAAATATCTATTCACCTATTCTTCATTGTGGAACAATCCATCAGAAACTAACATCCAATTATGTTTTGCTTATAGGATGACACCACTTCCTAGTGGGAGGTCATTGGTGTAAGGACAGTGAAATAGTTTCATTGTTGGAATGTCTATTCAAGTATAGTACACATGTAGGTGCTGCTGTTCTGTATGATGCAAAGCTATAAATAGAATTTGGAAATGAAAAGGGATTTACAGTGGCGTTTTGGAGCTGTTTGATTTAAAGGTTGCAATAAAGTGATAATCTGATTTCACTTAACAAATGTCAGATATCTTTGGAATGTTAAGTGGAAGTTAATGATGAGGTTATTTCAATGTGTTTCATTTTCAATTAAGGTTTATACCATAAATGTTTCTAATTATAGAAAACATCAAAAAAATTCTTGAGGTTCATTCTGATTGTGCCATGTCTGGTTTAGGTTCAGAGATGTATGATGTAATTGGTATATGATAGCAAAGGAAACTTAAGGGATGCTGAGTAAATTTAAGTCTTAAGTTGTTCCTTCATTAAAAATTCAAAGTGAGAATAGTAGCTATTCAGAAATCTTAATCAGTACTTAGTTGAAATTCATAGGGGATGAAGGTGGTATAGAAGCTAGAGATGACATATTTTGAAACTTTTCAGTATAAATAATAAACAAAATTGAAGTGTTCTTATAAAATACAATAAAGGACTTATATTTGTATAGATTTGTAAATGTATTACTGGAAATGAGATAGCTACAGCAAAGTAACTGTATTGATTTATTAGAAGGCTTCCATGTTACAAATGGGCAGTGTGTTTGAGATGAGGCACAGATCTATTGATGATAGCAAGAAGCCATCTTCTCAATCTCATGTTGTAGAAAGAGTGGGTGTGTCTAGTGGCTCTAATTTTCTTGAATATTAAGAGGAATAGTTAACACTGCCTACATTGTTTTTTATTTTGATAGAATACTAATGTTATACTTGTACAGTGGCGTAATGGGTCTTTTTTTTTTGAGGGGGGGAGGGGGGGCTGAGGTGGAAGCCGTAGTCTATAACAATAGCCTACTTAAAGCTTCAGTTCGCAATTTCTATTGTGGAAATTTTAACTGGGGGGAGGTGCCCCAAGCCTCCCTCGCCCCCACCAGTAAGCCACTGCTTAAGTATGCACCTTTATTGGGTTTTTTTTGTTTGGGAATGTTTTTATTAAAGCTTCTTGATTTAATCAGTTTTACTCAATTCATTCAGATTCATTCATGATTTTTAATTTATGTAGCCTATGTTATCAAAAATTTCAAATTATTTTCTGTAAATGATTTGTTTATCAGAGCCATACTAGCAATAGTTCATTGAGTCTGGTACCACTTTCCATGACTTAGACATTAGGAACCAGCCATTTATAAATAAGTTAGAAAACAAAAATCATTAATAAACCAGACTTTTGCATGTCTATTTCATTTTGCTATTGTGCTCGGCCTCGGATGGATTAGCTGCTGGCCCACATTCCAGTAAAAGTTCTGCGAACCAGGAATGTACTTTAACTTGCTTGTGAATGTGTGGCAGTTCATACAAAGCTCATCAATTAGCATTGTTGTGTGCAATACAGAGACACTTTGTATTCATCTTTGATCTAAAATTACCTTTTGCTGTTGTTACCATCTCAGTTTAATCCGTTGTTGTTGTTTCTAAGCACTAATCTACCTCACAGGGAGTTATATTTAGATCTCATTAGTTGATTAGATTAAGCATGTCTTGGTCTCGTGGCGCTTCTCACAGAGCAATTAAAAATAGACAAGATGATCAAAGGTAATAACTCTACAGGTGAAATGAGTTCCACGTTCATTTTCAATTTATCAAACTTTGATAGAAATCGTTAACGGAGAGGGTGTGTGGTACAGTAATCACATTTCTGTGTCAAGGTTTTCTTAAGTTCAAAATTAAAAGTTAAAACAAAAATAGAATGTTTAGAGATGTTCATTTACTTCTAAAGTAAAGTTAGGAATAGGAATATAATTTCCCTCCCACTCAATCTCCATGATTCTCTATGTTATCCCAACGGGCCTGGAAATGATCAAAATTGGGGGTGGGGCGAAGCCTTGAAGTTCTTTCAGTTTAAAAAAAAAATGTAAATTGGATTTTCTGAAAAAGTGTGAGCCAAAATGGACAAACTGAAATATATGGGGGCATGTTCCCTGCTTCCTGCGCCACACCTTCCCCAAAACCAAACCTCCATAAATTTTCTGCAACAATTTGACATTATTATATCTGTCAGTTCATAGATAAGTGAGCCCTACCAAATCTGGTTTTTATTCTTCAAAAGTAGGTTTAGGTCATAGAATTGGAACGTTTTCTGTGAAACATACTTTTCCTTGAAAGGACTTGTCTTACACCTTTTGACAGATCATGGCTTTCTTTTGTGACGAATCCGCTCTTAAAACTTGAACCCATTTCAAGTGCACACTATATTGATCAAATTGAAGAAATATTTGTATGTGTGTGATGTGATGAATAGGTTCTCGTGCAGACTTGCTTGTCTTTTGTTGCAAATTTTGTTTCAAAATTATTTTTAAAGATTTAACTTCAAAACAGATTTGTAAAGCAGAATCCCATGTTTGCATTTTATTCATTTTAATTCTACATCATAAATTTTGATCAATATAAGGTTGATAACACCACAAGAAATCTAACATTTTGTACTTTTAGATACTTTGAGGATATTTTGAGAAAAGTGAAAAGTGCATCTCCCCATAAACTTATGTAACTTTGTAAATCAAAATTTCTCTTACATGCTCCATCCCTGCCTTCTTCCCCCAACAACCTTCTTGACTCTATGCAAGCAGGAATACTGTTTTATATATATATATATATATATATATATATATATATATATATATATATATATATATATATATATATATATATATATATATATATATATATATATATATATATATATATATATATATATATATATATATATATATATATATATATATATATATATATATATATATATATATATATATATATATATATATATATATATATATATATATATATATATATATATATATATACATAAGTATATATATATATATATATTTGTATGTGTATATGTATATATGTATATATATATATATATATATATATATATATATATATATATATATATATATATATATATATATATATATATATATATATATATATATATAACCATCTCTGTTTCACACACACAACACACAGGGCCTTCCTATTTCTAAACACTTTAACACAGACACACAACATTACCGACTTTTACTCCTGCATTTGAGCAGGTGGTTTTAAGTCTGATAAAGACAGAAAAAACGCTGAACTCATGTACATCTTCAAATACCAAACCATAACAGAAGGCACCCCCAGCCCCCCAGCTTCCTACGCCCTTGTGTATGTATGTATGTATGTATGGGTGTATGCATGTATATGTGTGTGTGTGTGGGGGGGGGGGGGGGTGTATATATATATGTATCCAAATGAACATTTATATTGTATGTACCAAAGTTTCATACTGCAGGTTTCAAAAACTGTACTACTGCAGGTGTGATTTTGAGTTAACCCTTACTCTATTAGAGCATTTGAGATTACGGTATTATTTTAGGGAACTTTCTTGGAAAGGGGGCTTTTTCACAAATTTATATCCATGTTCTACTGTAACAAGTTTATGCTATATGAAAGCAAAAACTTAACTTTACGTTGGTTTGCATATATATATATATATATACAATTGTTTTTTTTTGTGCATAATTTTGGTAAGGTCTTGATTTTATTTTTAGAAAAAGGTAGTTAAAAAACGGCGATATTATTACCACATAGTAGAATAAAGGTTAAAGGGCTGCACCCCTACTTTTACCCTCGAGGCAACTAATAAATATACTTCTTCTATTTTTTGTCAAACAAACAAACTCCACTTAGGAACCTGAAATGAGTGTATTAATATTTAGAGAGGGCAGCATTCCATTAATCCTCCCTAGAGTTTGAGGGGAAAACCACAACCCAACACCACAAACACACTGTTGCCAATCACACGTGACAAGAAAATATTTGATCCAGAAGTGACAGAATATCTTCTTCCATCTCTTTCTCCCTCAGGTACCAACTTCATTTTCTAGTCCGTTCCTGCTAATCTTATATTTTTATATCATCTGATCTTACAGGGTTTGGAAGCAATAACAAACATGCTGCCCAGAATGCTTAAATATTCAAGCATGACAAGGATAATTTGTCTCAGGATGTGGCAGGCAACCTCTTCCTTTCTCCCTCAGGGGTCCCTTCTCACTCAGGGCCCCTTCTCCCTCAGGGGCCCCTTCTTCCTCAGGGGCCACTTCTCCCTCAGGGGCCCCTTCTTCCCTCAGGGCCCCTTCTCCCTCAGGGGCCTGCCCCTTTTCCCTCAGGGGCCTGCCCCTTTGCCCTCAGGGGCCTGCCCCTTTGCCCTCGGGGGCCTGCCCCTTCTCCCTCAGGGACCCGCCCCTTCTCCCTCAGGAGCTTACCTCTTCTCCCTCAGGGGCCCACCCTTTCTCCCTCAGGGGCCCTTCTCCCTCAGGGGCCCGCCCCTTCTCCCTCAGGGGCCTGCCCCTTTTCCCTTAGGGGCCTGCCCCTTTTCCCTCAGGGGCCTGCCCCTTCTCCCTCAGGGGCCCGCCCCTTCTCCCTCAGGGGCCCGCCCCTTCTCCCTCAGGGGCCCACCCCTTCTCCCTCAGGAGCTTACCTCTTCTCCCTCAAGGGGCCACCCTTTCTCCCTCAGGGGCCCCTTTTCACTCAGGGGCCCCTTCTCCTTCAGAGGCCCTTCTCCCTCAGAAGCCCCTTCTCCTTCAGGGGCCCCTTCTCCCTCAGGGGCCCCTTCTTTTTCAAAGGCACCTTCTCCGTCAGAGGCCCCTTCTTCCTCAGGGGCCCCTTCTTCCTTAGGGGCCCCTTCTTCCTCAGGGGCCCCTTCTTCCTCAGGGGGATGATTCCCTGGTCAGCTCATTCATACATTGTATAAATATATATTAACTTAACTTTGCAGGTTTATACCGAGTTGCAGGCATGAAAACGAAGTAAGTTTGATACTTATGATAAAGAGGTGGAAAGAAAGCTCTCTTCTTATATGAATAGTTTCTCATACATATTGTGACAAGACTACGTGGACAAACCACGGACATATTACATTGAAGAATTTTTTCTCAGATTTCTTGTACCATTCATAGATTTCAAGTGTTTAAAGGAGACAAAATTAAACATTCTAGCTTGATAGATGATAGATAATATAAAACAATAAACCTTACTACCAAAAACCCCATCATAAAATCTTATTCCATCCTCAAGTTATCAAACTTATCTAATTTTTTGTAATGCTTCCAAAATGTTTTGACATAGACCCATGTAAAGGAAAAATTATTTCTTAGAAGTAAGAAAATTTGGAATAAATTATCAAGAAATATTATTGTAATTTGCACTGGATGTATGACATCATTTTTTAGAGGGCATATGAACAAAATGGCCATTTCCATGTAAGTTTATATGGACAATGAATGTTTTGGTAAATCAGAAAATTCATGCTAAATTGCTTTGTACGATGTTAAATTTCTTCGGATGACTTATAAATATTATTTCCATCATATTAAATGAAGGAAAAGTCTAGACTTTTTGTCTCCTTTAAAGATGTCACAAGTTTGTTTGAAAATGACTGCAGGAGTCTACCAATACCCTTTCTTAACAATTGTATGTGTTTTGATGAAAATGAATTTAACACAAGGGTGTAGGCAGCCTTTTGTATGGGATGGAATGTGGGGAGGAGTACGAGTACCTTTCAGGAGTACAAGTACATTCTCAGAGTACAAGTACATTTTCAGGAGTCATTTGCATTTTCAGGAGTACAAGTACATTTTCAGAAGTACGAGTACATTTACAGGAGTACAAGTTTATTTCAGGAGTACAAGTACATTTTCAGGAGTACAAGTACATTTTCAGGAGTCGAGTACATTTACAGGAGTACAAGTATGATTTCAGGAGTACAAGTACATTTTTAGGAGTACAAGTACATTTTCAGGAGTAGGAGTGCATTTTCAGAAGTAGGAGTGCATTTTCAGGAGTACGAAAGCATTTTCAGGAGTACGAGTACTTGAGTACAAGCACTCGATTACGAGTACACGCACTTAAGTACGAGTACGAGCACTTAAGTACAAGTACGAGAACTGGATTAAATCTTATAAGTAAAAAACATTGTTGAGGTTGGAGAAATGAGAAATGGTTGCTTAATTAGCTATGTGTATATGTGCCAATTTAATTTGACTGTCTGAAAGAGCTAGAATAATTAATATAATATTTTCTACATGTGTTAAAAGAAGCATCTTTAGTTCTCTAGTTATCCATGATTCAAGTTTGACTCTTTCCAGTAATATGTAGAAACTGTTATGCATGGAAAAGGATGGCTAAATAGGTATAATTCTTTGAAGTTAGTTCCTGAATTAATTTATACAAATTTCGTACGGGGAAAAAAAAAAAAAAAACTTTAATTTTGCGAGATACAGCTGAATAAGGTTTTATCACTTTTTAATTCATTTGCATTGTGATGTATTGAGATTTGTGATGTAGGGCTGGGCTTACAGTTCTTTATGTTATTCTTTAGATTTCTTTCCTAAATCTTAGTCACTGTAAAGTCCACTGCTAGAAGTTTATTGGTGGCATGGCAACAACTCAAAAAAACTTCTAAACTTCAAAAAGAAAATACCAAGGACAAGTGTATTTTACATATCACAACATTTGCATGAAATATGCAAATTGTTGCCTGAGATTTCAAAATGCTGTAAAAATGGTCACTGTTTAATGGATTTTAATGAATTTGTTTTAAAGTGAATTACCTAGCGTTGCCTCTACAAGTCCATATCAACTTCTAATGCACGCATATTGTAATATAAACATGCTATGGGCATTTTGTGTTATCTTCACTGTGACAACAGAAAACAATGCATAACCAAAATCATAAGCACTAATAATTATTGTACCCATTCTGTACAACATGCTAATCCCAATTTGAAGGTGACAGAAATTCCTAACAAAAGTTTCAAAGAAATTTTAAATATTTGAGGGCTTTGATAATTATGTCTGGTTTTACAATTCCTAACAACAAAAAATGCTAGAATCATCCCTACAGGGATCTCCAGAACTTATTGCCAGGTTTTGGCAGCCTATGAATTTATTCAGAGAGATAGCTTGGGTGCAGAGGTATTTATGCATTGTGTGTTTCAGAATAAGGACCTATAAAACTTCAATTTATGATGTCCCATTAGTGACATTAAAAAAAAAATCTTGATTCTGTGTTTTGAAGAAAGAAATGTTTACCGGTTTAAGTAGCATAATCTGTTATTACAAATTGAATCAATTGTAATAACAGATTATGTTTCTCAATTAAAATAGAACCAATTTTGTTTTTTATCTTTGATGAGGGGAAACCCCATGCACCCAGCCGAACTATGATCTACAGATATGTTCGTTACTCTTCTCTGTAATGGTAGACTGGAAATATAAGCAATTTGATATCAATAAATAGGCCTAGTAGGCCTACTAGTACAAATTCATGAAAAATCCAAAATTGTACTCACACTCATATATGTGTATGAGTACAAGAGGCTGAGTACAAACACGAGGACAGAGGTGTCATGAGTACGAGTACGAAAAAATTGTACTTGAGTACGACATGTCTGTCTTAATATTACAAGCGGAATAATGTTTGACTTTTTACTACTATGAATCAGAATTATTTGAATAATGTACCACCCTTAAGCACTCAACTTTGCATTGATAAAGCACATAACTTTGCGTTGATTAAAGAGGCGATATCGTCATATGTGCACAATATTTAAAATTCCTTTCAAATTTTTTGATTGGTTGAAATTTTGCTGCGCGATTTGTTGTCTCGTATTGCAAGGTATAAAGTTATTTAAAACGCATTTGAAGGTCACAACACGAAATAGCCCAGATGCTTGAGGCGATTGCTAGTAACGCCTTTTTTTTCAAATCATGCCGTGAGTTCAAGCCCCGGTAGAATCGTTTATTTTGACTTTTTGCTTTCATCTTCTTCTTTTTTCTCAGTAATTTTCATTTGGTGACTATCATTGTAGTATTATAATACTAAAATTTCACTTTTGCTTTCTGACAAAAAAGCATTGAAAAAAACAAATAAGTTTCTCGTCACAGTAACGTAATGTGCTGTGTATGTAATTCTGCACACACAATGTACATGCTAGTGTCTGGCTGTACTGTGTGGTACAAACAGACAGAGGATCAGATCTTGCCCCCACAACCGGAAGTGACATCAAAATAAAGTACCCCCCATTTTTACCGTATTTTACTGAGACGAGCCTCCCTCTTTAAGCAAATGAATTCCAAACATTGAAATACTCTCTCATTCCTGTTATTATTTCCATTCATTAGATCTTATACAAATAATTAGTCAATATTTACCAGTGTATATATTGCTGCACTTATACATTTCTGTGTCTGTGACCTTTATAATCAGTCTAGACTGCAGTAATCTTTTAAGCTGCATTGATGTCAAATCTATTCCTATCAAATACGCCTGTTCGTGCTAATGTAATTATTGCAGTCATATTTCTAAGACACAAGAATTGTAAATAAATAAACAGTAAACTTTATTTATAGTTACCTAATATGTAAAATAAAAATGAATTTTTTCCAGGTCAAGTAGGATTTTTACTGCTGAGGAATTAGGTGAGATTTAGTGTTAAAAAAAACACATGAAAAGATATTAATATTTTCTTTTTTCTGATGTCCCCCTAATTAAAATCAGCAAGGACAATGACACAGACATTCAAGATTAAGTTTGATTTAAAATACCTACTTATTCTTTCTGGCTAGTGGCTATTATTATTATTACATGCTCAGCAGTGCAGCTGTTTTGATGGGAAATCTAGGGGGACAGTGATAAATGTGCATAGGCAGATTCATGGGTGGAGTGGAAGGGGGTTTGGGGGACAGAGATAAATTTGCATAGGCAGATCCATAGTGGGAGGAGGGGTTATGTCCATAAAGCTTGGTCATGAGTTGATGTCCTGTTGGTGAAAATGCACTCGAAACAAATGAGTCATTGAGCCACCACAGGATCTTTACAAATTTCCCGGCATTGATGCAATAAAATAATAAAACAGACAATTTTTACAAAAATATTAATAGCATTAAAAATTGTAAAGTCAGAAACTGTAGTTTCACTTTCTGGAATCAAAGCAGTGGTTGGGGGTTCCCTGTGAGATTGCTTGCTCTCCCCACACCATTTGTGTGTGTGTGAGTGACATTGTTTGTCCCATCTGTAGGCATTTGCCTTCCAAGAGATAAAGCTGCCCTCTCTTGTCAGCATCAAGATCCCAGTTGCACCCTTGTTTCAAAGTCTTTCTTAGAAATGTAATGCTGTGTTCAAGAATCTAATCATCAAGCAAACACATATGCATAAATTAGTACAAACACAAAGTGATATATTTCCCTTCAGAACGTAATCAGGTCAGGGGGCCAATTACGTAGAGTTCAGTTTAAGAATTTCAAATAAAATATACATAATGACACAAACATGGGCATAAATACAATTGAGTGTGGAATGCAGATGGTGTCTCAGATTTATATCATTTCTTGGTTCACATGGCATTTATTTCACTAGCTTCACATATACTTTGGGCCTACCATGTTACAATATTATACATCTGTTGAGAATGTGTTCAAATATTTATATAGAAATACAGAAGAGAAAAGTGAACATTTAAATCATATGGGCGATGTGCCCCCCAAAAGTGGGCAAAATCATAAGATCACCCTAAAATACAAAAAAATCACCATACAATAGATATAAATATGGAAAAAAGTGTGGTGGCAAGTGTTCTCCTAATTGCAACCCAACTTCAAATCCTGTCGATGATTTCAATGATAAGAAATGGATTCATCAATTTCTTGTGTCAAGAAAAGTATTAAAATCTGAGCAGGTAATTTTGAAAATAGTGTTAGAGGGCTGATCAAAGGTTTAATCAGTTTTTAATTCATGCAAAATTTGTATGGGCTGACAGCTTTCTTTATGTAGTTCTTTCAATTTCTCTCCTAAATCAATAGTCACTGAAAACGACGGGAAATTCTATTCATGGCAGACTTGAATTGGAGGCATGGTAAAAATTTAAGAACTTTTTTATGACAGACATTTAACAAACAAAGGATTTACAAAGGAAAATACCAAGGTCGCCATGTAAAACATCACAAAATTTTCATAAATTACGCAAATTAATGCCTGAGATTTAAATACGTTGTAAAAATCCATGGTTATCCCATTTTGTTGATTTTTTTTTGCTACTATGATGGATAAAGCAAGTGTTGCCTCTATGCGTTCATATAGATATACTGTACCTTTAGCTATCATCAACACCATGGACTGCTGCTATGGTGTCAGATGGATTGGCTTTCATTTAGGTTTGTCTGAAAAGTTGATTTCTTTTCCAGCCATGAAGGCCCATGAAACCCATCTTTAATTGGCTTTCATTTAGTTTTGTCTGAAAAGTTGATTTTTTCCCAGCCATGAAGACCTATGAAAACAGTGCTTATCTCCTGTTTCTGTGGTGCAAACAGATGATAATTAATCACAGTTCTTGGACAGGACCGTGAGGGACAGGACACCAGTCCATTATGGGGTAACTACCCAGCAATATGCTCGTACTCTCTATCCACTTCACTTCTGATTTGTCTGGTTATACTCACATTTATTGGTTGACCAATATGACCAGACCAGTAAGATTTTGTGACTGGATCAGAAAAATTGACCATTAAAATTCAGTGAGTAATTTAGTAAGTGTTTAACCCTTACTCTACCAGCACGTTTTTGAAAATGTGCCTGGGAGGCAGTCAAAGACAGGGCACCCAAGAGTAGAGTAAGATTAGGGTAAAGTAGTAGAGTAAGGCTAATTATTGAAGGATCCTCTTGTCTTTGAGCAGCAAAGTTGGGCTCGTTCCGCTTCAGTGACCTGGTGGGCTGCCCACTATCGCTGCGTGGTAGAGCAAGAGTTAAGTGACCACACAAGTATGTGACCAGACCAGTAAGATTTAGTGACTGACCTAGGAGTATCTTGTGGCTGATCCAGTAATTAGATTCAATGACTGTACCAAAAATGTTTAGGAAAATGATATCTTTCTAAAGGTATAAACTAAAACTGAAGAGTCTGCAGTGACCAAAGTAAAAGTACAGGTTGGTCTGGAGGAAAAAAGAATTTCTAGTTTGTTTGAAAAATGGTCTACAACCCCCCCCTTCCTTTTCCTCCCCACTTCATCCCATTTCACTGCTTCAAGATGGTTCAGATATCTCAGTGTCTTCCTTTCTTGCCCTTTGGTTTCTTCTTGCCCTTTGGTTTCTTCTTGCCCTTTGGTTTCTTCTTGCCCTTGTTCTTTTTGCTCCCATTTTCTCTCTTTTTCATGCATTTCTGGTACTCCTTCGTCACAAGCCATTTGCATGTATCTCCCCTCTCTGAGAGCACACATGCAGAGTACATGCTGTCACAATCTTCAAAATTTTTCATCTTCATTGCCATTTGGCGATTGTGGAAACAGAATCCAATTGGTTGGTTAGCTTCTTCCGAGGGTGCCATCATACTGTAGTCATCCATTGGGTTGTACATTGATTCCCAGATCTGCAAGAATAGTGATAATGGTTAGGACAGGTTCTTTCAATGTTTAGAAGTTACAGTTTAGATACTATGATGAAAAAGCATGAGAAGTAGTGTCATATTTCTGTTTATCGAAATTGTGTTCTCGTAGTATTTTCTTAGTTTTTGTTCCATGCTTACCAAAAATTGTCCAGTTGCTAAAGAGTCCTTAAAGTGTTCTTCTCAGTTTGGCACTTTTGAAATACAGGAAATAGAAAGAACCCCCTCTATTTTGTCTCCTTTAATAGTACAAGGGAGTAAATCATTGGCTCTGTAGCTTGCATGATATATTGTATCGTTTTGTCTGCTCTTCTACAAATACAGATAAAACTCTAAAATGATTTTTAGAGGGATTACTTCAGAGGGCTTCACTGAGAAATTAGAGGTATTTATTTAAAAAGTTGAATTCGAATCTTTATTTCATCATAGTGAGTACAATACTGAAGTTTTTTGAGTTCATTTTATATGTTGTCTCATTTGTGTAGTAATGACGGAGTTCAGACTAGTTTTTATATAATTCATATTTTTCTGAGATTTTCGGCTAAAGTAGCATTGAATATTTCAGGAGAGTATAGTAAAACAGAATTAAGTAAAGTAGTGTCAGCTAACCAACTGAAGAAATTTTGGACAAACATTAATTTTCTTTTGAATGCATTAACAGTTATTAAGAAATTGAGGGTGAAGTCACCAACCTTCTATAGTAGACTTTCTAGTCTTAAATAAGCTTGCATATATCATTAACGAAATAAGATATTGAAGTAGTTTCTTTAATTCCTCTTTCATATTAAATGAACTTGAATGACCCCTTAACTAATCCTTTAGAGCAAGAAACAATCTCAAATTGAATCTATAAATTATGACAACAATGTAAAGAAGAACAAAAATTCTTCACCATAAAATATATATATATTTCTTATATTCAAAAAGTTAGTAATATTATATAGCCTTTCCCCATCAACAGACACAAAGAATGAAGATATTTAGATAGCCTCTGGTAACTAACGCCTTACGTCGAGTGTGTTACAAAGGTTAAAACTCTTTGTTGTTTTCTTTGTAGCAAGTTTTGAAAGTGCCCCCTCAATCCCCCATATCTAACGATTTGAAATGAAGCAACCCAAAACATACCAGCTCATTGGGTGAGATTCTGTTTGGTTTAGAAACATTCAAGCATGTGGGGATTTCATTTGCAACAAATGATTATACCTGTACTGTGAATCAGCTTGCATTGCTAAATTCATATGACAAGAAATTATTCTGAACTATATTGTTAAAATACATTTAAAGGCATGTTCTCAGGCTGCAAAGAATTAAGAAATTAACAGGGAAACGCAGCTTAATGACTTGTACAAAAAGCTGGGCTCAGTGGATTGTTGTTTCTGACAAAACTTTATTAGTATGCAAAAAACAATACTGAAGCTAGAGTCCTTTACAAGAAGTGCTCGCAGAACCCTAGCTGTCCAGGCTCTTATACAGGTGATTTCCTTCAGAACCCTAACTGTTAAGGCTATTATACATATGCTTCTCTTTAGAACCCTTGCTGTAATTCTATTCAGCCTCTTATACAGGTGCTTTCCTTTAGAACCTTAGCTGTAATTGTATTCAGGCTCTTATACAGGTGCTTCCCTTTAGAACCTTAGCTGTTCAGGCTCTTATACAGGTGCTGTCCTTTAGAACCCTAGCTGTGCAGGCTCTTATACAAGTGCTTTCCTTTAGAACCCTAGCTGTAATTGTATTCAGCCTCTTATACAGGTATTCAGGCTCTTATACAGGTGCTTCCCTTTAGAACCCTAGCTGTTCAGGCTTTTATACAAGTGCTTTCCTTTAGAACCCTAGCTGTAATTGTATTCAGGCTCTTATACAGGTATTCAGGCTCTTATACAGGTGCTTCCCTTTAGAACCCTAGCTGTAATTGTATTCAGGCTCTTATACAGGTGCTTCCCTTTAGAACCCTAGCTGTAAATGTATTCAGGCTCTTATACAGGTGCTTCCCTTTAGAACCCTAGCTGTAATTGTATTCAGGCTCTTATGCAGGTGCTTCTGTTTAGAACCCTAGCTGTAATTGTATTCAGGCTTTTATACAGGTGCTTCCATTTAGAACTCTAGCTGTAATTGTATTCAGGCTCTTAAACAGATGCTTCCCTATAGAACCCTAGCTGTAATTGTATTCAGGCTATTATACATGTGCTTTCCTTAGAATCCGAGCTGTAATTGTTTTCAGGCTCTTATACAGGTGCTTCCCTTTAGAATCCTAGCTGTTCAGGCTCTTATACAGGCGCTTCCCTTTACAACCTAGCTGTAATTGTATTCAGGCTCTTATACAGTTGCTTCCCTTTATCCTTTTCTTTTTGGGGAGCCTAGGTGTATAGTAATAATCTCCCTCCAAAATTCTGTGAAGCTCCTTTAATTCTATCCTTTAGAAATATGTTAAAAACTTACCTTTTTTATTTTGGCTTCCCTGACAATTTTTAACTCAACAAAGTTTGAGGTTATAAAATTGGAACTTTCTGTTAACTTTCGTCTCCCATTTTTGAAATGTATCTAGTTGGAGGTTTTTGACCAAAGACTTTTGAAATTTGGCAGTGTTGAAGAGCATGAAAATCTCCACACTGGGTGTCTTCAGATTTTCATTGACTGTTTGCATACCTGAAATAGATCAATTTTCATTTTTATGAAAATCTGTACTCGAATCAAAAAAATGTGTGCTGATGTGTAAATAATTGCCTACAGCCCTGTTCACACCAAGGAGGTACTACTTTGTTCACACTACAGTGCACAATATCCTATATTGTGTGGACATCATGAATAATCCCTGTTAACACCCTCGCTTGTTATCTTTGCCTGAGTGACTTGTCTTCATTGTTGCAATGTAAAGTAAATTTGCAAACCAAGATTTTTTGCAGCTCTGAAGGTTTTTTTAATCAAAGGTATAGCAAATGCCAAAAAAAAAGAGTATTGAATTATAAAACTTTTTTGCTTATATGCATATGCAAGCAAATATTTCTTATCAACTTGTGGTGCCCCTTTATTTATTTTGAAACGCCCTGTATTTCATTTTGTAGCACCCTCCGTTCTATATTGTAGCAGCTCATAATCCCAAACTATATTTGGTTTTAAAATAAGTGGCGCATCCTTATTCCTTATGCCGCATCCTTATTCATGCCGCATGATTGACCGCATAAAGCATAGCATAGCAAGGTTTAATGTCGGAAAGCATCCAGCGCTGGACATTATATCAAGATGGCCACGGCTTTTGATAACCTTTTACTATAGAATATAGGACTTTGCTTTTTAAGTCAGTAAGTGGTCTTTTCATCCCAGTGTCTAGTTTGATACTGATAGCGAATATTTTTGGGGCAATTTCTGAGACAAAGTATTTGGGTCATGTGATTAATTTCAGCCTGTCAATGGGGAGTGAAAGATTAGGTTAAAAGTGGATTATATCCAATCAGGAGTTTTATCGAGTTTTGCATTGCTTTCTAGTAGTATAAAAAGGCAGGTTAGCTGCCAAATTTGGTCTCTCTTTGGTTCATTTTTCTGTCTAGGTGATGCTACGTCCATTTGTGGTATTAGATTATAGTTTGGGGACTTAGGCCTAGTTTTGTATTTTCACACTTGTAAACTGTTCCATACAGAATAAGGAATGAAACTGTTCCGTATGGCATAAGGAATATTTCCATTTTTTACAGAATAATACCTGATCCTTATTTTAATGGACTTAGTTAAATAAACTGGTTTTGCTAAGAATAATTGTTGGTCTCTTTCTAAGTTTTTGTTTTTATTTTATTTTTTTATTTACTTGGCCAAAAAGCCGAGGCCCATCCATCAATTTGGCCACTGGGACTCTCGGCTCGGTCTGTTACAAACTGTTTGTTTTTCAGATGTAAAGTTAAGTGCTGAAACCCTGTACACTGCAGTCAAGTCGTGGGAAGAAACCAAAATGACGACCAGAGAATACTTGTATTATTTGTAAGGGTAACCGTTATACTTATGAAAGAGAAAATGACAAGAGCGTAACTTAGTGGTTGAAAGTTGCTGTTCGGAACAAGACATACCATGTTCAATTACCTGCCAAGCAGCTTAGTTGTGTAAAAAACTTTAATCCTCTTGCTTCAACTCCACTCAGGCTTTGAAAATTAGTACCAATGTTGTAATTTATTATACACTGATGTTCTATGCAGGCAGTGGCGTAGGAATCGGGAGCAGGGAGAAAAGCTGCCCTTCCCATGCCAATATTCTGGCCAATATTTCAGAAAAACTGGCCAAATTTTCCCCAAACTGGCAAAAATGACCTGCAAAACTGGCCAGATTTTCCAAATAACTGGCCAAAATTCCCTGAAAATATGCCAAATTTTTCCAAAAGTGAAGAAAATTTGCCAAAATGGAAAGAAATCTCTGAAATTGAACAGAATTTCCGATTTAGCAGCAACTTTTCATGGAAACTTAATTAACCAGTGAGATTTTTGCCATTGTCACAATAAATTGTTACGGTTTTTGCCCCCACCGTCCTACGCCCCTGTATTCTAGGGGGTACATTTCGCTCTCATATGCTTGTGTCATGGAAACTGGGAATAAGCACTTGTTCTATGGGCCAAATGGCTCAACTTTTTAAGTACTTTTTTATTTGATTGTTATTGATTAGTTTACTTGCTTTAATTGTGGTATGTACATACATACACCTTAGATTTCTATTAATATTTATACTCTAGGATTTCTTTTATTACTTTGTTGTCAAAATCATTAAGACATTATCTTGTGGATTTTAAATTGAAGGGGATTCATGTTAAAATACAGCAGCTTGTCCATTCATATTTCAAAGTGCTCAATCAAACCAGGGAGTTGCCAACTCCCTGATCAAAACATTGGGCCCATTGCTGCTACCAATCAAGGGCACACAAGTCTGCTTTCCTTCTCCACTCTCAAATACTGAATAAGAAAATGAAACAGGTAACTCTTTGAATTTGTTCTTTCCAATGATACTTTAGATGTGGCCTGTCCTTGTAGATCATGCAGAAATGACATCGATTGCAATCATGGAGAAATTACATCGATTGCAATCATGCAGGAATGACACTGGTTGCAATCATGTAGGAATGACACTGGTTGCAATCATGCAGGAATGACACTGGTTGCAATCGTGCAGGAATGACACTGGTTGCAATCGTATAGAAATGACACTGGTTGCAATCGTGCAGGAATGACACTGGTTGCAATCGTGTAGGAATGACACTGGTTGCTTATAAATCATGAAAGCATCCAGAAATTTGGAAGGAGGCCAGTAAGGAATCTGGTATATTTGGGAACAATTTTCCTTGATTGTTTTGTTGTTGTTGCTGGAGGGTTGGGGATGTCCCCCTTTTCCCACCTGTTCTAAAACATTAAACGACAAAATAATTGTTGCCAGGTTTGCCAAGTTTAATGTTCTGTCTTATGTGTGTAGAATAGGTGTACTAGTAAGTCTACTATGAAGGTTGGTGCCTTTATCCTTACTTTATGTATTTTAAAGAAAATGTTTCTCAAACTTTCTTCAGGTGGTAAATTACAATGACTAGATTCTGTTTTACTAACTTTCTTGACATATCTGATGGTATTTATGCCACAATGTAGCAGAACGAGTATGATAGAAGACATAAATTTATGACTCTGGGGAATGTGATGTCATAACTAGTCTAATTACTTACCTCTGCTAACGAAGTTGGACAGAGGTTATGTTTTTGTCTCTGTTTGCTTGTTTGTTTGTTTGTTTGTCTTGAGTCAAGAACTGATGATTGGATTTGGATTAAATTTGGTGTGTTTTTGTTACTGCTTATAGAAGAAGTAATTAAGATTTGAGACATTGGAAAAGGGGAAGGGTGCAAATAAGAGAAGGAAGGGGGTGGGGGGGACATGAATTTGTTTCTGTTTTTTTGTCTGTCATCAAGATATTTCAAGAACTGATGATTGAATTTGGATTAAATTTGGTGTGTGGTTTTGTTACTGAGAAAGGAGGAAATAAAAAAATTTAAAACATTGGAAAAGGGGAAGGGTGAAAATAGAGTGGTGGGGACATTTCAAGGTGATTTTGTCTGTCATCAAGATATCTCAAGAATTGATGATTGGATTTTGATTAAATTTGGTGTGTGGTTTTGTTACTGTTTTGGAAGAAGTGATTACAATTTGGGACTAATTAGAATAGGAATAGGGCAGAAATTGTGGGGTGGGGATATCTAAGGATAAGATTTGTCAAGACTAAGTTGTCAAGACTAAGTTAACTTTCCAATGGTATGTGCTGAACAATTACTTTGTGATGATGAAGATCCAAACAGTCAATTTTCTGGATTTAAATAGACTTACAATGCTCAAGTGTTCTCTGGAATCAAAGAAAATGAAACAATTGGTTTTTGCCATGAATGGAAAATGATGGAATGTGGATTCTGACTGAATAAAACTCAAAAACAATGATGCTTGACTTGAATAAAGTTTAAAACAATGGTATGGCCTTGGAAAAAATCCAGTCAGAAGATAATCTTCAAATGTTCAGATTGCAAATGATCATTACAGATCAAAACTTGGGGATGATTCTTGGTGGGCCTAGGATTTCTGGGGTAGATTACATTGGGTATGTGGATCGAATGAACTCTACAATTATTCTAGGCATGTTGGAATTGCAACAGGGAAGAGGTATGCACTCTACAGAGTGCTGATATTCTAGTTTCAGTTGTTTCTACACAAATTTCATTAAACTTATTATACAAAACGAAATAAGATTTTTTTTCAATATTTTCTTCATCATTTTGTTTCTTTTGACGTCCTCTTTTATATAAGATGAACTTGCTTGACAACTGAACTAATCCTTTAAAGTTTGGAGTTAATGTATAAGTTAATTCTAGAACAACATTTTTTGGAGAATTTTTTGAAGTATTAGATTTCAACTTGGTGTTGAATCTGATTTCTTGTGTAGTATTGGAAACAGAATCAATTCTTGAACCTTACCTCACATTCTCCACAGTAATCATAGAGCGCCACTAGCCCTCGCTGCTGGACACGGGTCAGCTCACTCCATTCTTCCACCCAGTTGCATCCCCGCTGTATAATCCACTGCCCTGGTTGGTAAATATCAGTTGCTATAGAAAACACCAAAAAATCATAAGTGTTAAGGTATAGCCTGAAGTTAATTATTAAATGCTAAGTTTATCAAAATCCCTTAGGTTTACTATACTAGGAATCAGTAAATGTTTCTGGAAGTTTGTAACACAATGGGGCTATTAATTTTACAATACACTACATCATAAACATTTGTTATATATGCATTACCTTCAGGCCCCTAGCCAGGGAGGTTCGTCTTGATGAACAAACCCCCCACAGTGCCCTTTTGAAATCTAAAATAATGATAATAAGCAATTTCAAGATATTTTAACCTTTTATACAAAAAATGAACCCCCTTTCAAATTCATGGCTCTGATTCGGACTTTAAATGATTGTAGACCTACTGTCTTGTAGTTAAACCTGTGCAAACAGCCTGCAAATATTTTCGATTTGTAGAAAAGGGAGGGTTTAAATGCAGAGGCATAAGGAGCTGCCCGGGGGAGGTGGAACTGAGAGGATTTCACCTCAGGGTTGGAAAACCACTTGCCTGCTTGCCATAGGTGAGTAAAAAAGTTATGGCGAGTAAAAAATATCATAATATACTGTGGTACTCCCTACAATTAAGCCTCGCCAAGTTGTATTATTAATTGGCGAGTTACTTTTTTATGTATATATCTTTATAGCGAATGTAGAGCAACTTGAATAAATCAAGCTACTTTTGTGACTCGAGCTACTTTGTAGATTATTGTAGGTTATAAATCACCCTTTCTTTTTATTTTGTAAGGGTAGTATATTTTACGCATTGGAATTTGCCATTGTGTTTAAGGGCCTTAGTTGCACCAATCCTCCAAGGGCCCAGGCTTAGTATCTCTGGGCACTCTCCAGCTATTTGATGGCCTAAGATCAGGGATCCCAGTCCGAGTTTGGTTCACACTGAAACATGTTGCAATGACTTCAAAGAGTTTTGTCACTATATCCCCTACCCTTTTCCCCTTTTTCCTTGGAAAATACCTCCACCAAATAGAATATTACATGACACAATTACCTCCATTTTGGATTGGTCGAAAGCTATAATACTTTCATCAACCCTTCCATCAAATCTTATTTGTGTTTGTAAAAATGTTAATTGCTTGGTCGATATCTTACCTCTAAATAAAAAATGCCATCTAAATCATGCTTTTGATGAGTCAATGGCAGCCTATCATGATAATGTAGCCAAGGACATCTCACCTGTAATCACATAGCATTTTCCTACTGACAAAATGTCATCAAATCCACACATGGAGGAGGCGTAGATGAAAATAACTTCCCCTTCGGTGACATTTCCTTTGTAGACCTGATCGATGCTGACCTGGATGGCAACGTCCATCCCAAAGGCAATCCTCTGAGCTCGGCGCTGGTTGAGATGGTCAATCTGCAGCACTCTGCCTTTAATGACTGGGGAAGAGGATATTACGTAATGCTGGATATTGCATTCTTTGTGTCATAACTAGGATCCAGGAAGAACTAGGTGCACGAGCAGGGTCTCCAAGTTTAGTAAACACACAATTTATTTGTGGTATGGAAAGCTTACTCGGTCAGAGAGTGAGACTAATTGGAAATATGAATTGTTCCGATGACAAAATACCAAGTATTCATTTGCTTTTGTGTTTATGATGTCTCTACCAATTAATGCACATGTTATAAAGAGTTCATTTTATTTCAAAACAGTACCCATTGGCAGTGACAACGGGTGACAGGCGGAAGGTTTGTACCAGGCACACAGTAAAAAGATAATCATAATAATTATAATCCATAAATTTATATAGTGCACACTTTGATCTGGCAATCTTCAGTGGCGCTTTACAAATAAAAACATCAATACAATGACAAAACAAGAATGATAGCCGCCCTCCCAGTGCAATGGGACCGATATAAACAAAACAAATGAAATAGGAGATATTACTAAAATTGATTGAAAAGTAAGTTTTTAGATGACGCTTAAAAACATTTTACCAACTGAGCAAGTTTAATATAATCTTGTGGGTCATTCCACCATTCTGGTCCCATTACACTGAAAGAGCGACCAAGTATTATGTTTAGTAAATGGTACAAATAACTTTTTTTTAAAAGAGTGTAAATAGGTTTAAAAAAAGGGTTAATAGATTTTAGTAATACTTTTGAATTATCATAATGACAGGCAGTAAGGGTGGGTTTCAGCAGTTGTGCCCCTTCACCACAGTAAGGTTTTGCAAGCAAACAGTGTTTATCATGTAACATTGTGCTTACCAAGTTGGTCACTGCAGTATATTTGCTGCACATGGCGAGCTGGGCATTCACATCCCATACTGTACCCCTATAAGGAGATTGTACTGGGGGCATGCTGCCCTCCGCAAGGATGCACATCACTGCCAAAAAGGTCACAGCATGAAGATAACCTTTCATTCTGGAGAGTTGTCTCAGCAGTTGTGGTATTTGATTTAAGTTTCTTCAAATCTGCATGAAAGAAATAATGAACGTCATTAGTGATTGTATCTGGACCAGTGGCATAGCCAGAGGGGGAGGGGAGGGGGCGATTTCACCGCACCTCAATATTTTATTCTGTCACTTTTTCTTTGAATCTGTCGGTTCAGATTTGAATTTGAATCTGTCGGTTCAGTTTGGTGCCATCGGTTCAACAAGCTTTGGCATTCCTGGTGCTTATTATGTTTTTAGTTTTCAAAAGGGCACTTTCTCAGAAAAAGTTTATTTGGTAATAATATATTAAACATTTGTGTGATTTTGTATTTAAATACATAAACTAAGACACAGAGAGAGAGGGAGGGGGGAGAGGGAAAGGGGAGGTGGGTGTCGGAGTGCACATGATACAGAACAGGTTCATTTTAAAAGTTTGACAACATTTACACAAGTTTGTAGTAAATTATTAGAAAGCTTTCTTTTAGACAAGCCATATTTTGCAAAGAGATGATAAACCTAACCATGTACAAGCGTAAACAATAAAACATCTTTCCACATGCGTTTTCATGGTTTGTTTTGTATACTGTATGGTGTATTATAGCTCTCTTTGACATGAATTTTGACTTGTTTAATACACCTTACCATACGTTGTAACATACTTTTTTGCTCTTCAAATGTCAATTTTGCGAGAGCTTTTGGAGGCTTTGCCCTGCACCCACACCGGGGCTTCGCCCTTGGACCCCACCAGGTGACCTAAGCAGGCCCCTGAACCTCATGCCGACAATTGAAATGCTTGCGCTTTGATTTTGTGTTTTGTATATGGTGTATTATAGCTCTCTTTGACATGAATTTTGACTTGTATAGTACACCTTCTTACTATGCGTTGTGACATATTTTTTTACTCTTGAAATGTCAATTTTGTGAGAGCTTCTAGAGATTTCGCCCCTGGACCCTCACGAGGCTATGACACCTTTGGTGTCACCTCAACTACACCCACCGCTAAATATCGTGTAGGTTCAATTCAATTCCACGCCTCCCCCAATATGAAAATCCTGGCTACGCCACTGATCTGGACTGTCTGTAAAGAACCATCTTCATGCCATGGCAAACAGTACGACAGACAACAGGGAGGGGTAAGGGGAATCACCCCTGTGCCCAGGAGGCCAGGGTTGTAGGGTGCGTGTAAAAATAAAGCAATTGGATGTTTGTTCAAGAAATAGGCAGTGGTGGTGATCTTTTTTTTTTGCTTTACTACAAAATTGTTAAGATAGGGTGAGTCTTTCTTTTCAAATATCCTGGATCTGTCTGCTTTGAATATCTATGACTTATAAAGAAGGGCACATGTGTACAAGAATCTCTTCGAGCCTGCCTTGGCTCTTTGCATCCATGATGGCAAAAATGTGGAGGGGGGAGCTGTACATTGAAATAACCAAAAGGGTGTAGTCTATTGCTTTCTCTTTTTAGTGAATTTATATAGTCAGATAGTTACTGAAGAATCCCAATATTAAAATCAATGGGGCATCTCTTTATGGACATGATTGGGGCATGAAGGCTCACTTGCTTGTACCGATGAAACATACCTGAACATAATCATCTTTGAAATCTGTGTGGACCATACCCATTACTCATGGCATTCAGTGTGGTTATGAGATCAGTTTATAAACACTTTGTGGGGCAGTAAATGTCATTTGCAATTGCCTAAATGAAACCCATGTGTTCACTTTATGAGGTCCATATGGTTCTAGGAGAAAATGATAAATATTAGTTTGACATATGAATTCATACATCAAAGCACAGAACACTGAGTTTTATCATCAACTTGATAGATGGAAAGATTTATGTCTACATAATAGAAATGATGTCATGTTCTTGGCATCTGAAGTGGAGAGAAGTGAAACACATCTTCACAGGAAAGTTATCAGAATCAGTCACATCACATGCTATAAATAACCATTACATATTGTAGTATATATGGAAAATCAATGGATTTAATGATTAGTTAAAGTGAATTATATTTGACAACATGTAAAAACTGATTTATATGAAGTAGAATTCTTGACATAAAGCTTTCATCACATAGCTGCTTTTTAAAAATTGCACTGACCATTTTGCCAGACAATTGTATACGTCCATATTATATTGTTTTACTAATTCAAATAATTCATCAATTAGTGGTGAATTTTGTTTTCTTGAATGTATTGATCAATTTTTACCAGGGATGCAGCATATTGCAACACTTCCTACAAACATGGAATATTGGATAGTACTTTTCTTCCCTCTGCATGATGTATATATTGAAGCCATTATTGTGACTTACACCTCAAAATATCTAATAGATCGATTTATATCCTAAGGTCTTATCAGATTCTAAATTTCAAATATCAAAATATTAAAAGTTTAGCTAGGGGCATTGTCCCCCATTGAAAATAGCTAGGGAAATTCACCCCCTTTTACTGGCCCCATCCCCTGCTTCTACATCACTGCATGACGGGCTGTAATTTCCAGGGGGACGGGGAAATGTTCCATCCATTTTTCAGATTAAAAAAAAAAAATCAGTACATTTGGGTGAAAATTTGCTTCTTATCTCACTTTTTGGAAAAGTGGCCATGCCCTGCACCCCTCCCCACCCCCACATGCACTCACACACACACACACACACACACATTTTCCAGATGAGAGTTACAGCCAGATGAGAATTGCTTCATGATTAGAGCTTTCCCTGAATTATATTTAGATAATGTGAATCCTACCATGCCTGGTTTATCCTGCCTGCACGAAGGTGCATGTGAATCATTACACCAGGCAGGTGGCTAAAGCTGGGGAATTCAAGGCTCGCAGAAATCTATTTTTAGCCAATAGATACAGGGAAGAGAATGTGAAACAATGTTTATTAGAGTTCATCTGATGTGCTCCATAAACTCTGTCTTAGTTTGTATCTTCATCTGACTAAGATGACCATACTTGAGTAATCAAACAGGCATGTGGATGAAACATGCGATTAATTCCTATTACATGACATAGTTACCAGTAAGGTGTCTTCAAAACTGCTGAATAATAATATGGTGTATTCATGCTTGTCTTGAACATCAGATAAATCAAGCACAAGGATGAAACATACTTAACTTGAAGAGGGAGGCTCGTCTCATTCAAATGCGGCCAGTGCTGGTGCATGCGGTCAGTGCTGGTGCTTGCGGTCAGCGCTGGTGCATGCGGTCAGCGCTGGTGCATGCGGTCAGCGCTGGTGCTTGCGGTCAGCGCTGGTGCTCGCGGTCAGCGCTGGTGCTCGCGGTCAGCGCTGGTGCTCGCGGTCAGCGCTGGTGCACGCGGTCAGCGCTGGTGCACGCGGTCAGCGCTGGTGCACGCGGTCAGCGCTGGTGCACGCGGTCAGCGCTGGTGCACGCGGTCAGCGCTGGTGCCTTGTCAGCGCTGGTCAGTCAGCGCTGGTCAGCGCTGGTGCTCGCGGTCAGCGCTGGTGCATGCGGTCAGCGCTGGTGCATGCGGTCAGCGCTGGTGCATGCGGTCAGTGCTGGTGCATGCGGTCAGCGCTCATGTATTGTACATGATGCTGTATAGTAACTGCTAGCCCGGTACGGTATCCTACGTGTTGTGTGAGTGATTTCAGTATTTATTTTTAGATTGTATAGGCTGAGTGAACGTGAAAATTTATCAGTTTGGATTGTAGGCCTAACTGTGATAGTTTGTAAAATGAAAAACAAAATAGCTGGGATGCAAAATCAACACAATCGTAGCACTAATATTCATTCTATTGATAATAATTACTTTCGATTGCCTCCAATACCTCAACTTTGAGCCAACAGCTTGTTGCGAGAATAACAAGTTGATTTAGAATTGATACCATATTCAAATCGGAACTTTATAAGAATACAATGGAAACATTTTAATAGTAAATGATTTATATTAGTAGACCTGTTTCAGAAACTCAAGTGTTTCAGAAACTCAAGTGTTTCAGAAACTCAAGTGTTTCAGAAACAGTAGAACTAACCCATTATAATTAAGGATGTCATGACCAACATGTATAAATTACATGGCAGTATCTGATAGGGTAACTATGAATAATATTTGGCTATAGTATCACAATATTCCTCCTTTAAGTTGAAATTTAAGATATAACTAATATCATTAAATTTTCCCTGTGATATAATGCCATGACTGGCACCATGGAAAGCCTATGTTTGTTAGTATGCATTAATTGGTTATTACCCTTACAGAAATATTAGCTTGCAGCAAGCTTGCAGCACGCTTGCGACAAGCTAACAATTTTAGCTTGCTGCAAGCTTGCTCAAAATGTGCTGCAAGCTAGTATTTGGAACAAATTAGCTTGCACAAGCTTATTTGGAACAAATTAGCATGCACAAGCTAACAAAAACTATCTGCAAGCTAGTAATACTGTTTGCAAGCTTGCGCAAGCTAACAAATATGTTATGCTTACTTGCACAATCTAATGTTAGGTTGTTTGCACGAGCTTTCAGCATGTTTGCGCAAGCTTGCAGCATGCTCGTGCAAGCTTGCAGCATGCTTGCGCAAGCTGAAAATTGTTAGCTTGTTGCAAGCATGCTGCAAAATAAAATGTCTGTAAGGGAGTGCACACAGCTTGAATAGCTCTCTTTAAGTACAGCAAACCTCCAGGTTTAAGTCTTGTTTAGATTGTGTCTATATATACCAACATATATGCAAAATATCAATTTTTTTAATAAGAGACTTACTTAAATGTTAATAGTCACAACTTAAAACAAACAATTATCATTTGTACTGGCTTACCTGTTAACAGAATAAACATCAGCAGTAATGGAAAACAATAAGTAAATGGAAAACAATAAGTAAATGGAATCCTCCAACAAAGGTCTATAGCCTTTGCTTCACTCACTACCTTGTATTACTGAGTGATTGAGTCCTTCAAACTATTCCTGAATTCTTTCCGGCAGCTTTCCTTCTTAAATCTTCTGGTGATCTGGAAAGTGTTCAGTATTACCATGCACCTACCACACAGTTGTCATTTCCTTTAGGCCTGTTACTCGCATCAATAGATTACAAATCCCCAGTGGATTCAGCTGGACTTGGTATTATTTTTTTTCCAAATATGGGTTTGCTGAAGAGGAACAGGAGCTTTGGTAATTAATATTTTCAGCTTTCTTGGTATCATAAAGTTTTCATATTTACGGCTCACAGACTCCGATTAGCAACTTTTCTGGCTGGTTAGAGTTTTCCACAAATTATTTTTAAATTAGATATTATTCATTTTTTAATTTGGATTGCACATTTCACTTTGTTGTAAATAAATTTGATAAATTATATTTATAAATTGATAAATCATATAATTGATATAAAGCAGTGGCTAAGTTGTTCAGAGTCATGCTCGTATGTGAAAGATACTGAATTTATTCTTTGCCATGATAATTGTCTAGAAATGAAGGAAATTTCTCAAAAATGAAGGAAAATTTCCCGAAAATTGAAGAGTATTTTCGGAAAATTGAAGATCTCCTGATTACCAGCAACTTGAACATTGATAAAAACTATTTATCTGTGCAATTTATGAAAGGGAAATTTTGGGTCTTGCCCCAGCCCCTCCCCTCCCTGAGAGGGACCCTTCCTACCCTACGTAAACTTGTTATACTGGTGGCAGGATAGTTACGACACCTCCCTTAATTCCCTTAGCTGTTGTAATAATCCATGGTATCTACCATCTTCAGATTAAGGTCTCTTGGTTGAAGCGTTGATCTCACCAAGAAGTTGATCCAAAGCATGGTTGTATTGCTGCCTGAGGTATTCTTTGACAAAGGCAACTTGGAAGTGATTTCTGCATACATTAGATGGATTGTTTTCTTACAAAAACTCTTTTTATTTGTGTCATGTATGTTTGTAGGTCTGTGGTCACCTGAATGGGAATTAATTAATTTGTTCCAATAATTTAATTTTCTTATTCCAAAAAAAAATAATCATGTCTTTGAATGATACATTTTTGTAAGATCAAAGTTGGGGGGCTAAATACCCACTTCTGAAAAGTTGTGAGGCCCTGGCCCCCACTTTCGGCACCTATGGAGAGAGCCTAAAGGAAGCAAAAGGAACTCAAAGTTTTCTTAAATTAGTGACCTATTTGTGACATGGAAACTGCCATTTGTCATGATCCGTTGCTACCCTAAAGCTAAAGCCTCATGTAGTGTGTAATATGTGTTTAAAATTCCAAATACATTTGTGAAAACTATCTTAGCCCGATGAGACATCAACTTCAGTGATATACTTTCATTATCATAATTTATAAATATTGTATACTCCTTTTGAAATGTTCCCCCACACCATTTTTAAAATATGAGGAAATTCAGGCAAATTCAGAGGTTGTTTTGTGTAAATTTTGAAAGAGTAAGACATGCAACATGGTGTAGTGTGTAATTAAGGACACATGGTCTATCCTCTTGGTAGCTGTTATGCACAGAATTATTACCAAATAAACATTTTATTTTATCAATGAGTTTCATCATTCAGGTTTTTTTGTTTTTTTGCTGGCATGAAATTTAGCAAAAGTTCACTGAGCAAAAAGGTGAAGAAGATAATATGGGGTTTACCCATCCTGTTGTTGGTCATGATCAAATGCTGGTGATTAGGTTCACTTCTCCAGATAGGTTATTCTTAAAGAGGATGAGCTGCAATGCAATTGTATCTCACACCTGTATCTTACAGATAAGTTGAGGGTGTTGGTAAATCATTTCATTTTTCATATAGGAGAATAGAAAAATGAAGGGGAAGCAGTCCCAATCTTTATTTTTAAAGGTGATTGAATGTGGTGTCTGGTGTAGTCAGCTTTTTGGATTGGACTGAGTTAACTGAGGCTCAATTTTTCTGAAGAGCATGAGAACAAAAAATTATTGTATTAAAATTTGGACCTTTTAGTATAACTTTGTGAACTTTTAGTGACATTTCTGACCTTTCGGGGAGCCATGGGGATGGGGATCATGCCCCTAGCTACACCCGTATTAACAAAGCTATCTGAAAGCTTTGAAATCAAGGACTGGAATCCTTTGTAAATTTTACTTCCCTGTTTCTTTTCTTCTTTCTACTTCTTAGGATCTATCTTAAGTTTATTCCTTTTTGTAAATGACTGTCTTTTCTTATGTTAGGCTCTATACATCTATTTAATTCCTTTTGTTATTATTTGAATAGTTTGCAGTCAGGGAGAGAAAATTGCAGTGGGGGAAGTGGTGATTGTATTGAGGGGAGGGGATGGTTGCAGTAGGGAAAAGTATGGTCTGATCTGGTGGTTGCAGTGAGGGGATGGTTGCAGTAGAGAAGGGATGGTTGCAGTGGAAATAGGGATGGTTGCAGTCAGGGAAGGGAAGATTGCAGTGGGGAAGGAAAGGTTGCAGTGGAGGAGGGGATGGTTGCAGCCAGAGAGGTCAAGATTGCATTGGGGAACGGATGATTGCAGTTCGGGAGGGGAGGATTGCAGTGGGGGATAGGATGTTGCAATGGGAGATGAGATGTTGCAGTAGGAGAGGGGAGGATAGCAGTGGGGAATGGGATTGCAGTGGGGAGTGGGGAGTGGATTGTAGTGGGAAGGAAGATTGCAGTGGAGAGGGGATGATTACAATGGGAAGAGGAGGATTGCAGTGGGGAGAGGAGGTGTTAAGTACGTGTTTTCCCCTTTTCCTGTATCCTCCACTGTATATACATGACCTTTATGTGCGACGCCATCAAAAGCTTACTTCAGATTTTTCCAATAATGCTAAATCATCAAATCTATCAGCTGGTGGATTTTTGTCATTTTTTCAAATGGATATTAATCTATCAAGATTGTCCTTTGTTGTATATTATTTTACCATGATCTGTGTCATATCCATGCTCTGATTCTTTCCATGAGAAATATGGGTACGGATTAATCAGCAATTTATAATTAAGTCATAAGTGCTCTATAAGAGCAGCTGTTGAGACTCATAGAGTTGTATTTTATGAATGACAATCTCAATTTCGACAAGAACCTGCATACAGACTTCATAACTTCAAAAGGTAGCGCGGAACTAATAAGGTTTCACTCCACCATCCAAAAAGGAGAACCCTCAGAGAAAAGATTAATACATTTTTTTTTGGGGAGGTCCCATGTCATGGGACAGGAAGTTGAGAAGTTAAAAATTTCAGGAATGGCAGAGAAAGGATAGGTCTTGACTACGCATATCCAAACTTGACGAAATTTGTTTCAGTAAAAGTTTCATGGGGAACTATTTTACCATGGGCCCCTATTTTACCATGGGCCCATACCCAAATCTGTGTATAACACCTCTTCATTTCAGAAGGATCAAAATGATTCACATGATCAAGTGTAGTTCAGATGTTTTACAATTGATTGGTTCCCATAAAGCTACACCATTTAAGTTAGTGGCATTACGCTACAGGGACTATGAGCCCCTCTTGGTTGCTCCCAAATCCCCTTGAAAAGTGTTACTGCACTATTTGAGATAAGGACCCATTTTGTGACACATTTCCAATGCTATTTCTTCATGCAGAAAGTAAGTTTGTCTACAGGTAGCACGGAACTAATTATTTTCCTTATTGAAGCCTATGATGAAAGAGTCAAGTTCGGGGTCCTTTTTATACCAGAATGTTATAGAATTGGGATCTTTTGTGATGTTTTCCAGTAAAAGTACCATATAATTTTTCTTGGATGAGGGTACTTTCAATAGGGGGTCACCAGAGGTTTTGGCCCTTTTATTTTAGGCTGAAGTGAAGAGGTGTTATACACCCTCACCAAATCACTCAAATTTTGGTGTGGGTCCTTGGGTAAAATAGTTACCCTTAAAACTTTTACTGAAAAAAATCTCGTCGAGTTTGGATATGCATAGTCAAGTCCTATCCTTTCTCTACCATTCCTGAAAATTTCAACTTCTCAACTTCATGGGACCTCTTAAAAATATTTTTATTAGCCTTTTCTCTGAGGGTTCTCATTTTTCGATGGCGGAGTGATACCTTATTAGTTCCGTGCTACCTTCAAAATAGACAACGCGACCCAGTGGCAAAATTAACAGATTGTATTCATGCCCAGTATCATGAGAAATAACAAATTATGTTCAAAGAAAATTCCCTGACTGTTGTAATGTAAATGATAACTGACTGGACTTACCTGTATTCACTGTCCAGTTGTCTCTTATGCTGTATGAAACAATTAACAGATATCATTCCTGGTTTTCATTTAATTGATAGATAGACCAAAAAATTACTGTTGAAATTGCCTTGATTCCTCTCTAAGGTAGTTTGCTGTGTGACTGCCAGATAAGTATGATAGCAGGGCCTCTCTGTTGACAGGTATCATGTTTTGGGTGAAAACCATAGAGGTTAAAAGTCCTGTCAATTACCCTAAGTGACATAAGTGCCCAATTGGTGGACAAAATCTCAAAGTTAAGTGTTTATCATTACATTTTTCCTGAAATTGTATCACTTCAGAGAAATACTGATTTCCACAGTTTTGAAGTTCAAGCTGTGGTAATTACATTTTCAAGGAATGTAAATCTTTAAAGTAATAGTAGTAGGCTTTACAACAATGAAGCTTTACATACTGGGATAAAAAGCTATCATAACATGCCCCCCTATACCCCACCCACTTTCATGAAAAGTAGCCAAGCATTAAAAAAGACCCTCAGTGAATTGCTTTATGATCCCCTCACCAATAAAGTTGGTGAAAAGGGGATATTGCATCTTTACCGTTTGTTAGTCCGGCCGTCTGTCGTTCATCTAACCGTCCGGCCTCATGCATTGTTCAGCTACTATGGAACAAAAGATTGCTGCCCTAGGAAAGGAATTCCAACTGTTTTTATGAAAAGAAATTTATATAAAGTAGAACAAATGCATTTGCTGCTGAAAAAATGTTGAATAATAGATGTGACAATTGAATGGAATTTATAATGAAGTGTCTTGCTAATAAATAGCAAAAAAAAAAAAAAAATGAGTTGAATAATAGATCTGACAACTGAATGGAATTTATAATGAAGTGTCTTACGAAAATGAATAGCAAAAAAACCCAAAAGGTCTTCTCTAGAATAGAGTGGACACATAATGGACTTATAGTAATCTGCAAATTAAACTGCACTGAATTTTTATTCTGATTTGGTAGATCAGGGAAGTTATCATGAAGTTTGGAAATGATGAGTTGGTTAAAAGTATATTTAGTATCACTGAATAGCAAAAGGTGCATATGGGAATGTTTGTTCCATACGCTTATGATAATCTCCTTAACTGTGCAAAACGCTCTGAAAAATTTAACATATTTTGCACTTCAAACGTTATAACTAAAAAGTATCTGAATATTTTATTCCATTTCAAACTTGAATTTATTATCTATTGTTTGAGACCATTTTCATTTAAATATTCTTTTTTAAAGTACCGTACTTTGTAAACTATAAAATGTGTTTTTTCTTATTTTTCAAAAGAGTGTAAGCAAAATCACAAGGTTATTGCCGTTTTGACCTTTGTAACTTAAAATGGAAGTATTTGGGAGTCTATTTCACACGGCCTGACAATTAATATATCTATTTACCATATATATAAAATCCAACGTGATTGGTGCAAATTAAAGGCTCATACTTTCCAACAAATAGAAAGCGATGAGAGAAAACATTTTGCGTCCGCTTATGTATCCCTTTATTTTAATTCTGATGTAATCTTAGCACTCCCAAGCCATGTGGACTGTACTATTGTATGCAGAGGGTTTCCTGTTTGTGTATTGTAAACATGCTGTGAATAGGCTATACCCGGGCGAATAAGCGTTTTCCAATGACGGATTTTGGCTGATTTTCTTTCATGTTTAATAGTTTTCTTGTATATTTTGTTACACTGAGATATATTTCTTATTATATGACTATATTCATCAAAAATTAAAACATTATTTGGCTGAAATATTATCGACAACAATCAGTAACGAAGAAGTGCAAGAGCGAGGAATAACGACAACATTAGGTTGCATGATAATGATGCCAAAAATTAAGAACTATGCTATTTATTAAACTTTTTGTATGAATTAATATCTGTTTATTATACCCTTGAATATACTTTTAAGACTTCATTCTTAAAACCACCCGCATAATAATGGTACAGTCCAAGTCCTCCCAAGTTTATTTATAGTTTTCCGTAACACATCACAGCTAGTTCCGTCACGTGAATTTTTTCCTTATGCCCGTTTAAAGGTAAAACATTCCCATATGGGTTGGGGTAATAGGTGAAGGGATGATGGTAGGTGAATAGGGGATGTTAGGTGAATGGGGAATGGTAGGTGAATGGGGCATGTTGGGGAGTAGAGGATGATGGTAGATTAACAAGGGATGGCAGGTGCCAGTGAAGGGGATGGTAGGTGAATGGGGCATTTTGAGTTGATAGAAGTGAGGTGATGGGAGTTAGAGGAAAGAATGTTGGGTGGAAGATGGTAGATGTAGGAATTGGGATGAAGATGGGATTGACATGGGGGACAGGATGGGATGAATTATAAGACAGGGTGAGATGGCATGTGAGGCAGGGTGGCATGTGGGATAGGTTGTCATGTAGAACAGGGTGCCAAGGAATGTTAGACAAGATGTCATGGCATGGGGGCAGGGTGGGATGACATGTGGGAAAGGATGGCATGTAATGGAAGTTATCTGAATTTCAGGTGGGATTGCATGTGGAACAGGGTGGGATAGCATGTGGGATAGTATGGGTTGGCCTGTGGGACAGGGTGGGAAGATACTTGGTATAAGGTGGGATAGCATGTTAGACATGATGGAATGGCACGTGGTATAGGGAGGGATGACACATGGTATAGGGAGGGATGGCATGTGGGACAGGGTGGCATGGTATATGGGACATTGTGGCAAGTCATATGGTAGGATGTCATCTTGATTGCAGGTTTGAAGACATTGGTCATGTTGTTGAATGGCATCTGGATTTTCATGTATGATTGGGAGGGAAGTAGTATGGTATGTGGAAGATAAGAGTGGGATGGCAGGTGTGACAGAGGCTTGAAAGCATGTTATTAGCGGTGAGGGGATTTGTATCGTTTGGATGTCTGGTTCTTAAACAGTAAGTTCAAAGTTTAGGCAAGTCTATCTCATGAAAGAGGACTTTAAAAGAAACAATGGTGAGAAATCATTTAAAAATCTTATTTTGTTAAAAAGATATTCAAGTTAAAAGTTTGGTATCATTTGTGTAGAAACAACTAAAACAAGAATAGTTGTGATGTCATATTTAACTTTTTTATATTTGTATTATTATTTTTTATTTTTTTATTCCAGGTTTCACCTTTTAATGCATTTTAATTGCTTGATAACTTTTTTATTTCTCTTAGTGTTTTGTGTTTAAGATTGGATGTTTTTACCGCTTTTTTTATTAACTGTTTTATCTTATTCATGTATCTGAACTGAACGTTTAAAACTCAATTTTTTTCTTTTATTCGTATACTGCTGATATTTTTACCTTTGACTTATTATGGGGTTTTAGGTATTGAATATTTTTATTTTGTTTCTTTTATGTATTGATAAGTAATTAACTTTTAATATTTTTTATGCTCTTGTAAAGCACTTAGAGCTCTTTTTTAGAATAGTGCTATGTAAACATAATTTAATAATAATAATATAGCCTCAGATTCCTCAAAGTCTTTATGTATTCCATCATATTTGGACCTGAAATTTTGTGGCTTAACAACCTTTGGATTTGTCAGGAAAGTAGTAAAACAGAATCTAGTAAGGTTAATTATAATTTATCACCTGAAGAAAGTTCGAGGAAAAATAATTCAAATAGCAAATAAGTCAAATAAACTTTCTTCAAATACATTAACAATTGTTAAGAATGTGAGGATGATAGGTGCGATTTCTCCGCATGATAGGTGCGATTTCTCTGTAGTACAGTTTACACCAGTCATTTCTACAGCAGAGATAAGACAGAGTTTTAAACTTTAAAAACTCCTTAACAAAATAAGATTTTGAATGCTTTATTCACCATTCTTTTTATTTTAAAGTCCTCTTTCATATAAGATAAGTTTGTTTGACCACTTGAGCTAAATAAATAAAAGTCACCCAAAAGAAAAAGAAAAAAAATATCTCACAATTTTGACATGCTTTGCACTAAAACAGACTTTTCTCTAGTATTTACCCTGAACAAAAATACTGCATTCAATGAATTAAGCACCTGTGCTTGAATGAGCGCCCACCCAATAATTTTTGACAAATAGCATAATTTATTTGATTAATTTGAAGACTTTAAATAAGTTTTTATACAATATTATTTGCTTATTTTGCATCTGACACAATGTTTTTGTGGAAGTTATTGTTGGGCTAGTGTATAATCAGTTCACACAATGCAGTTTAAAGAGCATATTGTACTCGACCCGGAGTGTATGGGCACTTATTAGATAAAAACTTTGGGCCTAAAAAGCAGTAGAATTCTATTTTCGTATGTCGAATATAGTATGTGGCTTTATGGTTGGAATAGTAGCCCAATAAGACTTCACCAATCTGAGTCTTTGTTTCCATTTAAAATTTGTAAGAACTCTTTCACATTAAGTAAGTCTCAATTAGTCAAGCCTACATCATCAAGTATTTTGCAGGTTAGGTTGCTCAGTTTCCCCCCCCCCTCGATGATACAGAACTGTCCCTCTCCCCCCCCCAAGGGCATCAAAATCATGGTTACGCCACTGCTCACATAGGTGTAGGAACATGTTCTTCATAAGGAGGGGGAAGGGGGAACAAAGATATGCTGCAACACTAGTTCAATGGTAGAATATTGACTTAGTTGAGGGGCACCATGTAGGTCACTGCAACATTGGGAGGGGGGAGGAGAGGCACGTGCTCCCCCCTGGTTTCTATGCCTATGCTGCTGAAGCCTAAAGTTTTATACCATGTTAAGTATAAGTGTAAATTGGAGCTGTTTATTCCCACCACACTTTGAGAATCATGATATCAACCCTTACTCTATCACGCAGCGATATTATTGCCATTTTGGGTGCCCCATCTTTGGCTCCACCTCCCGAGCGCATTTAAAAAAAGTGCTGGTAGAGTAAGATTAATCAACCCGCAACAGGTGTGCCAACTTGAAAATATATGCAGCATGATCTCAGTGGGCGGCCCAGCTGGTCATTGAAGCAGAACGTGCCAGACTCTGCTGTGTGGAAGACAGAGGACCCTTCAATAATCAGCCCTTGATTAACCCTTACTCTACCACGCGGTGATATTATTGCCGTTTTGGGCGCCCCATCTTTGGCTCTGCCTCCCGAGCGCATTTTCAAAAAAGTGCTGGTAGAGTAAGGGCTAATTAACCCGCGACAAGTGCTCCAACTCAAAAATATATGTAGCATGATTCCAGTGGGTGGCCCAGCTGGTCACTGAAGCGGAACAGGCCCAACTCTGCTGCTTGGAAGACAGAGGACCCTTCAATAATCAGCCCTTAATTAACCCTTAGTATACCATGCGGCCATATTATCGCCGTTTTGGATGCCCCATCTTTGGCTCCGCCTCCGGAGCTCATTTTAAAAAAAGTGCTAGAGAGTAAGGGTTAAGTATGTTGATTGTATTGTATCATTGAGGGGCTGAAATTTCAATTTGAATTATATTCGTGCAACCTATGCATGTTCTTATGACTACTGTATGTATTATTAAATTTTTCATTAAAATAAGAATAAATTAACATGTCCTGTGCAAAGAGTTATTATTAATCCTTCTTGATTCATCCTCATTTAAAATATCACCTATTTACTTAGCTGAGCATGCACAGTTCCTTGATTGATAAGTTTGTCATAATGGTGTGTCCACTCATCTTTTAAAGTACGATTCTCTGAACCAACTTTTCGACGTTTTTGATGTGCTGCCATGATGAAAATATATATTTTAAGTAGTATTTTTTTCTAATCGCATGGCAAAACCAGCGTCACATTACAAACAAGCCCTGATTCACAAACAAGTTGAGAGGCTCGCCGATAAGAAGGATGTATTGCCATGATTATGATCTTAGTTTATGTTATATTTGTCCCTGAGTTAAAGGCTGGTGACAAAATTATGAGTTAGATATCCCTGACTGACTGCAAGCAGTTTCTCCTACAAACAAGTTAAAAATCTGTTTGAACCCATTTTGGTATTTTATGCAAAGTGACCTAACCAACTGCAGCTCATGTATGCAGAGAAGATTTTAAGTATGCTGTTGTCTCTCCTCCCCCCACCCCCTCTCCCTCCCACTTCCTGGTTGGTACAGGGGTAGGAGTATCTGTTATGTTTCTAATAGGGTCTAAAATTTTATATCTTTTTATTTCAATACATTAAAATTCTAAATATTTTTAGGAAAGGCGAGTAGGGACCTAATAAATATGTGGTGAAAATATGTTGTTTATTTATGGTGGGGAAAGTATGTCAAGCTAGAAGAAAAGAAAAAAAGTAATACACTTTAATCCATTAATCAAGAGCAAAGAAAGTGCACCACAAACTAGTTTAAGCCTCACCATGAATTATTTCAAAGGCTGTTCCAAAAATAATTGCATTAAAAACATTTTGTGCAATGTTCTTTCAAGCCTTTCCCTGTTTTAAGCATGCATGACAATCTTCATTCCATAGCATCTAACATTGCATCCATAAAACAGTCAGGATAGAAAGTTTAGGCCATTAAGAATTCAACTTGTAAGTTTTATCACCTCCAAATTAGTCTGAGTGACTGGATAATGTTACAAGGAGTGAAATGTTCTGTGACAATTTTGAAAGGATTAAAGTTGAATAGGCTTACATAGCAAAAGCTATGAAGTGGATGCATTGATATAAGCACAATTAAAATGTGAAATCCGTTGAGTTTTATTTCCAATTTGTGGCACAACTTGAAGATTAGATATTTAACAACCTCTTGATATTGTTAATTGCAGCCTGCCTGATGGTCTTTATTTCAACCAGCGTCTGAGATTATGGATTAAATATGACTTGAATCACAAAAATGAACATTTCTTACAACAGAAGGAAGGTGTAAAATTTTATGTAGCGTGTAGAAAGAAAACAGGCCATCTGGAAAGGTGGGGGAGTAAAATCTGATGACCTTTATTCTTTTGTTTGGTTTTAAGGTAATCAAATTAGTTTTTCAACCTGGTGAAAAGTTAGCAACAAAACAACATGGAACAAGTTTTTTTTTTTTTTCCTGTTAGAAATAGAATTTGAATGTGACACATACTAAATCACTGCATAAATAATTGTAACTAATCAGTGGCAGCACCAAGAGGGGGTGGAGGGGGGAGGGGAGAGGCACAGGACCCCCCATTGGGGTTTGCATATGGAGAGGGTCTACATTGGGAGGGGTCTGCATTGGGAAGGGGCTCTTTCAAGAGCTCTAAAGGAGCAAATTAAATGTTTCTCCTGAATGCTCCTCACCTGTGGAACACACCTGTGCATCCATTGTTTTTCAGTTTCAGAAGTTTCTATCAATTTTCGTAATATATCCTTTATTTTCAAAAAATGCCTTCAATATTCGAACAATTTTCTGAAGAAATTTCCTTCTTTGTGAAATTTTCTTTAGTTTTAAGTAATTTCCCCAAATTTTCATTAATTTTCGATTATCTTTCATTTTAGTAAAATTGCTAAAAACAATTGTGTAATTTCCTTTATTTTCGGGAATCTTTCTTCAATTTTCATAAAATATCCTACATTTTCGTGAAATTTGCTTCAATTTTTGTGCAACTTTTTCATGATATTCGGGAAAATTCTTCAATTTTTAAGAAGTTACTTCAATTTTCAGGATTTTTTTGTAAAATTGTTTTTTTTCATGAAATTGCAATATGAAAAGGAAAACTATAGTCACTTTGATTTGACAGAATTATTTAGTTTTTGCAAGCATGTACTTCATTTTTCCCTTGTGAATCCCCACATAGCAGAATTAAGAAAAGGACATTTGACTGTGTGGATGCACGTAATTGTGAATAGCTATCTGTGATTGCTGTAGTTGTCACCCTACTCCAGTCATTAGTTGTTCTGCTCCTTAAAGTGTTGAACAGTCAGACCTGACCTGATACATAACCAGGTCGGGTCAGATTTTTCCTCTTTATTTTCTTTATTCTGAAAACCTTAGTTGTTGTGGAAGTTGGTGCTGAGTATCATATTAGCAATGGATGAAGTCCTTATTGTATGGTTATTTTAATTCAGATAAAGTGGTCTCACTATTTGCCACAGTAAGTTTGTGGTTATGATTTGCTGGAACAAATTTTTAAGGAGAAGGACAAGTCATGTACAAGATATCAAATCTTATAAGTGCAGCAGCCTTGATAGCTGCATTGCATTTCATCATGAACATGATATTAACACATAAATTTAGACATTTATTAAGTCACTGCTTTCGCAATTCTTCTGCAGTAGTTTGAATAATTTTATGATTGCTCAGAACATCTGGAATATTGCCATATTGTCATTTTCGGAAAGAATTAATTGAAACTATTTCTCTTTTCGCTGAGATTGTTTGTCACAATGGAGGGAAGTGGAAGTAAGATCGTTCATTACTCAAGCAGATCAGCAATTAAGCCATCTGCTCGTACAAATTAATGACAAAAATTGATGGATTTAACTTATCTTCACGTAAAGGTCAAATGTTTAGTTGCCAATTAAATTTATTAATTACAAACAAGTTAATAAGTTAAATTGGTACCTGCGGTTGCATTATTGGATATAAAAAATTCATTTTCTGTCACATCTATGGTATATTTATCAGTATTTAATTGGCAGCTTTCTGATTTGGTGATCTCACAGGCAACCTCCCTGGATCTCTTATGATATATTCTCAATACCCTGTTTTCAAAGGAATGGGGAGGGAGCTTGCCACACACTCACTCGATTGTCTAGGCCTTAGACTATTAACTGTATAAATGCAGGTAAACAAAAGATTTAAGATCCCATTCTTATTTTTCGATAGTCTGTAAATCACAATTACTACCCACCCCCACTAAAAATGGTCCAAGCATCGCACCTGTTTTCAGTTTTAAGCTGATGCTGCCCACACATCTCTCTAGAAACCACTTTTTGCCTTCATATCTTTTCATAATTGTCACCATATTTGTTTCTTAATCAGTTGGATATGTAACATATACTTATATGTTGAGTGAAAATTTAATGAAGAATGTTGGTTCAAGGATGCAAGCATAGCTGTAATTCCCAGAGTAGGCCCAGGGTGGGACCCATGCCTTTAGACAGGTTTTCAAATAAAGTAAATAGTTTTGAGATTGAAAATTGTAAGGTGGAAGGGGGTGGTGATCTTTTACCCCAACTCCCGCCACTTTGTGGAGTATATATACAGGTATAACAATTAGCCCTTTTAGTGCCCTAACAGGTATAAATTTCCTCCCCCTCTCTTTATTTCACAATTTTAAAACCAACATGAAAAACATCAAAGTCATAAAAGCAATTCAAGAAATTGAACACCATAGGCCTACAAGAATTAAAACATCTACTAGAAAATTAAAATAGGGAGAGACCCTGCGATTACAAATTTAATTCAGAAATTCATGTAGCTCAAAAGTAACCCTATTCATGCAGCACTAAAATAACCAAAGTACAGCTATAAAATAGGACCATTTATTTGATTCATGTAGCCGTAGATTTAGCAAATAATTTCATATAGCCTTAAATAACCATATTTACTCATGTAGGTCTAAAATAACTAATTCATATAAGGACTTAATAGCAACACTTGGATCATGTTGGTAAGATGGTATGCTTTCATTTTAAATATAATCTTTTTCTAAACCTCATGGGACTCCCAAATTGATAACAAACTCCACGTCATCCAGCTCACCATTCCAATTAAACCCACCATCCACATCCTCTCCCATGTTGACAACGTTCACATTACCCGTCTTAGAATAGGTCACACCCACCTAACTCACTCCCACCTCCTTATTGGCTCCCCCAACCCCTCTACAACAATTGCCAGTGCACCCTTACAATCCATCATGTTCTACTTGCTTGCCCCATGTACAACCTTCCCAGAGCTTCCCTTGCTCCCCACAACTCAATAGCTGAGCTCTTCCAGAAAAACCCTCTGGATAAAGTTATCTCCTTCCTTCATCATGCTTTTCTCTACAACCATATTATATCTAGTTCTCCTCTTCCAACCCACCCCCCCCCCCCCTCTTCCTCCTTTTATTTTCTCCATTCTTTGTTTTTTCACCCATGCACCTTCTCTCTTGATCCCAGTTTTCTGGCTGTTGATCTTTTGTTTCCCTCAATCTCCCCCGTTTTGTTTCCTTCCTACTTTTGGAATGATCTAACCTCTCAGACACAATTTGACCCTCGCTATCGTGGTGCCATTAAACCTCATCAAACATACAAACTAATTGCCTGAGCACACAAAGTCATTTTCGTAAACCTGTAAATACTTTGACATATTGCACCACAACAGGAGGGTCAAATTGTGCCTGAGAGGTTAGATCATTCCAGAGGTAGGAAGGAAAGAAAACAGGGAGAGATTGAGAGAAACACAAGAACTAAAAGCCAGAAAGCTGGGATTGAGAGAGGAGGTGCATGAACCCATAGCAGCAAACACCATCACTTTTTCTCAACATGATAAAATTATTTGAAGAAAAAAAATGTAATAACACAATTTTGTATGGTTGTAGAAAGGTCATAAAAATGCTTTTATAACATCATTAGTTTTAACAAATATAAGATAATGTCATTAATATATTCTATTGCAGAATATATTATGAAAAATGTAAAATTAATGTTTTGTATCTGTACATTTTGATGTGAAAAAACATAACAGAAAATGTTGGTTAAATGTTTGTATTTGCTAGAAGATTTTGGAGGATATTAATTTTCAGACATATACGGCATGCATATTTTATGAAAAATAAAACTTTAATTGGATCGTTGAGGTATAGGTCCGAATGTCTCTCCCTCCACTCATGCCTATCTACACAACTTCAGAGCTAATATGCAAATCATCTTGAAAGAAATGGAGAAAAGAGTCATCTTCCTACAATAACTTTTGTTACCTTCGACACTTAACCAGATAATCCCTTTCCTAACAGATTTTTCTGCCTGGATATTATTTCTTTAATTGTTTCATTAGTATTCAAGAAGAGAGCCCCTAAATAATCTAAGTTTTATTCATGTGAAGAAACCTTCATTTAATTGTTGTTATAATTGTTTAATTCTGCCCTCTTATTTGTGCTTTGTTCTGATTGGATGAAAGTTTTGGTGGCTCTCTGCAGTTGTATGATGGTTGCATTTCTCCCCACATGTGAGAGCAGCTAAAAAGCTAGGCTATGTCTTGCAGCAGAGAAAGTAACTGTGGCTAACTTGGATTCAATGATTTTTGTTTGAATTTCCCGGGGCAACATGTTTTTTCTTACTTCTTGATTAAAAGAAGTAAATATTTGTTTTTATTGTTTTTTACAGAGATCATTAGAATCAGAGTAGAGCATTGTATACCTTTTGATAAAAAAAAAAAAGTGTTTCTAGTTTCTTAGTTATGGCAAATATGTAACATCTTTTGACTAAAAGTAATATTGGTCTGCAAATTAAGTTATCAATGAATTTAAGGATATATTTCATAGAAATGGGGTAGGCTTATATGAAATGTTGGATTTTTACCATGTCTGTCTTCCTTCAAATTACCGTAAGCACAAGATAAATGCTTTATTTCATTTTCATCAAAACTTCCAAAATTGTGATTTAGCCCTAAATATAAACTGAAAAAAAAACCTGATAGATTTTTGTGTTTCTTTTTGTTGGTTTCAAAAAGGTTTCAAGTAATCTTCATAGTGATGTGTATCACTAATCCTCTCAATGCCACTTTACTCACCTATTGATGCCAAATCCAATTCATACCTACCAAAATAAACACTTCAGGAATGCACAGCCAGGAAGTTGTTACTTTGATCTGAACTTGATGAATGATATATTGGTAGGAAAAGGTACGGTTTTTCAAGCAATATTGATATTTTTCATGCTTTACTTTATTATTGTTATTCAAAATGACAAAATGGTATGTTGATATTAGTGCACCAAGGATGTTTAATTGGATGCTAACAAGGTGCATTTTTATACGTGGAGTAAACATGTTGACATTTTTGTGGTCATATTCCCGATTAGAAAATGTTAAGGAAATACGATTAATTGTTGGAACTGATAAGGTTTGAAAAATTATGACACAAGTTATGATCTTTAATGTTTTGTTTGGTTTCTAAGTAGTTACTCCCTTTTGTCACAACTGCATTTTTTACCAATCAGGCATAAAATTCTTCATGCAAATAGTGATACAGACTAGGCTTATGTAAACATACTCTGAAAAATGCAAACTAAGCATATGAAACTAGTATGGCAGGTCTGTGAAAATGCATTTATTTCATGGTTTCCTTATTTTGCTGTGGTTTTGATGTCTGGAGCTTTTTTATACCTTCACACATTAGTATTCACTGGTTTTGAGATAAGTGTTAAATTGGTATACTGGTGGTTTGTTTAAAGGTTCGGAGGTTTCAATGTGGGAACCTAAAGGTGTGAAAAAGCCAGATATGCAGTGATCATGAAAGGGAGAAGTAAAGAAATCATTCAAAATAGCGCTGCCCTGCTTTATTGGTGTGGTCATACTGGCCTGCTTGGGATTGGGCCTTCAATATAATGAATGTGGTTTATCTGTGGAAATGACAGTGGTTAGAATGGTGCCAGCAATTTGTGATGTTTATTTTAATTGAGAATTACCAAATACCAACTGAAAGAAAACAATTGGTAAAAATGCTCTTTAAACCAAAAGTTTTCTTTTAGTCAAAAGGAACCATGATCTTTTTTAAAGACAAAAGTACAATTTATAGGGAAATGATTATCGTTGAAGGGAGGAGTTTTAAGAAAATAATTATTATGTAATTAGCACAATAATTCATTTGATTTTTCTCCAACCATGTTTGTATCCAGGTTATGGGAATAATTACATCTTGACAGAAAGCAACATATCAGTGAAGGCCTCTGTATGTCACAAAAGCAATCTTTATAGAATTTGTTCTTAATATATAAAAAATTACAATTGTTTTGAAGAAAATAAATTTCAAACATGAAATGATATGCATTGTTTCATATTCTGGGTACTCTGAGCTTCTATATAAAGCCTTTCCGGTCTGTTAAGTATTTGCATCTATTTAGGTTGATCCCAATCCGTCATGAATACAGGATGCCCCAGTAATTAAATTGTTTCCTATGTCATGTGTTTGTTTGTGAGAGGAAGTGTGATAGGAAAATGTTGCCCCAGTAATCAAATTGTTTCCTATGTCATGTGTTTGTAAGAGGAAGTGTGCGTAGGAAAATGTTGCCATGTGGATGGTGTAACAAATAAAAGCTACACTACAGGTGCGATTACTTCTACGTGCTTTTCCCCTCGTATAGATTTTTTTTTTAATCCCTGAAAACAAGTTAGGCAGAGTGCGCCATTAATGTGTAGTCATAATGAGCTGCTTTGTTATTAATTAAGTAGCTGTTTATCAAATTGTGTTGATATGAACAATATGAAGGCCATTTTGTTTTTCCACTTTGTCATGATTTTGCAGGAAATTGTGAATCTTCTAAAATACTAAAGGAGCACTTTGCTGAACTGTAAGGGTGTATTCATTTGTCTCTAAAATATTTCAACACAATTTTCTTGTATGTGACAATGAATGTTCAAATCAGATATTTGTACTGAATGCTGAAGTCATTTTTCAAATTGAGTATCAAAGAAATAGACCTTTGAAAAAAAAAAAAAAAAATCAATTTTGACGTCTTAACAAAGTAAAAAGACTGCTGAGATTTAGCCCTTACAGGTAAAGTGAAGTGTTTTTAACTGTTTAAAGAAAGTAAGAAAGATTCATTTTCATATGTAATTTTGTTGAGTTTTAAAATAATTAAAGTGTCTTGAAACTTGACTACATCAGAAACCTATCAATCAGTATTTGTATGGAAAATTCAATTACAACAACACCAATCCCTAAAATAATATAGAATCTCCCAGCAACCATCTTCATAATGTAAATAAAGATGTCACTGTTGTTAGTAACTTCAAACTTTATCAAAATAAACTTTTCATTTTTAAAGAGGGTATCATTTTTTTTTTTTTTTTTCCTGAACAAAAGGAAGCTTTGATATGTTTTGACTTGTGATTTTCCTACTTTGGTCCAGGGAATTAATTTATGATATTGCTCTTTGTAGCTTTTATTCTTCCAGGTTTTCTCTTTCTTTGTGGGGTAATCAATTTCTGTGTGGTCTAAATGAATGTCATGTATGGTGCAGTCATATTAGGGTGGTGTGGCACCATGGGAGTGTGTCTACACTGAAGAATCATCACCCAATGATCTACACACTGCATTGATGGATTTCCATTCTTTATTTTACTTCCTGTTCACAGTGTCTTCTACTCCTTTGCATGAAAGATTTGCGCCCTTACATGAGCAATGTTTGGTTTTTCCACTTAGTAGAAAATCAAACATCTCAAGGCCACCAAAATTGTATGCATCACTGCCCCCACACTCCATACATACAGTGTACAATTATACATACACTGTACATACAGAGTTTATTTCGGGAATGGTTTCAAGTGAAAACAGCATGTACATTATTTAAGAAATGTTTAGTGAGAGCATTACAAGTTGCAATGTCGTAGATGTCAGGCACAATATTGGCATGTCCCCATGGTCTGTATATGTGAAAAACATGATAGTAAAAGGAAGGACAAGCAACCCCATGTTTTGACAGAAATACTTTTTTTTTTAAGAAGCACTGGATAGAACTGTGCTGGTATTTAGGCAGCAAATGTGCAGTGTTAAGTGATGGAAAACTATCTGACTGGTTTCCTGTGAAAACTGGGGTAAAGCAAGGGTGTGTAATGTCTGGTGTCCTCTTTTTACTTGCTGCTATTGATTGAGTGATGAGAACCATGCAGTACACAAGGCAGAAGGAATGGAATCCGGCCGAACTTATTTACAGCCCTATACGATCTTGACTACGCTGATGACATTGCATTTATTTCTAGCACCAAAGATCAACTCCAAGACAAAACAAGCAAACTACATGAAACGGGTCAAACGGTTGGTCTAAAGATTAATGAAAAAAGATAAAGATCATGAGTATTAACACACACAAAAAAAACTGATGGAACAATTCAAGTTGCAAATACAGAGCTTGAAGATGTTGACAGCTTTGTCTATTTCGGTGCAACATTGTACAAAGAAGGAGGCACTGATGAAGACATAAAATGCCAAATTGGGCTGGCACAGGCAACTTTCAGACAACTTGACAAGATTTGGAAATCAAACATCTATCGGATAAAAACTAAATTGAAAATATTTCAATCGAATGTAATCTCAGTACTCCTCTATAAATGTGAAACCTGGAAGCTGACGAGAAGAAACTAGATGTGTTCCAAAGGAGATGATTTAAAATTATTTTAAAAATTAGATGGCCAGTGAAAGTCACCAATGAAGAACTATATGAAAGAGCAGGCAGAGTGGAGATAAGCAAGGAGATATCTAAGAGAAGATGGAGATGGTTGGGTAATGTATTAAGAAAGGATAAAGTAAACTATACTAGAATATCCATCACCTGGACACCAGAAGGTAGAAGAAAGAAGGGAAGACTTAAGACTACATAGAGAAGAGTGGCAGAAAAGGGGAGAACCAGTTTTGGATGGAACAGCTGGGGAGAAGCTGCAGTGGTAGCAAGAGACAGAAAGTGATGGAAAGAATTTGTTTTGAGAAGCCTCAATCTCCATACCCAGGAGAAGAGAGTGGTGAGGTTAGTAAAATCGAAAAGTGAGGCGCTTGTTTTTGCGAATCAAGTTCACAGATATATTATCTACAACAGCTAGATCGATAAACTCCATATCTCCATAGCCCACAAACGACATGAGGGAAAAAGGTCACTTGAATATTCATATTAACCAGAAAATTACTATTCCGTTGTGTGCAAGATAATCATTCAATTTTTTTTTTTTTGGTGGGGGGGACCCCCTAAAAATATGCCCTCAACTTTTCGGTCTAGTGCTCCTTAGCCAAAAATAATTTTTGGTGACTTTTCAATCCCAGTGAAAATAAAGGTTTGATATTGATAGATATTTGGACATAGAGCAGATCCCTAGAGGGTCCAAGGTGCTCACTGTTGTCAAGTTGTTTTAGCCTAGGTCAGTAACTGTAGACTTGTGGGATCCCTTTTGAAGCTTGACACAACTTTGGACATTGATGTAGCCGGGAAGGAGGGGGGGGGGGCATGGCCCCCAATCCCACACCCCTCAAAAAATGTACACATCCTATTGAATTACGGGACCCATTACCCATAACATCACTGCATGCCTGCCTGCCTGGTGGTTCTACTAAAGTTGTTGACAAATTTTAATGAGCAATTCAGCATATAAACCCCAAGAGCTTTTACAAACTCAATATATAATGCACACCTTTAGACTGTGACACATATTACACAAACACTTACTCCCCCTCCCCCCCTTCAAAAAAAAAATAATCCTGCCTTACACCAGTGCCTAATTCCCTTTGTGTCCCATAGCTTTCTGGAACTACGCCCCTTGAAAACACACCATGTGATTTGACTTCAATTTTAATGTATTTCATATCTCTAAAATGCATCATTTTTCAAAGCTTTCTTGGGCTTTGCCCCTTGGACCCCCAATGGGTTTCGCCCCTGGACCCAACCAGGTGCCCTTAGGTAGGCCACAGAACCCCACACTGTGGGGCTTTGCGCTATGTAAGCAATGTCCCGTTATGACGACATACTATCAGTTACCCCCCATCAAAATACTTATCGCCACTCAAGATCCCCCCTCCCCTTCCCCAAACAAAAATCTGTATGGCTACGCTGGTGACTGGGTGTAACATGTGCTCTCTGGGTCACCTTGCTTTTTGATCCCATGTATTACTTTTACTGATTCATTTGATTTGAACCAAAACGAGACAAGTTGGATCCTTGCAGGAGATGAGCAAAATTGTCACTTTTTAGTACACACTGTCATAAAACAACACTATCAACCATTGTCACCTTTGGCATTACCCATAAATAAATGAAATCAAAATACAACTTGTTTCATTTCATGAGAATTTATAAAAAACAAGAGTGATACAAATATTTCTTGTCATTCAGCAGTGGGAGCAGGTATGTATTTTTTTCTTAATCCTGGACTTTTAATGTTGTATATTCCTTTTCCTGGCAAGGATATACAAAAGTTTTCAACTTAAATGATATTACTTTTGTTGCCTGAAGGTCTTGAAGGGTTCACTCTGACCTCTTTGCCATGATCAAGGTTGCTGAGAATAACTTGTGCTTGATTTTCAAAACCAGTAAACATAAGTTCCATGGTTACAACATCTCAATACTTTCTTGAACGTTAATTGAATTCCCAGGTGTCATATGACCTTGAGATCTGAAGGGGAAATTCATTTGGTGATGGTTTGCAGGTAAACATTATGTCAGGGAGCTATGTTTTGTTAATTTCCCCAAACTGCCATAAGGTTCAATTATCTTACAGTATAAAGGTTTAGGGACCTGACACTTGCTAAACATGGTGTACGCTGTTGAACCTGAGGGTACGACAATCTTGATGGAATCTTAAAATTTTCAAAAAAGTATGGCGGATCAGAGTGTGAGGACAAACATACTTATGTAATTGCAAACATTAGATGTATCACATCGTCATTGTGATAGTATAATTCCTCATTTAAATGTTGAAAATATACATCAGTGGTCAAGCATGTTTATCTACTTTGAAAGAGGACTTCAATTGAAACAAAATGGTTGAAAAAAGCATTCAAAAATCTATTTCTGTTAAGGGAGAAATTCACGTTTAAAGTTTGGTATCATTTCTGTAAAAATGACTGAAATCAGACTAGTTGTGATGTCACAGCCTCAGATTCCTCAAAGTCTTTATGTATTTTAAAGAAAGTTTATTTCATTTATTCACTATTTGAATTATTTCATCTTCAAACTTTCTTCAGGTGGTACATATAAATACCCTTCCTAGATTCAGTTACTTTTTTGACATATTCCATGGTTTTTAAGCCACAAAATCGCAGGACAAAATATGATAGAATACATAAAGAGCTTTGAGGAATCTGAGGCTATGACATCACAACTAATCTGATTTCAGTCATTTCTACACAAATGATACCAAACTTTAAACTTAAACATCTCCTTAACAGAATAAGATTTTTGAATGCTCCCTTTGACATTTTGTTTCTTTTAAAGTTCTCTTTCCTATAAGATGGACATGCTTGACCCCTGAACTAATCCTTTAATAAGTGCTGTGTTTATTATGGCATGTAATCTGTGATAAGAGATAACATGAAGGTATCAGGGCATTACCAAAGATTTTTGTTTGGGGGGGGCACAGCAGTTCAGAGAAGAAAAATGGGGGGGTTACTAAAAAAGTGTGTGTGTACATTTTGGCATGGGGCCCACTAAAGGAACCCTGGTGGGGTCCAAGGGCAAAGCTCTGGTAGGGATCCGGGGAAGCTCTGCAGATTTTGATGGTTTAAAATCAAACACAGAAGTTCCAAGATTAAAGGATTATTCCCATGGATTTTCACTTTCTAATATATGATAGAGAATTTTTTTAGAATTTAAAGTGGTGAAAAAACAATGTTAATTAATTATTCCATTTTTGAAGTTACAAAATCTTAGATTATTTTTGAATTTGGACAAAAGTGACTTGGTATAGAGACAATTTCAACAAAACATCCTTTGTATTTGTTTAAAATGATATAGATTTTTTTTTTTTTTTTTGTAAATGTGATGTACACTAAGAAAAAAACAAAATGCTTTCTTGTAAATTATATATTTCACCCTATCTCTATAATGAACCAAAAATGTTGTTCGATAATGTGTGATTAAATTAATAAGAAATACATAAGAACTGTGCTGGAATTGCCTTGATAACATCACCAAGCTGAGGACATATACTGTATGAGGTGCTTTTACGAACAATTTCTTATTCTTTAAATTGTTATAACTTCTAAATGGAAAAAGATATTAAAGAGGGAGGCTCGTCTCAGTAAAATACGGTAAAAATGGGGGATACTTTATTTTGACGTCACTTCCGGTTGTTGAGGCAAGATCCGATCCTCTGTCTGTTTGTACCACACAGTACAGCCAGACACTAGCATGTACGTTGTGTGTGCAGAATTACATACACAGCGCATTATGTTACTGTGATGAGAAACTTATTTGTTTTTTTTCAATGCTTTTTTGTCAGAAAGCAAAAGTGAAATTTTAGTATTATAATACTACAATGATAGTCACCAAATGAAAATAACTGAGAAAAAAAGAAGAAGATGAAAGCAAAAAGTCAAATTAAACGATTCTACCGGGGCTTGAACTCACGGCATGATTTGAAGAAAAAAAACGTTACTTGTGATCCCCGCAAGCATCTGGGCTATCTCGTGTGGTGACCTTCAAGGCGTTTTAAATAACTATATACCTTGCAATACCAGACAACGAATCGTGCAGCAAAATTTTAACCAATCAAAAAATTTGAAAGGAATTCTAAACATTGTGCACATATGACGATATCGCCTCTTTAACATAGTTTTTCACCATTTGTTTCTACAAATTTTCTCTATCGTATGTGAAAAATGAAAATCCAAGGGAATATTCCTTGAAATTCATGAAAGGAAGAAACTTTTAGATTTATACGTTAAATCAACTCAGAAAAACATTTTGGTTACCAAGTTCTTATTAGGCATAAAAACAATTTTCCCTGAAAATTGCGATAATTGGGATCCAAAAAAAAAACAGGGGTCCAGCAAGGGCATAGATCCATTTTTGAAGAGGGGGAATTATTTTTCTTAGGAGAACTAACGCGGCAAGGCGAGTGAGTACTTAGCGCCGATGGTGTGGGGCCCACTTAGGGCCTTTGGTGGCATTTAGGGGCAATGCCCTGGTGGAGATCCAGGGGGCGAAGCCCCTATAAGCTCCTGAATATTCAATATTTTAGGGCTAAAATTGGGCCCAAAATAACATAAAAACATGCGTAGGGTCGAAACTCATTTACCTCCAAAAGCCGTAGAAAACAGTAGTAGGCCATACTCTTGGGGTGAAATTTGAGGTCAAAATAATTCAAAGTCATTCTTAATAATAAATAGGTTTATTCAATTTTACCTTCGAATGCGAAATAAATAATCCTTTTCTTAATTTTGTTGAAACAAATCTTGCATCATGTAAACAAAGTATCAACAATTTATACTTAAAATCTGCATTGATATGACCTTAAACATCATTACATCAAGCTAACTGAAGGTTTGAGATTTAATTCCTAACAATTAGCTAAAGAGAAATTTGCTGAAGTTCCTTCTGGTAGGCAATCAAGATACTGGACTTAACTTACAGAACACAGCAAGTACCTAAAAACCATTGTGCAACACCTGCATGAGTTCACTTTTGGAAGACCACACCAACCTTTATGTATTAACTTATCTTATATAATTCTCCCTATGAACTGCAAATAATGAAGGAGAAGATGTCAGGCCCATTAGAGCCAGACATAATTATCGCTGCAATTTTTACCACAACTTGAAATAAAGTGATTATTTCAAAGAAAACAGGCCAAAAAAAAAGACCTTAAACACAAAATTGGTCCTTTAATCTAATTTCATAGTAATTATCCTTTATCATACACAAATACAACTAACATGAGCAAGAGCATATAAAGAATGGGAATTATTAGTAATTATAGTAGCTTTCTTTGTGAAACTAGTCAAAATTGAGGAAGAACATACAGTACTTTTTTTGCACCCAATTACCAGGAATAAACATTTAATTTTAATGGATGACTAAGCATACAGTTAAGAAAAACTCCTAGACAGGTCTATAACATCTACCAAGCAATGGCAAGAAAAGACCAAATTCCCAATGATTCCCCAATCCCCTTATTGTTTAAACTCCTTGAATATAAGCAATTTTCTTTGAGAAATCAATAAAGTCTACACATGAAAATCTAACCAGCTTTGCACCATTATAATGTTTATGAACTTTCCTCTGCCCCCCACCCCACACACACACACACACACATAAACACACCTCCCTTGGCGGGCCTGGGTAAAATAATACTGGTCATTGCAGTGATAAGTCACTTGTCATAGAAATTAATGCTGCGTCTTGTATCTTTGCATGAAACACAAGAGCCCTTGAGTTGTTAAGTATCGTTAGTTTAAGGTCACATCAAGAAACTTCGGAAATTGGAATTTTACAAAATTGTATCACGTTACATTAGTCAGAATAACTATTATATTTTGATAATTGAGATGAAAGTATATATTTTCTTGATTTATGGTTAGTTTTGTGATATATGGTAATTATTTCCCAATTTTTCAATCAAATAACAAGTGGACAAAAAGCATTTAATTTAGTAATTGAAACTTTGGGATGGTATTATTAGCAAAAGTGGGGTAGATGATTGTACATACCACCCCCTTTTCAAAAGTGGGGATATAATATACCCCCTCTCTTTCACCCACCCACCATCACCCTCCCCACCATCACCCCCTCCCCCTCAGATCTCGCCCTTCAAACCAGGGGCGAAGTTCTGCAGATTTCATGGTTTTGATGCCCCAAAATGGCTTCAAATCAACTCAGATAAGCATTTGGGTTACCATTTCTAAACAGGCCAAAAATTAATTTTCCTGTGAAATATTGAGATAATTTCGACAAATAACCTATCACGTCCTTTAAGTCTTATGATTATTTTTATAATATTAAAAGTAAACTGTCTGATAAGGAAGATAAATAAGCCACTCAAAATAGGAAAAGAGATATGCCATGAATGACTAAAGGTTTGAAAAATGCTTGTAAAAAGAAAAATATGCTTTATGTCAATTTTCTCAAAAATAGAACATTGAAAGAGCACATTGTTAATTTATCCCAAAAAAGTTTCTAAAAGTATTGCAATTATCAAAAGCCAGCCAAGTTTTAAATAAAGCTGCACTGTATACTTTATATTGTGCAAATAATCTTACTTATTGTGCTGAAGTTTGGGAAATACAAATAATACATATAATTATAATATTACTCCATTATTCTGAAAACAAAAGAAGGTTATTTGTATTGTATGTAATGCTAATTATTTAGACCATACTAACAAACTTTTTTACAAATAAAAACATTAAGATTATCACATATTATAGACATTATAGACAAGGAAAAAAAATATAAAACTAATTCTTTATAATAAAAAAGTACAACAAAAATGTATTGGCATCTTAGGTGTATCAAGATTAAGGTTCAGTAATTAAATTGTGCCAGTGTTATAGCCTAATCTTATAATTTCTTTTATTTCGTTTTCTTTAATTATCATTTTCTTTTTTGTTCTTAATGGTTTTTCTTATGGTATCTTGTTGTACACATTTATGTTGTTTTTCACAATTTTTCCTATTCATGTTGAAAATAATGTTTTAGGGGAAACATTTTATAAGTATTACACACTTAGTTTTCTCCTTTTCTATGCAATGATTTATGGATTAGACACAAGACAAAGATATACAAAAAATGTATTTTGTTAATTTGAAGATGTATATAATTTATCTGTTACACATATGTATTATTATTTGCTAGAATTAAATTGTGTCATTGTCATTCCTGATAACAAATCCTTTGCTATGATTAAAAGTGTAAGGTAAAACATTTCTTGGCACTTTGACAGACGTGTCATGTGATAGGAAGATGCGCTTTAGTTTCAAGAATGGTTATAAGCCAATCTTAAAGGTGACAGTATTGTTTTACATGTGTAAACTTGGATGATTAAGATGGAAATGCCAGGTACTTCAGCAAGCTTGCAGAATGCTTGCACCACTCTTGCAGCATGCTTGCGCAAGCATGCTGCAAGCTTGCACAATCATGCTGCAAGCAAGCATGCTGCAAGCTTGCAGCAAGTGTGCTGCAAGCATGCAGCAAAGCTAGTATTTTGAACAAATTAGCTTGCGCAAGCCAGCAAAAACTCTGCAAGCTTGCGCAAGCTAACAAAACATTTTGCAAGCTTGTGCAAGCTAACAAATATTTTATGCTAGCTTGCACAAGCTAATGTTAGCTTGTGCAAGCTAGTATTTGTTCCAAATACTAGCTTGCAGCATGCTTGCTCTAAGCTTGCAGCATGCTTGTGCAGGCTTGCAGCATGCTTGCGCAAGCTAAAAATGTTAGCTTGTCGCAAGCGTGCTGCAAGCAAAATTTCTGTAAGGGTGCATCAGATCTGTTTGTTCCTGTAATTTGAACTGATATTCATCTTGTCTTCTTGGGTTTCATATTTCATATATTGGGTCAGGTTATTCCTTTATCTAAAGCCAATGACTTCCTGGTTTTGCAAATAATAGGTTTTTCATCCTTGATTGTATGCAGGTCAAAGTTAAAGTAGTATAGCTAAATATCAACACAATGTGTTTGCCTCAGCAATGGGATCGATCACACAGTGAAGACTCTAGTGTCCAAGAAGAAGATGGGGGAGGGGTTACAACCATATCTTTTGATGTCAATGGGGGAAGTATCCCCATTACACCACTTGATTTTGGGCACAGGAAAGGTTGACTGTCCAGTGGGAGGAAGGGGGCGGGGGAACATTAAGCACTGGTAAATATTGTTTCCATCAATATTTGTAATGATTCCCATATCAGGGTGGAAGATAAACATTTTCATTTAAGAATGGTGCCAAAATGAAACTTCAAAATATCCCATAATTTACTGAATTTAATAACTACAGTGTGATAATGTATTAATGTTAAATCTCTTCACTGGAGCAGATAAAAGGTTTTGAGTGGGGAGCTGACGAAAATCGTATAAATTATTCTTTTCTGCAGAAATTTGAATGCTTTTTAGTTGGCGAAAGTTTGAAAATTGCCTGCCCATTGGGGAAACTCCTGTTAATAGGAGACCTGAGATTTACTGTTAAGACATGCTCATCTATCATTCTTCAAGTTTACTTCCAGTTTTCAGCCAGGAAGAAAGCATACAAAATAGGAAGTTAAAATCCTCTCCTGATTCCTACATCCTCTTTCTGCATAATGACGAATGTAGGAAAACACCATGGTTCTGATAACACTTGTCTTAAAAATTCTTTAATATTTGTATATATTTTTCATTGTGATTCTTAGAGCAAAATACTAATTTATACCTTGTTGAAGAGGGAACAAAGTGGACTCTGACTTTTTGCAAGTTTTCATTAAAATGAATCAGTTTTCTTTTATGTTTATTTGATTTAGTCACAAAGACATTCACCAGTATGCAGAATTGATATACACAGTCATTATTGTTTTTGGCATTTGTCACTTTGCAAAAAGATGGACGACATGCCTCTGCTAAAGATGGTTCAGATAATGGACGATTAGAAGTATATATGCTGTTCCAGGGACAGAGGGAGCAGCGATATGACATGCATTGGCTATAACTGCAGGGCTGCTGATCTGTTGGGATGCCCAATTATGTCAATAAGTAAACTGAGGATACCCCTGCCCCACACTTCCTGCACCTCTGTGTGGATCCTGAAGTCTTGACAGTGTATTAGATGGTCAATCATCCTTCCATAAAATGTAAATAACCTTTTATGAACAAAGTATTAAAATCCTATTCAAGTAAAAGCTTTTTTTGGAGGGAATGCTTGTTAAGAATTAGAGTGACACTTTTGAAGCTAGTTTAGCTAGATTGTCTAGAAATCTATTGAAAATCACAATATTGATCCCACTATAAATTAATACGGCACTCCTAATTCTTGTCTAATTATTAAAGAAAAAATGCTTAATCAGTTTTAATCATTCAATTATCTTAATCGGCTGTTTCTTAATCTGTTTCTACAGTTTTTCAAAGGAGCACAGCATATCTGACTATAGGAAACCCCCATTATTTGTTTTCAATGTTCTTCAAATTCATTAAAAACATTGCAGCAATGGCACTATGCCATCTTTGTAACATTCTCATTTCAGAATCCCTTTTAGATGCATGCCTGCTGGTTCAGATCTTTTGAGTTCAATGACCTGAAAAAGATTGAGTGGGAAAAATGTAACTTTTTCTCCCTAGATTTTGCCAAATTCTAAGAACTTCTTATTTGTGTTCGTATATTTTCTTTTGTTTTTTGACTACCAAAAGGTTTGAGCCCCTTAAACCAATGTTATTATTGGGTGTGTACTCACAGTCCAGACTTGCTGTGGTTAATGGTTGAAGTCTGGACAAAATGTTGTTTAAAACTGATTTTATGCAATCTATTTCATATTGTATGATAGAGCAATTAATATAGAAGCCCTAGATGTAGTGCTTTTTTTTGCTTATGTTCTGTGCATTGCATACACTCTGTCTGACCAATCAAAATGTATGATTTGCTTGGATTTATGAGTGGGTAGGTATGTGAACCTTGCTTCACAACAGGGGAATCATTCCCCTTCACAAAGTGGGGAGCATAGGGGTCATGCTTTTTCTGTACAAAGTCGGAAGGGGGTGGGGGCACTTGTTTTGAAAAACTGATTCAATTTTTAAGATTCTACCTGAAAGTTTGGGGAGCGGTGGGGGTGGGGAGTCCCAGGAATTATGGCCTTGCTCCACAGGTCATGTTATATGGAAGGTGAGGTTGGAAGGGACCCTGTAGAGAAAGGGGGATATCCCCAACTCCCTACTTTGTGTTGGACCCAATCTTTCATTCTGGAGTTTATAATGTGCATCAAACATACATTTTCCATTCTGTATATATTTAGAGGAAGGATAATGGATCTCAAGCAGTACTAGTCTCATATGGGCCTAACTCAGTTACTTGTGTTTCACAGATACAATGTATAATAGATCTCAAGCAGTACTAGTCTAATATGGGCTTTACTTGTGTTTCACCATGCAAGGATATAAAACTGGAGTCAATCACATTGTGACACTTGGTACAACATGATCTTTTTGTGTTTTCCTATGAAAGTGAAAGATTGCTTCATATTTCAATAACATGATCCTGTTCTTTTGTTCCATCCATCCTGTTATGAAGTAGCTGTACTATTCGTGGGAGGGCATTGACACAAAACCATCCATCCTAGTATTACTCAAATAAAGGGCAAGTTAAAATGTTTCACAGCACTAGGACACTTTCATAAATGTAGATACATTAGCATAGCAAGGTATAGAAGGGAGTATGAGAGGGAGGGGTAGATACATTAGCATAGCAAGGCATAGAAGGGAGTATGAGAGGGAGGGGTAGATACATTAGCATGGCAAGGCATAGAAGGGAGTAGGAGAGGGAGGGGTAGATACATTAGCATAACCAGGCATGGGAGGGATTATGAAGGGGAGGGACAAATATCATCAGCTATTAACACAAAATTACCATTTCATTTGTTCACATCTTCAAATTGATAAAGAGTATTGATAAATGTATTAAAAATTCTTCAAATGTCTGCATTCAACTGTTCAAATTCTTTTGCTGAAAAATCTTCAACTAGGGATGATCATGGTCTTTGCAAAATGATTTTCTCCCACCCCCCCCCCTCAAATCCCCTCCCGAAAAAAAGAAGCATGCAGTGGTGTAACTGGAATTTTTGGTATCACAGTATCACTAAATGAATTTTAAAAACACAAATTTTCCTGTTAGAAATGGAACACATTGCACATTCCAATTTTTGGAGAATTTCCTTTATCTTTGGGACATGTTCTTCAATTCTCTGAAAAAAATTCTTAATTTTTGCGACATTTGCTTGAAATTTCGGAAAATATCCTTCATTATCGGGAAATGTTCTTCAATTCTAAGGAATTTTCTTCCTGTTCGGGATAATTGCTTGAATTTTGGGAATTTGCTTCATGTTTGTGAAATGTTCTTCAATTTTAGGGTTTTCTTCACTTTTTGGAAAATTTCCTGCATTTTCAGGAAATTTGCAAAAAAGTCAATTAGTTTTTCTGATATATGGTTTATAATTATTTTGGCTGAGAACAGAATATTTACCGACAAGGAATTAAATTTTATGATAAAACTATCTTTGAGGCTTGGTGGAGGAGGCAACTCCCCCCCCCTTCCATTAGTATTATCATTTTTAGGTCTCTTCATATCTTAATTAGGCTGCTTCTGATAATCTGTGACCTGGCATTATATAAATCAGTGATTCAATCCCTGTATAGATCTGTAATGTCAAGAATGTAGGTTTGTCAGAAGTACATTTTTTTTTTAACAATTGCATTAAATTGTACTTGACTCCAGTTATACCTTGGGATATGTCAATAGGGTTTTGTTTACAAATAAACAACCTATGAAAAGTAAATGGATTGCGACCAAGGTAAACTGTTGATTTGAAGGAATCTAAAGTATTTCAAGTTGTTGATCATCTGATGAAAAGAAGTAAACAATTGATCTGTTTATGCAAAATAACAATATACATTTACTAGTGAACTTAACTACCATCCTTTTATGGTATTTTTTCAAAAATGGAATATTAAGTAGACAGACATAAAGGATGCTGACTGGCAACAAATGAAGGTCTTATCAGAGGAATATGGGATTTGCCGGTTTCTTTACGCTTTTCATCAAAGGTGGATCCTCTCATTTAAAGTTGCTGCTACCTTGCTCAAGGTCAGCCACGGTTAGATTTATCATAAAAACAACAGAATTATGTCTAAGGCCCTAAACTTATTTTTTTTTGATGAAGATAACCAGTAAAAGAGATCTCAAGATGGAAGTGACATCATCAATGAATTACATTCTTCAGAGACAACTAAATTGTAACTGAACTTCTCCTTCATTGACTTTTAAAATATTTTTATTTTTTATTTTTTGAAGTCACTCTTTTACATAAGATACAGTAGACTGGCTTAATGGAAGTTTTCAGAGTGAAATAATTTTAAATGAAAAATACATTAACGATAAAACAATGAAAAGAAACATTTCTGTCACTTCTTGGTAGACCTTTTACCATTGACCTTTTTCATAGACCTTTTACCAGTGACCTTTTTCATAGACCTTTTACCAGTGACCTTTTTTCATAGACCTTTTACCAGTGACCTTTTTTCATAGACCTTCTACCAGTGGCCTTTTTCATAAAATTTCTTTTCAGTGGATGAAAATAAATTGAATCTTCTGAATTATGATCCTAAATTTTAGATTTTTCCAAAGTTGGGTCAGAAAATGTAGAGATAAGATAAACGATGAGAACTTTTTTGTACTCATTTATTCAAAATAACCCTCTAAGGAAACAATTGCCATTCCCTATCCCCTGTTACTGCTTAAGTGTTGATAATCATCTGTAAGTAAAAATATTGTCTTTCTTTATCATTCATTTTACTGTGGCACTCTTATCAGGGAAGTGCTCTTATCTTTTTACATGTTTGAATAATCTAACAATTAAATGTTTTTGAATCATGACTCAAGTTCACTTTTTGGGAGGTCTTCATTTACCCCCTCTGAGCACTTGCCTGACCAAAACAACTTGGCAACCAAACAATCTGACCTTAAGAGTGGGGAAACCTTAGAATGTAAGATCAGGGATTTGTTCTGGAACATATCTCTGGTAATACAGGAGAATGATTAGAACACCCACTCATTTCATTTTGTTGCACCTGTTTTTGTGTTTTATACCGAGGCTGAGTCATTGACTATCTTTGGTAACATTTAAGGCTTTAGTAGCTTTTAGTTTTGTTTGATGAGGTCATCTTACTTTTTAATTAGTTTGTAAATAAGTTTTACTTGAAGATAAAAGTCTATCTAGTTTAAGTTAGGGAGACCGTGACTGCGACCAACCTTAAGATTTTGGTTTGAGGGGAAATTGCTTTAATAGTTCAGAAAGGTCAATCAAGCGACTTGTAAAAAAGGTGAGAAAATAACGTAAAAATAGTGATAATAGTAAGGAAATAATGATAAAATTATCATCATAATTGTAGTGCTACAAATATACTCACACCTGCATAACACATTTAGTATATTGTATTAGGAGAAAAGTCATAAGTCCCTTGACATTTGTCCATTTTGTGCCTTTTGTTTGTTTCCAAGCTGAATTGGTCAGTAAGATGCAAATTTATGATGTCATATGAGGAATCACAGGTGGATCCAGGGTCTAAGGGTCTTTTGCCCACCCCCTTATTTCAATGGGGGGAGGGCACCAAATTAGAATTAAACCATGGCTGTGAGGAAAATTCTTAGTTAAAAAGTATTTTTTTATAATTTTTTAAGTTTAGAAAGATATATATAGGTATATATAAAGATAAAATGTATATACAGATTATTATTCTTCCAATAAATATGTTTGTTAAAAAATTCAAACCACAGCCACTACCTTAAAATAACAGCCCATCGGTAAATTATTTTTAGACATGACTATATATGTGCAAAAAAACAGAAACAAAAAGTCATCACTTTCTGATGGCAAATACAAAGTGAGTGAAACTCATGTCAGTAGGGGGGTGTGTTGTCAGTCATTTATGAAGGTGCTTTCACTTATCAAAACAAAACCTGTACTGACCCTTTCAGAAAACATATATGTAACTTATAGCTGTGCAAACTTGTTGATTGATGCAGTATTGGATTAAGCATTGCTAGGTTGTGTGTGTGTGGTGAGGGAGGAAGGGGGGGTTAGGTCAGTTTTATCATTTTTAGCTTATTTTCGGTGATCTCATCCATAAATTGTGCATATTTTTTCCCTCATTTGAATCACACCCTACACATCTGTAAAATAATATCAACTGAAACCTAGCCTTATTTTGATGACCAGCCTAGATCTGGGGCAGGGCCAAAAGGCCCATGTGAAAATACAACAATGGGCAGAGCCCTAGCTAGATTTTAAAAGTGGCAGGGAGCTAGAATTTGTATTAATGCATTCAATATTCTGCACTTTTTTGGCATGGGGTCCAAGAGCCCGCTAAAACCTTAATAATGGCTTGAGCCTCTGATGAAGCTCTGGGATTTTAAGCTTATAATCCTGCCTCAGAATGAAACTATTCTGAATGATTAAGGACCATTTATGAGCCAAACAGGACAATTTCTTACTATCCTATCATTCTGTGTTCTGTATCCATGTAAGGAATTTCATTTAGAAAGTTAAGGTTGTTACATTTTTTAAGAAGTTGACCGTCTAGAATAGGGCCTATGTGTCATTGAAAAAATAATGTTTGCATTTTTTCTGAGGGGCGGGTGGGCCAAAGAGGGGGTGGGACAGTGTCCTCTGAAACAGCAAAGCTAGGGCACTGATGGGCTGTTAACGTCCATTACCAGATGGCTATGGATTAATGGTTACATTTCTTCCTCTGGCAACTATCACAAAGCAAGCTGATAATTTGATTAAATTAAGGATAAAGTTTCTGCTGTTGTCCCCACCTATGCTAAATGCCTTCAAGAGAATCATGTGCATGCACCTATTGAACATTCAAAAGTTCATTTTGTAAAATGTGCATCATGATAAGACCTGGAATCGTGATAAGACCTGGAATCGTGATAAGACCTGGAATCGTGATAAGACCTGGAATCGTGATAAGATTTGGAATCGTGATAAGACCTGGAATCATGATAAGACCTGGAATCGTGATAAGACCTGGAATCGTGATAAGACCTGGAATCGTGATAAGACCTGGAATCGTGATAAGACCTGGAATCGTGATAAGACCTGGAATCGTGATAAGACCTGGAATCGTGATAAGACCTGGAATCGTGATAAGACCTGGAATCGTGATAAGACCTGGAATCATAGATTTGGCCAGCTCTCAAACATAAAATGATTCATTTGTAATTTTTCTTAGATGGCGTCAGAACTTCTGAATCAAATCTTAATGGTCTAGATAAATATTGCTTTCAGGCATCAGGGATTTGCTGTTCCAAATAGCAAATCCCTAAAGGAATGCAGGCGTAGTGAAAACAGTTAAGATGTAAAAAGTATTTTATTCAAATCTAAGCTCTTTTGTGATGGAGTGTACTCCTTACATTACACCCCAAATTTATCATGATATATGAAATTATTAAATGTTTTTGAAAAGTGGCTTAGCACAGTTTTTTTTACTAACAATGGAGTTAACACCACATGACATTTGCTCCAATCCGAGTATTAGCTCCCTCAGATCAATATAGAACAATAAGCACATCAGGAACCAAAGTATTTCTTCAGTTCTTAGATAAAAAACAATTTTGAGACTGTTAAAGAAGGAGATTGGACTCAGTTTGTCTCTGTAAAATAGGAGGGTGCAGAGCAGAGCTTTGACGTCACTTCTGGAACACACAAGATCCTGTTGTATATATGAACATGCATTCATAGCAATGTGTGTGTGAAGATTCAATTGTAGTGCATAACGTTATTACTATACAGGTAACTTATTTTTTCAATGTATTTGTTACAAAGAAAAAAGTGAAAAATGAAAGGTTAGTAAGATAATACTACAATAGCAGTCACCAGATGAAAATTACAATGAGTGAAAAAAAAAAAAAGCCAAATTTAAGAAAAATGGTTCAGGTGGGATTCAAACCTACAAGTGTTGGTTCGAAAAATTCAAATTCCATTGCCTTACTGACTGGGCCACATCAAGCGTTAGTCAAGCTGGGAGTTTGAATTGAAGGGCCAACGAAATGTGCAGAAATTGGTCAAATTTCAACCAATCAAAACAATTTGAATTGAGGTCTAAACATTGTGTCCATATGATGATTTCACCTCTTTAATGTAAAATATATTCACTGTGACCAGGACTGGTACTAGTTTTGGATGGGACATTTTATAATATTTGATTTAATTTTTTTTTTTTTTTTATGATTCTTAGTTATCTGTCTTCAATTGAATATTAGCTTAGTGGTCAGACATCATCAGGTTATCTTGTATAATAGGTCTAGATGACAATATAAGGAACAATAAAGTACTCTCAGTAACCCTGTTTGAAGAGATAACATTTATGCCAGAGGAGGCGGGGAGGGGTGGGGCACTTCTATATGTGAGATATATATGTGCCGCCCAACTAAGTTCCTTTTTTTTAGCAGCATTTTCATAGTGCAGCATTTTCATGGTGCAGCATTTTCCATTGTGCCAGTGTCTTTTTCATCATTTTCATAGTGCAGGTCCCAAAAATGCTGTTTTACTTGGTGAATCTCGAACTGCTGGCCCATTGTTATATATTTTTGTTGAATACTCAATGCTGTGGGTTTCAAAATTGTATAATTTCATATTGCAGGTACCAAAAAATATGTTGTACTGCAGGTATGGTGTTTGGTTGATGGGCGGTACACCCCCACCACTTTTTGTATAAAGTGCCCCCCCCATAGTATTGTTCCATAGAAACGACTGTTTTGAGACTTGACATCACAGCCCTCAAAGGTTTTTTTTTTTTTTAGCTCAACATCCCTTTAAGAGATTTTGAGCTTAAGCCAAGCTCTCCCAAAATCCAAATTTCGTTCGGATACGTTTGGATTTTTGCAGCGTTTATCTAGCTCTAAGCATTTATTCAACAGATGACATGATAGACATAGATAAACTATTAAAAAGATGACATGATTAGTTGAAGTGCTAGCTAGTCTAGCTGCCCAATCAGATTGTTTTTGTTGGAGCTTTACTTTCTTTAAAGTTTCTTTAAAAAAAAGATATTGTAGGAATATACAAATAGATCAACAGATGACATGATAGACATAGATAAACTATTAAAAAGATGACATGATTAGTTGAAGTGCTAGCTAGTCTAGCTGCCCAATCAGATTGTTTTTGTTGGAGCTTTACTTTCTTTAAAGTTTCTTTAAAAAAAAATATTGTAGGAATATACAAATAGATCAACAGATGATATGATAGACATAGATAAACTATTAAAAAGATGACATGATTAGTTGAAGTGCTAGCTAGTCTAGCTGCCCAATCAGATTGTTTTTGTTGGAGCTTTACTTTCTTTAAAGTTTCTTTAAAAAAAAGATATTGTAGGAATATACAAATAGATCAACAGATGACATGATAGACAGATAAACTATTAAAAAGATGACATGATTAGTTGAAGTGCTAGCTAGTCTAGCTGCCCAATCAGATTGTTTTTGTTGGAGCTTTACTTTCTTTAAAGTTTCTTTAAAAAAAAGATATTGTAGGAATATACAAATAGATCAACAGATGACATGATAGACATAGATAAACTATTAAAAAGATGACATGATTAGTTGAAGTGCTAGCTAGTCTAGCTGCCCAATCAGATTGTTTTTGTTGGAGCTTTACTTTCTTTAAAGTTTCTTTAAAAAAAAAAAAAGATATTGTAGGAATATACAAATAGATCAACAGATGACATGATAGACATAGATAAACTATTAAAAAGATGACATGATTAGTTGAAGTGCTAGCTAGTCTAGCTGCCCAATCAGATTGTTTTTGTTGGAGCTTTACTTTCTTTAAAGTTTCTTTAAAAAAAAAAAGATATTGTAGGAATATACAAATAGATGATAAATAGATCGATCAATTCAACCTTTGAGGAGATTTTGAAGTGATTTGAAACTGTAGGGCCTACCATTATTTTTTCATATTTTTCATATAATTTAAAGATTCTTTTTTTTTAAAGTATAAAGATGCACATTTGTATGTTAATTGGTAAAGTTTCATTAAAAAGAAAAATATTGTAGGAATTATAAAATAGATATTAAATAGATTGATCAATTCAACCCTTGAGAAGATTTTGAAGTGATTTAAAACAGTAGGGGCCTACCATTATTTTTTCATATAATTTTAAAGAATTTTTTTTTTTTTGAAGCATAAAGATGCAAATTTGTATCTTAATTTGTGATGTACGACAGGGCACCATTGATTTTTTCAGATGAATCCTTTGTTTTTTTAATCATCTATCAGCAAAAGGGGTGTAAAGTGTACAGCAGCAAGTTGGGCCAAATGTTTTATACTAGTCTTTTCAATACCTCAAAATGGTTATGTCTTTCTCTATCATTTTCAGGTATTGAAACCTATGAAAGAAAGTTAATGAATTTTGAGCTTTAGTCCAGTCGAAAAATATATCAAAATTCTTCAAAGTTTGATCAGCCATATATCTTCAAAATTTAAAGAACTATTATTCAAAACTGTACTCCCTAAAATCTTAAACTTTTAATTTCCTAAATTAACCTTTAAAGGATTAGTTCAGTTAATTATGAGTGTATCTTATATGAAAGAAGACTTCAGAAGAAACAAAATGGTCAAGAAAGCATTCAAAAATCTTATTCCTTTGGGGAGATAATTAAGTTTAAAGTTTGGTATCAAAGTTTGGTAGAAATTTTGGGTAATGTATTTTAAAGAAAGTTTATTTCATTTTTTCACCATTTAAATTATATTTCCTCAAACTTTCTTCAGGTGGTATATTATAAATACCCTTCCTAGATTCAGTTTTACTACTTTTATGACTTATTTCATGGTTTATAAGCCACAAAATCGCAGGACAAAATATAATGATAGAATACATAAAGACTTTGAGGCATCTGAGGTTATGACATCACAGCTAGTCTGATTTCAGTTGTTTCTACAGAAATGATACCATATTTTAAACTTGAATATCTCCTTAACGGAATAAGATGTTGCAATGCTTTCTTCACCATTTTGTTTTTTTTGAAGTGATCTTTCATATAAGGTGGACATGCTTGACCACTAAACTAATCCTTTAAATGACACAACACAATTGAAGAATATATCTGAAACAGTTTTTGATTGGTCTATCCTATTCTTGCCTTCATGATTAGATTGCAGTTTGTGTGCTGATTGCTATAAACTCCCAGTTCCATATTACATTTGTAAAAAGTTTAATTTTTTATTGGAAAATTGATGGATCCAATGTTTTAAATTGAACTTTATGTAGCTCTCGGTTCAGAGAGCAGGTAGCACATCTAGGGTTATGATGCCATACATAGTTCATAAGTTATGAGTCCAAACAAAACTGTTTTCCCCAAGTCTGTGTTTGTACATTGGGTTTTGTGCATATTTTCTTACTGTGGAATGTGTACACCCACATATTCTGTTGTCTCTTGTTTTCAGAGAGGTCTTAGTGGTGCTAAGCTGTCATTGTCAGCTACATGTATACCATAACCCAGTGGTTTGACTTTGGTGGGGTCATACATGCATGCATGGCTGGGTATACAGGAGTCAACAGTGCTGGATTTGAGGGCTTGTCATATTGCACTCTTTCTCAAACTAGGTTATCATACTTTGAACAGCCTGTTTTCAGGATGGATTTCTATTGTCAAAATGGACTGGAATAAAGCCTCCACATTACCATTATACTCCTTTTTCGGTACTTAAATAAACTCTGTACCAGAATAGCTAACAAAATTTTTGTTTGCTTTTCTGGTAAACAGTTTAATAAGTAATGTGAAGGCTTTATTCCAGTCCATTTTGACAATAGAAATCCATTTTGTTAATAGAAATCCATTTTGAAAATAGAAGCGTTTTAGAAGTGAAGTACTTCCTTTTCAAGGTATAAATAAGTATGAAACACACACTACTAAGAACAAATATTTGGTATATCTTTAAAATTATGTTTTCATCATATTCCTCATGTAGAAAAAATGGGGGAATTTCCCCCACAAAATATTTATTCTGGAAATGCTTATTATGAAACTATAAGAACAAGATTCCAATAGATATATGTGGAAGGCCCTGCATGCTGCAGAATTAATTCAATAAATTTCCCTATAATGTAAACAGCATTGCACTAGATGCTTCAAGTTCAACTCACACCATGCTCAGCTGCTCAAGAATTGGTTGAATAAACAGATGAATTAAGCATACCCAGTTTTGTTCCATCTAACACATGATTATTTATAAATGTCAATGACTGCTTTTAGAATATACAAATCTATAATTAGTATTAAGATTAATTAAACTTTGATTCAGAATAATTGACCTTCTGGGAAATTGAAATTTTGAATCAAAAGAATTTAATACATGGAGTTTACATAACGTTCTTATTTAATCCATGTTGTCTTGATCGCCATTATTATCACCATTTCTTGTACCATGTTAGTTTTCACAGACTGAGAAAGAGCAGCTGTATAATATTATTAGAGCCATCCTTGGCTCCAATGATCCATCACTACTTATACTTTAAGAGAAAGGCATCTAGGGAGCCTCTCCTTGGTGAGGTATGGGGGAGGGGGGTACAAACTCGCCCACGTTTCCAGTAATAATGTTAACAAAGTCTCTTTGACTCAAGTTTTGGATTGGCATCGAAAGTCATGGTTTAGACTCCCCACTCCCACACACTTTTATGTTGGCATTGGCAATACCACCACTTGGAACCCAGGAATAAGGCAGGTATCAAGGGTTGACCTAAGGAAAAATCCAGTGAAGGTGACCGCCCCCTTACAATCTATCATTTTTTTTGCTATCGTGGAAATGTAGTTCGACCGAAAATTTTGCCCTACAGACCTTTTTTTAGAGCTAGAAAACCTAGCCAAAAGCTTATTACCTGGACTGATGTAATTTTTTTTGTCAATTAAAACAACATACGCACTCATTTAGTACAGATCATCACTGAAATACTGTGTATTATTTTAAGCCATTTGGGGTTGGTCAGTGGTGAGCCAAATATCTAGGGATGGAATATCTAGAAAGGGATTTCATGGGGCAAGTACGGTGGCACATACCTAATGTGATAGGTATCCAGCAGGCATCCATAGCTAAAATGACATCTCCTTGTACACAGATCTGTGGGACAGGTACCCTTGGATGAGACAGATACTTAGTAATGGAGCAGGTATAAAAGAATGTGACAAGTACTCAGGATTGGGAACAGGTGCCCAGTGGAAAGGCATATACCCATGGTATCAGGTATTCAGGATTGGGACCCTGCAAGGGTCCAAGGTATGTATGATGTTGACGTCTATCAGTCAAACAGTCAGGGAGAATCCTGGACTTTTGGTGTAATGAGAAAATACACAAAAACTTGGAGATTCGCATTCAGTAAGATCCATGGAGGCCGCCATTTTAACTTGTGACAATGTTATATCAAGGGGATTTTTACTAAGAGAGCGGTATTATTTGTGTAATGTAACGTATAATGCATGTACATGGTTCAGCAATGACTAAGCCAGGATCATGTGTCGAGAGGGCTGTTCAAAAAGTCAAAGGAAGTCTTTTGTTATTTTATCGCAAAGTCCATGGTGAAATTAAAAAGTCCACAGTCAAATCTAATGAATATTCATTTGATATTAGTTTTTCCTTTCAAAAATACCCCCTGCATTTTCATTAAAAATCCCCATTGACTTAACGTTATCACTAGTTAAAATGGCGGCCCCCATGGATCATATAATGAACACGAAGCTCCAAGTTTTGGTGTATTTATTATTACACCAAAAGTCCAGGATTTTCCCCCACTGTAAAAGGGAAGGTTGGTTGTTATCTGAATGTCTATATTACATACATCACATCTTAAGCTACAAAAAGTATAAAAAATCTAAAAATGAAATGAAAAGGAAATTATCTCTTTCTCATTCTTTATATTTTACATTTTTCTCCTCCAAAGCTGCACATTGTACAGTACATTGACTTTTAATTCAATTTGACAACCCCTTGTATCCAAAGATGATTATAGAAATTGTTTCAAATTGTTAAGTGCAGACTTTGTGAAATTGTATCAAAATAGAAATTTCATTTCAAAATCTGTACATAGAATGCTATATATTCAATTTCATAGATGTCACTGCAGAAACAGATTTAGTATGCCATTCAAAAAATTCCCAAAACTTGATGTCAAATAATGATAATTCTTGACCTTGCTTAAAAGAGTTATTTAACAAAGTTTGAAAATTAAAAAAATTGATTGAGCTTTAAAAAAGTAAATCATATCTAAAAGTAACCTTGTCATAAAATTAATTGTTCATATTTTGTTCATACCACTGGAATACAAGCCTCTATGAAATAGTTACTTGCCAAGCCCTTTTAAAAGAATTTCAAGAAAATGATGACAAAGGAGAATAGATCTATCTAGCCTGGTGTGTGTTCCATTTCTGCCATTCCTTAAGTGTTTTCTCCTTATATATAGTTTTGCATATAGTTTTGCATTTGGTTGCATTTGTTTTTTTATTATTTAAAAAACAAAAAATTCAATGTGTATAAAATATCAATTTGATAGGTGTGGTAAGAAAGCTCCACAAAACACTTTTCAACTTTACTTTGTTAATTCTAATATATATCTTATTTGATTCAAAATTTCTGACAACATATTTTTGTCTGCAGTTAACCATGTTTGCAGGACTCTTTACTCTTCTATTTATAATCCTATTTTTAGAAGGTTTTTGTTCCTTCATGTCACAAGTTGAATACAAAACATTGAATACCATCATGCATGTTATACATGCTCCTTTCAAATACAGAAATCAAATCCTTTTCAACTTATTTTTTTTTCTTTCAGTTTTCTCCTTATTTTCTTTTGAAATTCAAGTAATATCTTAATAAATATGGTTATAAATACATTATTTCTATTTTACAACTCTACACTGCCTTAAGATACTCGCACTCTGCGCACTCTATACATATTGCCCCATTTTGGCTACTGCCATTAAAGTAGTACTGATTGTAGCCCGGTATTCACACATAAAAATAGCACATAACGTTCAAATCGTCAAATACAAGTTCTCAGTTCATGAATCAAAGATTAGTTTCGAATGTTTTGTGTAACGATCTGATACACTTCTCTTTCCAAGCATTCTTCAAAATCTCCCGATGTACCAAGGTCGCTGCACCCAATTCTGTAATTGCCAATACGCAGTGATCTGCCCCTCAGAGAGCTGCTGAGATTCTTCTTGACCCACTGAACCTCACGTTTGGTGAAACATGTAGTATAAACATCATTATTTTCCCACCCACAATACCCAGCATTCTTCTTGACACAGTATGTGTACTTGGTCTCACAGTCGAGGCTGTGGTACTGCCAGGAGTCAATAGGGTTGTACATGCACCTTCCTTGAGAGTTCCACAAACCGGACAGGCTGTATAATTCATTCAAAGCAGCAGGAGCTCGCTGGCCACCTGTTTGGATTTGCATGAGAAGCTGACCACCTGAGACTGCTGGCACCTGAGGGGATACAAGAAATAAAACAATTAACATTTGATGTCAGAGTGATTAAAAGAAGAAAAAATTATAACAGTGTAGGTTCTTATTTATTGTAGAAATTGTTCCTTAAATGAAATCCAAAGAGATGTGGAAAATAGAATGTAGACCCACGAAAATGTATGCCTACAGTTATTTTATTTAAATCATGCATGACTAAAGAGAAGGATTTAGAATCTGTAATAAAATCTAAAAGAAAATATATACAAAATTCTGGTCAGATTGATACGAACTGGTAGACATTTCTAATATGATTTGTTTGTCAGTCACATGCATTACTAAAATTGAAAAGTTTTTTTTATGTTTAATGATAATTGTTTTAAATCAATTGCAATATTGTATATGAAAATCGGCAGCTCATGCATTTTAAATTTGCCTGAAATCAGTACATTCAGCAATATACAGAGACTTTGACGAAACCCCATCCTCCCTCCCCACTCCCCACACACTAAATATAGCTTTTAACTTTGTCACTCGGGAACTGAAAATAATTTGCTAACCTTCTCACTCGCTCATATTCTTTAATTTTCTCATATTCTTATATGAATCAACCCATTTCCTTTTAACAATCTTTTTCATTTTCCTACTTCAATATTTTTCAAAAATCCTTTCAACTTACTTCACATTCCTTGCATGGCTTCTTGTACATAATCTTCAAGCCTTTCTTCTGCTCACGAGTGATAGATCCCCATTCTTCAATCCAATCGCAGCTTGAAATGTGAAGACTGCCGGAGCTGAATGAACCTGAAAGAGCAAGGGAAGGAACCTTTTGTTATTAGAATGTACATACGCAGCTTCATTTGCTATTCATATTGTTGGTTATAATTGTTAGATCTGACTTTAAATGCAATATGAAATTGATGAAGAAAAATCAAGTTGGTGCTGTTAAATTAAAACTTTATCATAGCATAGCAAGGTTTAATGTCGCGAAAGCATCCAGTACTAGACATTATATCAAGACTAGACATTATATCAAGACGGCCACGGCCTTTGCTAACCAGTTGTGAACTCACTGGTTGCAGACCAACAAAAAAGACTTTGGAATGCAATATGAAATTGATGAAGAAAAAGCAAGTTGGTGCTGTTAAATTAAAACTTTATCATAGCATAGCAAGGTTTAACGTCGCGAAAGCATCCAGTACTAGACATTATACCAAGACGGCCACGGCTTTGATAACCATTTGTGAACTCACTGGTTGCAGACCAACAAAAATTTAAAAAATCTGAAGGATAGTTTTTTTAAATGCTGATAATATCAATTAAAATCAGTGCAAATATTATTTTAAGAGAGGGCAACAGGAGGATAAAAGTATACTGAGATACCAATAAATACAATTTGCCCTTTACATTATGGGAATGAAAATTATTTATTTTCACAGTTAATAATTTCTGAAATATAGCTGTTAAGATTTTTTAGTTTAGGATTGCTATTTGCCAGGAGATATTAATTGGGAGTTTGGCTAGCTAGAATAATTTCTACACTAAGCTACTTAGTTTCTTTCGAGACATCATCGTACGCAATTAAAACAAATTAAAAATTGCATTAAGTGATGGTTTAATTCCGATAATTGTCAATAATGCCCCAACATGTTCATATAGTAAAATGCAGATATTATTTAAAATGAAAACTCGATAACTTTGAAGAGGACTACAAAATGTCTTATAATTATCAGTAACGAATTCTAGGTTGAATGACCATAAACTTTGACTCACCAGAAATAAGATATTTTTTGCCAGGTTTCATAGAAAGAAGACCGCATGAGTAGGAATTATCTGGAGTGTAGATACTGATTTCTGTTTGTTCCTGGACTCCAAATTTCTTTGATTTTCCTTTGAAGATTCTGTCGATGCGAACGACATATTCCACGTAGCTGATAAGGACGGAGGACCCCAGTGCTTGACTATTAGCGTATTTTCCCACGACCTTAGCTTTCACCACTGTGGAAATGAACAAAGAAAAATGGGTTAGAATCTTAGCATAGAGTAGTTGTTAGTTTTTATCATCATGATGTTAAAGATATAAAGTAACTCTCAATACAATTTCATACTTACTATTACAGTAATTTATCCAGAAATACAATATTTGATAAAATATTTTATTCTTATTAAAATGTATAATAAAAACAGTAAATATTTAAAACATTTGTTTAATCTTTTTTCCTAGATTTATTTTGATGAAGGCTGTTATGATCTTCAATTGGAATCATATTACAGCCAAAAAAGCTCGAGTGTTTCCAACTCATTAGAAAAATTTTTCCAATTTATTATCGTAAAATAAGTGCCAACAATTATTCTATAGGTCAATTGTACTAAATTTACTGTGCTAGAGTTACTGTGATCTTATGAATATTATATGAGTGAAAAAAGATTGAAACTTACCAAATTTGCCCTCCTTGTACTGTGTCTGTGGGTGTTTGAGGTTACAGTTGCAGGCTATCACCAATGCAATTTGCACCAGTCCAAAAACAATCACAAAAGCTGTTGAATAAGCCATCTCTTAATTCAGTTGTTTCCAAGTGTATAAATATATGATCAAAATAACTCTTCAAATTATCCACAAATAAACAGTATGATGTATTAGAATCTAAGCAGTTCCAAGTTCTTTTTCTGTAGTTGTGTTTGAGTGCTAGTAGAATTCTGTTTGAAACTAATCTTGTCAGCTCTCCACTTTTATTCATATCACCACCTTTGATCCACTCACATTCCATTTCCACAACGGAACTACAAACAATCAACAACATAACTGCAGAGCAGTCACTCACAACTCATGTTTATTCATAGTTTTACAATAAGCTACTTCAATTGGTGGATATATTAAGGAAGTTGCTCAACAGTGAAAAAAGTTTTTTGTATATGGGCAAAGGTGGCACCCTAATTCTTTACGCACTCTCACTGCGTGATATTTGTGACGCGTCCCTGTGACTGAGTATTGTCATATTTCAAGAATGACTTCTGGTTTGGGATTTTTGATATAATTATTGATTACAGCCCCCTAGACAGCGAGGTTTTATCATTTTAGAACCTTCCAGCGTGTTGTGTTGTGGTGGCTTGCACCTTCCTGTCACAAATTTAGGCAACAATTTATGGTTTCTCTCCCAGGTCTTTTGAATAAACAAACTGGTATTTGCAGGAAGTGTGATGAGTGTGCTTTTATTGCATTTGTAAAGTATTACTTTAAAAGGCCAGTTGTCAGTCTCCAAATGTACAGGTAAATGAAATTCAAATCCTGTGTTTTGATTGGCCGAAACACAATGGTACAGTATGCACTTACATTGATAGGCCATACTAAGGCCAATCAGAATCGTTTTGAAGTAAATTTTACGCCACCACATTTTAATCACAATAAACTAAAACAAAAATTGCCTATTAAACTAGCAACTTGTTTTTGCCAACTGAATTTGGAGATTAAATATGAATTGGTCAATTTTGAGTAGCATTATTGATAAAAACATTTTATTGTTCAAAGGTCTTTAATCTCTAGAGTTTGGCTCATATTTAAGAATATAATGTTGTAATGATATAATAATAGGATCATTTATGTTCTTAAATTTTCATGAACACCCTTCAAGGCTTTAGTGCCAACCATATTCAGTATATGTGTTTATGAGGTACAAGGGGTGGAGCTGCATGTCCTATGTAGATTCTCAAGAAACAAGACTTTTTGGAAAAGATCACGAGATCCTTCTCTGTTGGACAGACTGCCCACAGATTAACTTATCAGAGAGATTAAAACAAAATTTAAGTCATTTTCAATTTTGTTTGGTCGTTCTTTGACTTTTATTGTATTATACCCATTCATTCCCTCCCAAATAAAAAAACTATACAAAAAAACTACAGGTGAATTTAGAAATAGTTATACTATGAAAGGTTTGAATTTTATTATACCCATTCATTCCCCCTCCCAGGTACCCATTTATTCCCCTCCCAAAAAAACAAAAAAAATTACAGGTGAATTTAAAAATAGTTATACTATGAAAGGTTATTTGAATTGTATTATACCCATTCATTCCCCCTCCCAAGTAAAACAAAAAAACTACAGGTGAATTTAAAAATAGTTACACTATGAAAGGTTATTTGAACTGGTTCACAGAGTATTGCAGAAGTGTTTTGGGGTATTTGTTCCACAACAAAAGAATAAACGTTTTGAATAAACAAATTATCTGTTAACAAAAGTAGGATACAATCATTTGAAGTGCATTAGCTCCTCCATGACTTACAATTCTGGTATGATAAATTACCAAAACATTTGAGATTGGAATGCTTAGTTAAAATTGATGGTTAACATATGGAGAGATGAATATGATTACTAATCTTTCATTGGGGAACTATTACTAACATGGTTGCTAAAATTAGACTGAGCACAATAATTGTTCTTGCAAAACAGTTGCATTGTTAACTGTGCATGTGTTGTGTAATTAACATATCAAAGAAATAATCACAAAATTCCACATAAAAGTCTGTGGTCAAGTTAAAGTGGATTTTACTGTACTTATTTTTCATAAAACATACCCCCTTAATTTAACAAGAAGTCTTGAATCCCTGAAAAACTTATAATTGTCAGGAACCGACAGTTAGGTCTTCTTTTTTTATATTTGATTTGATGAACTTGAGATAGATACTAAGAAAAATACTATCTTATCTGCAGGATGAACCCGCTGAAGTGTCCTTTTTTTCATCCTCCCATCATGGATGCATAATGTACCTCAAGCTTCATATCCAGCAAACCCAACAATTTGCAGAACAAACTATTCAACAAGCTCATTGAAATGACAATAGGTTTAACTAGTGAAACAGATCTAAGAAATTGATAAAAAATGTGTTTTTATTATAATCTTTTATGTGTTAATCTAGTTCATGATGGTATTTCATTGAGTGACTCGGTATCACAAAATTAATTCATTTACATAAAAAAGTTTGATATGTTAAAAGTTTTGTTAAGCAACAATTTGAAAAGGAAATTATCCCTGTATCTTAAAGATCACTTGCCCAAATTTCCCGACACATTTTGAGTACCATGCCATTACCCGTTTGATCTGTTTCAAGAGCATGATCACAAATAAAACTTGCACATTCATGGCCTACTTTCTGAAGTGATGACATAATTTTCCTATATTATATCCTGTACATGTCATTAGCATTCTTCTATACCCTTAACACTTAAGCCATATTTCATCAACTTAATGCTCCGGAAAATCTTGATTATGTTCAGCTGCCATGGATCTTTGCCAAAACAGGACCTAGGTAAACATGAAGAAATCAAATATTGCAACACTTGAGCAGGGTCCTGCTATTTAAATAGCAGGTCCCTGAACTGAGGGAGTGCAGAATTAGTAGAAAAGGAAGGTGAGCTTGTTGAAAGGTTTGTCCAGTGACCTTGTCCTTTGTAGTATGGTTGCTCAGTTCAGACTGTTGCATTATTCTTCACAAGTTATTTTCTGGTTCTAAAAAGCTTTAGTAATGGCAAAGTTTGTACTGAAAAGAAGGGGAAGGACAGACCCTAGATTCGCCTATATATGATCATCTGTTTTATCTTGCTCAATGTTCATGTCTAGCATATCCCTGTATGGTTAGATGAAGAATTGGTGTGGAACATTTTTGATAAATGCCTCCCTTCTAAGAAACAATATGGACAATCACATGTTTCTTTGTTCTAATTTCATTGGTTCTGTAAAGAAGGTCAAATTAGGGGCACTAGACCAAAAAGCGAGGGTGATCGTTTTTGCAAATTACATAGATATATTATCCACAACAGATCAATAAACTCATGCCTCCATAGCCCACAGACGATGTGAAGACAAAGCTTACCTGAATATTTATCTTAACCAGAAAATTGCTATACCATTGCGTACTAGATAAGCATTCAATTTTGGGGACCCTAAAATTATGCCCTTACTTTTTGGTGTAGTGCTCCTTTAAAGAGAGAAACCTAACCATAGGCCTACATATTACAAACTTGAAAGTTTCAGCAGTTATTCTTTTACAAGCTCAGACATCTATATAAATGTTCAGAGTAATTATTGGCATATTGCCTATAACCTTTTTATTTGAAGAACCACTTAGCCTAAGTATTACAAGTCAACAAGATAGTTTGCTTGTCAGATAACACTATTGCCCAGATTAAGATTATTGCCCTAAGGTTACACAAAGCGAAGATGTCAGAGAATATATTTATTTCATTAACTATTTTTTGATAGGAGTGTGAATAGGGAAGAAGATGGAGGAGGGGATGGGTGGGGGAGGGGGTAGACAAGACAGGTAGCTTTTGGAATGTTGTTGTATACAATATTGTATTTCAAAGATAAAACAGATTCATTTTCTGAACCCCTGCTGTTCTTTGAATTTAAAAGCTACTTTGAATTTTGGGCTTTCTGAGCCCTCTCCAAATATCAGACAATTTTTAACAATTAAGGTGGGGACTGAGCTGATCTACACAATTCTGTCTGTACAATTCTTCAATCTTTAAAATGTTGATGAACAATCTGCTTTAGATTCAAAACCATTCATACTCCCTGACATTCATCTGTTCATTACCAACATTGCACAACCTGTTTATAAAAAATTCACGGAAAATAATGTTTCCAATAGTCTTGCCGGAGACCTATTAATGAATTAACTTTCCTTTCTGGCATAGACTCGTGGTGCGAACATGCATATTCTTGATAATATTATCCGTTTTTGAATTAAGCATCAATGCTTACATGACTGTATGAAGTATTTATGCAAAATAATGTTTACCAGAGACTAGAAATTATTGAAAGACCATTCTACCCAGCACCCTTGGTGTATTCATATGTTTATTCTTGCAACTATTGGAGCAATTGCATATGCAAGTTTCTTCATTGTTAATGAATCATATAATATAGTATATGTCTAAGGCCCATTGAAAAACAGGCATCTATTAAACCAGTTTAAAATTTACTGGCCTCTTTAACCTGTTAACAATAACAGCTTGGAAATAGTTATCTAGACTTATCCATATTTATTTTCCCGGTTTTCAACTGATTGCCTTATAGGCCCTTTGGCCTGCAAATATATCATATTTATGTTTGATACAGCTTCTTGCAGTTTCAGGAATTGCTTGCATGCATCATAAAATAGTAAACTTGTTACGTGTATGCCATGTGTAACCTTCACAATCCTATTTTTCATATTATAAGGATCATTTTGTGGTACAGTCTTATATATCTTTGCATTAACTGAAAAACAAATTTGTTTCTTGTGTTATACCATTTAGTAAGCTGGTAAGCATGGATTGGAAGAAAGCATTTTCTTCGCAAACAAGAGCTTTCGTGCCTTTTGTAGTATAGCTACAATAATAATAATGAATACTTGTTATGCGCCAGTATCCATCAAAAGTGATGCACATGGCTCAGCGACACAACAATTAATGCAAAATAATGTGAAGAAAAAAAGAAATAATAGTTGAGAAAACTGCAAAATACATACATACAAGAACAAATATAAGCTTAAAATTGAACAGATTCAGAACACATGAGGAATGTCTTTAATGATGGTTTAAAAGAATTGAGGGAAGGACTAAGTTTGATGTTGTCTGGAAGTCTGTTCCAATGACTAACTTGCATTTGGCTTGATCAAAATTGATTGTCTTGTTTGATCAAATTTGATTGTTTTGTGTGAAGTGACACTGCCATATCTCATCAAAATCTTTTAGAATGAAGATCATTTTAAATGCCCTTTTTAGACATGACACTTAAAAAAATTGTTTTTAGATATACTGCACCCTTCATTTAAAGGCCATATATCATGATTAAAATGTGGTGGCATACAATTTATTCCAAAACGATACTGATTGGCCTATCAATGTATGTGCACACTGTACCATTGTGTTTCGACCAATCAAAACACAGGAATTAAATTTTATTTACCTCGCACATTAGAGACGACAACTGGCCTTTAAACTGGACAATTACTGTATAATTTACCTGCATTTCTTATGAAATCACTTTCCCGAAACTATGTTCAAGGACGATAACTATGTTCAGTATGAAATTCTTGTCACTTCTTCATGTTCTCTCATAATCAATTTTAGAGTTATGATCTTACATTCTCACTATCATTCACCTGAGTTCAAGTTCTTGTGGGTTATACTACACAATAATTTCTGATAACACCTTTTAGAATTAACCTAACAATCTCGGTATCATTTATCTGAGTTGTAGTTCTATAGGAGTTTTTACTCCTGAACAGGACAAAATTTATGCCACATAACACACAGGCAGTTGTTTCTGATACGCTTTTATTAGTACAATCTCAGTATCATTTACCTGAGTAAGCCTAGTTTTTTGGGAGCATTTCTCCCGGAAACCTTCTTGAAAATGTTAGTGTCACCCGAGAAAGTATCGAGATAGTCAATTAAATCTGAACATACACTCTTGTATGGACAACACTGCTGAAATATAACCAGAATAAAACTCTGGGAAAAGATATTAACTGACAGCGGATAATTGATTATCAAGCCACGAAGAAAAATAATATACGTCAAATATAATGCAATAAATATTAGCACAAGGAAAGACGTTATTACAAATTGAGCTGATTTCAGCAGCAATTAGGAAAATAAATTTACTAAATGTTGACACTTACTGCCGCAAAAGTAACAGTAAGGTCTGAATAACCAAAGAAGTTGTACTGAATATTTATCACGCCACCTGACTATATCAAAGAATTTTGTATTTAGTGCACAATAATGAGCAATCCTTAGAAAGGCTGATTCTGCATTAATAGCTGTGCAAAATACACAACGTTATGCAGAAGAGATGCTGGAAGATTACATCCAGTCATCTTGCTGTCTGAGGCTAGTCCTCAACACACATTGCAACTTAATTACAAATATAAATGGCACTATTGAGCAAGACAGCAACTAGTCTGAATAACTATATTGCAAAAAGTAATTTTAATGAGGAGAATATTTAGTCTCAACACTTTGTCAGAATTCCAGAGTAATTATGCAAATGAGGAGAAGCAAGCAATTATCTCAACACTATATTGCAGAATTAGTAATTATGCAAATGAGCAAGCCTTAGAAGAATGATTCTTCATTAATAGCTGTGCAAAATACACAAGTAATTATGCAAATGAGGAGAAAAACACAATGAGCAACTTACATCCAGTCATCTTGCAGAATTCCAACAGCACAATGAGCAACCAGTCTATATTGCAGAATTCCAGAGTAATTATGCAAATGAGGAAAAACACAATGAGCAACTGGTCCTTGCTGAGAATTATCCAAATAAGGAGAAGCAGCACAATGAGCAGAAGCAGCATTTAGGCATTATGCAAATGAGGAGAAGCAGCACAATGAGCAACTAGTCCTCAACACTATATTGCAGAATTCCCGAGTAATTATGCAAATGAGGAGAAGCAACACAATGAGCAACTAGTCCTCAACACTATATTGCAGAATTCCCGAGTAATTATGCAAATGAGGAGAACACTATATTGCAGAATTCCTGAGTAATTATGCAAATGAGGAAAAGCAGAACAATGAGCAACTAGTCCTCAACACTATATCGCAGAATTCCCGAGGAATTATGCAAATGAGGAGAAGCAGCACTATGAGGAGAAGCAGCACTATGAGCAGAAGCAGCACTATGAGCAACTAGTCCTCAACACTATATCGCAGAATTCCCGAGTAATTATGCAAATGAGGAGAAGCAGCACAATGAGCAACTAGTCCTCAACACTATATCGCAGAAATTCCGAGTATTCATGCAAACGAGGAGGTAAAATTAAAAGTTTAGGCCTATGAAAATAATGTACAATGTTATAAATCATATAAATATATGGTTTGTTCTGATTCTACAAAAAGTAGTAATCCGATGATAACTTTCTGAGATAAATGAGTCTTCGGTGATGATGGTACCTGTCAAAGTGTTGCACTAAGCAGATACTGGATGCTATACAAGCTGAAACAATTTTATATCAGCAAGTTATTGATTGCATAGTCTTTTTAAAAAAAGAAATCTGGCATGTGTGTGTGTGTGTGTGGAGGGAGAAAACATGTAGAAGAGATATAGTCTCTCCACAGTATCATATTCAGTGGGGGTCAGGGAACATTCCTCCCCTCCCCCTGACAAAATTCCGTAAGTGAAGTGTAAGTAGTGGAATATACCAGTATAGTATACATATTTGGAAAACAAACTTTACTAATGAACTTAGGTTAAATATCTTCCAAATAATTTGGTGATTAATTAACTCCTAGTGAATTTTTAATTTTTGGGATTTTTTTTATTTAATTTCATTCATTTTGGGGAAATTTTTCAGAGAGGGGGAGGAAACATGTAGAAGGGAAGTATTTTAAAATCTAAATTCATTCATTTTTGTAAGTGGTGGAATATACCAGTATAGGAATTTTTCAGATTATTTTTATTAAATTATTTTGGGAAATTTTGTATTTTTTATTAAATTTTGGGGATTTGTTTTTTTTCCTACATTTTCAGGAAATTTCCAATATTTTTTACCAAAATTTCCAATATGTTTTACCAAAATTTGCAGTAAATTTTCTTCATTTTCACAATTGTATGTTAACCAGAAAGTTGATCCTTTCAGAGGCAGTTTTTCCCCTTTCCTCACCATTCCCATGCCTCAGGATACAGCCCTTTTCTTACAATTACCATTTTCCCCTTATTTTATTATATATTATCTTAATTTATTAATTTCAAAGCAAGTTTTGTCTATGGTAAAAAAGTCACCTGGGAAGGGAGGAAGGGGAGGGGGTGGGGGTGGGAAAGGGGGTGGGGGGGGAATCAAATGGAAAGGGGGAGAAATCAGATGGAATGGAAATTGATTTACACAGCATAGTCTGCAAAGGTAACTTACCTTTTAAACACATATCCCTTTTCTTAGTTTTGTGTGCCTCCTACAACCAACCAGGGCACCTAGAACACGACTGGGGAATGTGCACCCAGTTAACTCCCCTACCCCCTCTTGTTTCTTGTTGATACAATGAGGATAATTTTGAAGATTAGGGCCTACAAATGACGGTGATATAGATGATAATGGTGCACCTATTCAATCACTAATGAGCTGCAACCATCATCTTTCCAGCCATAATTTCTTATCCGTGTCAGTAAAAAGTTTCCAATACCTTTTGATGTCTAAAGCTACTTTTCAAAGAATTTGATCAAATTAAATATTTTAGATTCCCTGCCATGAAAAAAACAGAAATCAAGTAAAAAGGGAAATATGGTATTTTTTAATTTCCTTGGAATCCCCTATTGTGTTAGTGTGAATTCCTTCATTTAATTGCAGTCAAATTGGTTACCTGTGTCAAGTCAGGTGTGATATTCAAACTGTTTAAACTGTGAACTCTTGACTTTTCTGTAGATTGAGCAATTGCAGGGTCACAGTTTTATAGATCATGAAACAATTGGTACACTTTTATGGGAACTGTATGAAGATTCAAAAACCCCAAATCCCTTTTTAGTTAAAAGTTCAAACAGGAAGCTTTAAAGATCATAGTCACGGTCTGTAAGCCTGTGAGACTTTCCCATTCCTACATAATTCTCATTCCAGCATAATTTATTGGCTTATTATTACAATATTTTTTCCTTTCTGATTCTATTTTCTTGATTTGTAAGCTAATGGTCCAGTGCCTCACAGGAATGCACTTTTTTTCTTTAAATCTGTTGTTATGTAATTAATGGTCTTGTGCCTTACAGGAATGCACTTTTTTTCAAAATCTGTTGTTATGTAATTGACCAGTGCCTCACAGGAATGTGCTTTTTTTTCTTCAAAATCTGTTATTATGGCAAAAACTGTTATAAATGGAAACTTTTTCTAATTGTTTAAGTCTGGCCTTGTTCCCCACATTCAGTACCTTACAGGAATGCACTTTTTTTTCAAATCTGTTGTTATGTTATTGTCCAGTGCCTCACAGGAATGCGCTTTTTTTCTTCAAAACCTGTTATTATGGCAAAAACTGTTATAAATGGAATTCTTTTCTAATTGTTTAAGTCTGGCCTTGTTCCCCACATTGGACAAAGAACTCACTAGGCTCCTAATGATCAATACATAGCTGTGAATTGTGACACCTTTGATTGATTTGTGGCACTTTTAACAAATATTGATAATGGATTGTTCATGTTGCAAAACAAAGTTATGGGTAAATAGCCTATGGCTTTCTTTGTTATTTTTTATGTAATGAGTTTATTTTTCCATTTACATCACTAAAAGATTTCATAATTATCACAAGAGTTGATCAATTTTGAGGTTATAGAATCCTTAGACGTGATGAATGACATGGATTTAGGGTGTGACAATGCCACATGTGTGGAGTCACTATTCCTGTTTTAATGACAGTTACCTTTTTTGCATGTGTTTTTTTTTCAAGTTGTTTTAATTGCTAATTGATCATGTCCTTATTTTTTCGAGAGTTTAATCTATAGTTAACAAGACATGGGCACATTTGTTTCCTGCTAATATAGTTTCATTTAATATCGAATAAGACCATCCATATGTGCAATCTAGTTTTGCTTTCTAATTTAATAGTTATACATTTGAAAATAGATCAAAGTCATGATTTATATTTGTTAGAAAGGATTTTGCCAGTCTTCGTAAAAAGAATTTTGCTATCACAACTCAAAAAATCATGAAGCTAATTTCGGTTCATAGCTCCAGGCATAAAACAAAGATTAACATAAGTTACTTGACAAATCCCTGCATTACATAAGTTACTTAACAAATCTCTGCATAACATAAGTTACTTAACAAATCCCTGCATAGCATAAGTTACTTTACAAATCCTTGCATTGATTGACAAATCCTGCCTAAAACAAGTTCCTATATAAGGAAATCCTGTTAGCTGTAATTGAGCTGTCACTTTGGTGGCACCAGTTTATGCTGCAGGTCATTGGTTGGCTATTAAAGGGTCAGATTTCCAAAATATATAGTCTTGGTCTTACTTAAGGTCAAAATTGATTTTACACCAGTAAAATTGGTAAAAACCTGTATGCCACCATAGGGCACATAAATCTAATTGACTAATTTTATCTGGGTATACAGAGTGATGTTCCCAGACGAAAAGGTTCTAAAGATTCACACTTTACATACTCCTTCTACCAGGATTAATTTCATGGGCTGATAATTATTTTTCTGCTATAAAACTCTTGACATTTGCTGCAATTCTATAATGACAAAGTGCAATGAACTGAGTGGGTGCTGAGGATACCATCTTGGGGTGTAAAGGGTGTTGATGCGCAAAACATTTGTCTTATATTTGGCAAGAGTGGCTCCAGATTGTCATTGATTTAGACTTTGACCTCAAAAGTCACTATCCCATATTTCCCATGCTCTGATCCCAACTGTTGGTCCAACATTGATTTAACATTAGCATGCCAGCCAAACAGTGCGAACAAGCCAACCTGTGGCCTACATGATCCACTTACCTTTTGTGTCAAAAAAATTTACTTCTCAAAATTTCCTCAAAATCATATAAAAATTGTTTGGAATAGATATACTAGAAAAAGGGGATACCAATTTGTTGTCTTGACCCACACTTGCCATTTTCTTGAGTCAGCTAGCCTCTCAACTCCTAACTCTTGTCTCTCACCTTCCCGTGGTGCACCCTGTTAATGCTGGATGGTTGACCACTCCAGCCAGTCTAATGTTTTTCATTGAATTTTTCCTTTTACATTGTGAGATTGATGGCCCTTTTGTTATTCTCTACATTTATGATTGAAATTGAAAAATTTGAGGTTATAACTGCATATTTAAAAATAAAAAAATGGTAATAGGAACTCACAACCCATACATTTTATGGTGTTTTTGCATTAAATGTTTGGATATAAATTAAATTTATTTTGCTTTCTCAATCAAATAAATTCAAAAAAGGAGTTTTTGAAAGAAAATGTATGCATGGTTAATGGAAATTTGGAGAAAAGCAAAAAATTAGCATTAAGTTGACTGCTATGACTGGAAAAAGTGTCTTGAAAATCAACTATAGACCATGTTTTAAAGAACGGAAATCAAATTCAGTTTTGCGTTTGTGCTTTATTACCATAAACCTTAGTTCAAAAATCGTCCATATGGTTTGATATCATCTTTTGCACAGATCAAATGCTGATTGACCTGTAACATTATAGTGCATTAATATTTGCAATATGCAGGAAGCATGGTAGTGGATGATTGCAATGAATTTGAGCTCAAAAAGTCAAGACATTAACAAATAGGAAAATTGCTTAAAGGTTATACACTTTTGAGTTTGTCAATTTGTACTAAAACAAATTATGTGATTTTGAAAGAAAAGTATAAGAGGAATATGTTAACCTCATCCTGGTTAGAGCGTTATACCTACAGCAAACAAACGAGAGAAGGGGCTGCAGTAGGGTCAAGGGACCCAGTGCAGTATCAACAGTTGTCATTGTCATCTTAGCAGCAGCAACAGTCATTCCTTTGCACTTTGTTTCATGATTGGATAGGCACTTTTTGTCTTCAACGCCATATGGCAAGTCTCTAAAAATTTTGCGCCTGTCAAAACCAAAAGCTGATGGCGGTTACTATTGTTGCAACAGTAGCGGCAAAGTCTTTCAAGCAGTATAAAGTGTAATATGCAGAGGAGGCAGAAGGTTGAAGTTATTGGGCCGACCATGTTGACCCAAATGGCATGGGGTTCAGGGGCACGCTTAAAAGCCCTGGTGAGGTCCAGGGGAAAATCCCCATTGGCGAAGCCCCCGGTAGCTATTGGCGAAGCCCCCGGTAGCTCTGCAGTTTCAGCATTTTGTAAGGACTTTGTGCATTTCTGACTGGGTTAGCTGCAAAATAAATTCTTCTAGACTCTAGGCACAGTCTTATTATTTTGATATTCTTGTAAAGTATCGCAGTCATTTAACTTATTCCTCGGTCAAATTACACGATAACATACTTCTAACAGGCAAGGTATATAGTATCATTTTCCTAATTCTATGAAGTACTGCATTAACCGATGATCTACCAACCGGAAAATTCGTTATACGCATGCACAACAGCAATATTATACATTATTAAATCATATTTTTAAACATTAAAAGAAATTTATTATTCATGTACTTACCGGGCCACCATGATAGATTATAAGAACTTGCCAATGACCCAAGTGTGTATAGCTATAGCAAACTGAACATCGCATACTGAGGCTATTTGAAATAGTTTTTTTCGTGAAATATCAATCGCGAACTCTTATGAAATGAAGAGTGTTCGTTAGTTATACATTAGAACATTAATAGCCCTAATATCAAATGAATAATTATTGTATAACCTTGGTCGGAACATTGTCCAACAAAATTGTATTGCTCGACCATGGTCAGGGTGATCAGGGCGGTTTCACCACCTATGATATGGTACCCAATATACAAAGGGGATGGGCTTCCCCTCACTCCTGAAAGCTTTTCTCACATGGACAATCTTTGCAAGTTGTTTTACTATAAGTGAGGTAAAGTGGCCTGGTTCTACAAACCATGATTGTTTCACCATTCTTTACATGTATGAGCATGACTGTGGACATAAAATGGCTTTTAAAACAAACAAAAATAGTCTTTGACCCATAATAAACAATTCTCAGCATAACACATTACAAAACACTTATGACAAACATCTTTTGTTTTTGTTACAAAGCTCTTATAATGACCACTTGAGCCTATGGGTTCCTCTGTACCCACCCCATGGGTTCTCTATGTACCAACGTGCCTGATGGGTTCTCTCTGTACCTACCCGATGGGTTTTATTTGGGGGGACACATCTGCCAGTGGTATAGGTTTTGTGCATTCAGCATGGGATCTAGGGGCCCGACCCAAGGACCCCTAGTGAGGTCCAGGGTCAAAGAAGGTGGAAGCTATGTATTTTGGTGAACTAGAGGGTGCCTAAAAATTTCTAATATTGTATTCGATTGCCCGATATATCAGCTAAATAAAAATGTAAAATCATATTAAAAATGATAAAAATCAGAAGAAAAAAAAAAAACACTTATTTGAAAAGGTTGATCCTTTTTTCCCTTTCTTTTGGAATTTTTTTTTCTTTTGGAGTAGGAACTATGCGCCTGGGTTCCCTCTGTACCCACCTGATGGGTGTCCTCTGTATCCACCCTATGGGCAAACCTGGAAAATATCTACGGTTCTGGCGGTTAAAATTGCAGAAAAATCGGGAATATGTGGGAAGAAAAACAACACTTCATTTAAAAATAATAATATACATATATATTTTTAGATTTCTTGAGTAAACAACAGTATATGTGGTAAGTATGGGCTCTATAAACATCCCCATGTAATTGTGGGATGAAAAGTACATTAGATTGCAAAAGAGGAAAGTATTCAAAGATGTATTCACTATATTAATTTATTTCTGTTGCACTCTTTTGTGGGAAGATTTTCGACACCTTTATTCAGAACCGTAGAAATTTTATAATTAATTCTAACTCCGCTCGTGGATTCCCTCTTTACACATCCCATGGATGAACAATATTCAACATTTTCCAGAAAATGACCCAAAATGAACATTTTTGTGCTTTTACCATCCTATTTAGTGACTAACCCACATTTTCAGAAGTAGGTCTACTATATTAAAAACCATCTATTGTGATTAAAATGTGGCGGCATACATTTTATTCCCAATTGACAGTAATTGGCTTATCAACGTAAGTGCACATTGTACCATTGTGTTTCGACCAATCAAAACACAAATTTAATTCGAATTACCTCGTGCGTTAGAAACAAGTTACTGGCCTTCATACCAGTTTTCACAAATTCACCTTTTATCAAAACCAGGAAAGAAATTTTGTACATCAACACTTCCAAATCAAATCATTACTCCTTACATTTAATCTCTTAATACCTCAGCATAAAATCTTTTGCAATTATTATTTTTCATTTATTAAGGTAACTTCCTTTGTTTTCTTTGTAAAGGTATACAGTCTCAACTAATTTGCATTAAGAGGGAGAGGTGGTTAACTTGTAGGTCAAGTTTGTTACATGCTCATTGAAGAAGATCACCAATTCAGTCATCATTCATTATTTGGATTAGGTAATATAAGAAGGTGGCTTTGTGAAGATACACTAAGTAGGTCATTAATTCTTTTCCTTTTTACACAAAAACATAATTAAGGGTCATTTTGCTATAACTTTGTTGAGGAGCAAAGCAGTTCACATGGGGCTAAAAAAAAAGTAGTGTGTGCTGGATCATGTCCTTCATCTACTGTGTATACCCCCACCCCACCTACCAATCTGATTGTTTACTAATCATGATTCCTGCTCTGTGGGTACATCAAAACAATTAAACATTTGAACAGTTTTGCCTACAAAAAGGGAATTAATAATTACTGAGAAGGAAATGCATCCTGGACTCCTCCTTCATAAGCCATATCTACTCAAGTTTCACCAGGGAGTTTACATTCCCTGGTTTCACATACTGGAATATTCAATGTATCAATTGTTTGTGTCCATTGGAGTCACCCCACGATTGGGATGCATGCTGACCCTGCTGACTAATACATGACATGTCATGTAGAGACTGATAGGCTTACTTCAGAGCCTTCATATTATCTTTGTTTGTTTCCACCCAACAAGGGGAGGGGGAACAGACCCTGACAAGAATAAACAGATGTATCAAGTGTTAAGTGGATTATAGAATTAGCTTAATTTGATACATAGATACAGGACAGGAAGGACATTTATATTTTGATACTATTGTAGATTTGCTTAGATTTGAAAAAAGCAGTTATTTTCAGGATTCTGAAAAGTTATAAATTTCAGTCTCCTTCACCCCACCAGGCCCTTATACTACCTGGGTTACCTAATATTATTTAAGTTTGCCACTAAACATGTGCGAAACCCACATCAAAGCAAAGAGTATTCTGTTTTATGTGCATTCTTTGGCTACATTAAAACCATTTTCAACACCTTTTGATAAAAGCAAGTGTGCTAATTAACATTCTTACGACAGTTTGGAACCAATTATATTGTCATAGTTAGACTGGCTTTATTTTTATTGGTAGTGCTGCAGTATGTAAAGAATTCTTGAACTTAAATTACTTAAAGAAATATAATTAGATTGCTAGAAATATTTCAAAAAAATTACAATTGACTATAAATACACAAATGTTTCACAAAACACACATTAAAGTCATTGTTCTCTGTATTGTTATGTTGCACAACCTTAACCTCAGCACTCTTTGATTCCATATTTTCCACTTTCATTAGCTTATCTACTTGTCTATTTATAGACAACCCCATTTGTAAAATAGGATGTAGATTCAGGAAAAATTAAACCCACCGAATTGGTTGCATGTGTTTGTAATTATTGTAGAATGGAAACATACAAAACTTGTTTTGTATGTTGTAGTGGATCTAAAAGATGGACCAACCAAAAAGTGTGCATTAAGCACTTGTTACGGATAAGAACAGCTATATCAGTATATTGTATCGAATATTTCCTACTGTTAAGAACATCCATTTCCAAGTAGAAATTTTCAATTTTGAAACAACATATATGATTTAAAGTCATGACTTATCAAAATTTGAGGATTACATTCGTACATTTGCACCCCCATTTGCACCCATAAACTAGTTTTAATATGTATTTAAAATGATTTTTAAGCAATTTTCTGCCAACCAAAACCACATAAAAGGCCCCCCACCAGGGCTTCGCCCCTGCACCCCAAGCAGGCTCATGGAACCCCACGGCATTGTGGCTCGTGCTTTGTATGCACAGTACAGCCAAAGGTGGTACATCTTAAACATACAATTTTATTTCTGCTCCCCCCCCCCCCTCACCCCCATTTCTCCAATAAATATGTTCTGGCTGTTAGGATTGAATTAGTTAGAAAGCATTATTGATTAATTCCAGTGGTGGAAAAGGCTCGTAAGTGTTTGATAATTATATTATCCTAGCTGGAGAGGTGAAATTGAAGAAAAGACGTAGAGAGGGAGATTTAAAATAAAAAGTCTGTAAATGCAAGGAAAGTTATACTGTAGGGCTGAAGGATAAAGTGTTGTGTCAGAATCTAGTGAAAATGGATGTGAGAGAAATGGTGGAAACTGAGAATGAAGGTAGAGAATATAATGGTGATGGGAAACATTGTTCAGTAGTGGTATGTGTGTGGTTTTGGTTTTTCCAAACCAAGTGTCATTCATAGTAGAGCCTATTTTTTTCTTTATTTGTGCCATGTGGTAGTTTATCCTGCTCTAAAAGTTTTCTTTAAAAGAATAAAATCAATAATGCTTAGGCCTATATCCCCTCACAACAAAATTCTGACCTCAAACTTTTTGAAACTTAGAAGACAAGTTTTAGTGTTTGTTTAAAGATGATTTGTTTAGACAAATTTGTCTGACAAAAGTAGTCAATACATGACATTGATCATGAGCTGCCTATTGTACCTGCATATTGACAATTCCTAGCCTACTATTGCATTATTCTCTTGAGGGAATAAATTGAACCTAGCTGATGGTAATTGCTGCCTCAAACCATTCTACCACAGTATCCACCTCATATAAATACCATATTAATCTTTTGTTTTAGGACTAGGAGCAGTAGTAGTATCACCATCACGGGGAAGGAGGGGGAGGGGGGGGGCTCTTGGTCAAAAATTAAAGTTCTTTTTTTGCTCATTCATGTGGGAATATCAAATTATATCTAATATGGTTGATTTAAACAATCATCAGGGTTATCAGAATCATCACATGCAAGAGACCCCAAAATAATACATCCTTACATTTTAACTAAGCTGTTACTCCTAGTCAGTGCAAACACCACGAACTGGGGACATGCCCCCTCCTCTCTTAGTTCTCCCAAAGATTGACTTTACAATTCATTCAAATCCGGGGAGAAATGTCGAGAGGTAGCCTGTAGGCCCCCAATGCCCCCTCCCTCCCCCGATATCTGGTATAACCCTGATGAATATTAAAATCAACCATATCATTTATGGTTTTAATATTTCCATGAACTTTGAGCAAAAAAAAGATTTTGAATTTTTGACCAATTAGAGCTCCTTTACCTGTTTTTTGTTCATTCCTTCAAAGCAAAAATATTAACAGAAAAAAACAGTACAAGTGTTTATTTGATAATACTAAGTCTAGACAAATTTGTTTGAGTAAAAATCAAGAACTCAGCAAATATGCCTTCAATTTCCTGGTAAACATAACTGTTTGGCTTTTGTAATTAAATTCTCACCAAGTTCTTTTGAGAGTGTTTCTGTGAGCTCAATTTATTGATTTTGTTCAACGTTATCAGCATTCTTTAATTTTCTTTATGTTTGCCAACTAATATTAATTTTAGTGTTATTCTTTGAAAATTAAATCTTAATCTTCATATTCTAGGTCCGTTTCTTTAAACCGTAACTTGTTCCTATTGATAAAGAAAGATTAGCAAAGATAGGGTAAATACGATTTACTTTTGATATTTTTTGGTCATGTAACTTATTTGTACTGGTATGAATTTGATCCTCATTCAATGGTATTAAGTTAGGTTGATCACTCTGGTCATCTTGCATCAATCAAAATTGGACTAAAAATAAATCTGCATGCAAACTTTGAGCTACACGTAGTAGTTTTTAGTTCTTTTTTGAATACATGGCATATAGTACTAATGAGATGAACTTAAATGATTAAATGGGCACAATTTGAAGCCATGAAACTCCTGGTTATGGTTGCCTTCTACATTGAGTACAAAGTTGTCTTTGTACCTTCAAGTTAATTAAGCTGCACATAATTGATATGTTTGTTTGATATGTTTGTAATGATGCTTATTTTGTCAACATGTATCAATTTAGCCTGTTGCTCAATTGTTTCATTAGTTTAACCCGCCCTTACTCAAAGCAACACCTTGTTCACTTGTTTGTTTCAATTTATCATTGATAAAAGTTCACTATCACCGGGTGTTCTGTTTTGTAAATAACTGAAAATCCTCAAAAATGTTACCCCAGGACTTTCAGTTCTGGTGTCAGTGTCACCTCTCAAAGAGACTGTTTGATGGCAATGACATTCCCTCAAGGCTTCAATAACATTTGTCAGTTGTTTTTAATTGAAATGTTCTCATCCAGCTGTCTTACATTGAATTTAATGTTTTGATTTATGTATGAATCAAAATATTTGTGAGCATTACATCACAGTCATGGTATTTAGCTTTGGAATGTAATACTAGCATCAAATATATGTACATGCTTTTATACAGGGGTTGCCAGTTTGACCGATTACCGGCTAAATGTGGTAAATTTGGCCGTTTTGAAACATTTTTGGCCAGTAAATTTCTTACAGTACTGGCCAATTTGGCTGTTTTTACAATTTTGCCAACTAAACTAAATTCTTTCCTTAATTTTACTTTTAACTCATAAAACAATTACTCACATACATCTATTTTTAACATTTTTGATATCAGAGCATTCTGAGCATTACATCAGTCATGTTATTCATGTTTATGTATATATATATATAATATACATTCCAATAATATATATATATATATATATATATATATATATATATATATATATATATATATATATATATATATTTATATATATGTATATATGTATATATATATATATATATATATATATATATATATATATATATATATATATTTTCCATTTGACTTTGTGACAACTTTTGTCATGTTATTCATGTTTACTGATATACATTCAAATAATATATATATATATATATATATATATATATATATATATATATATATATATATATATATATATATATATATATATATATACATATACATACATACATACATATATATTTGACTTTGTGACAACTTTTGTATGATTGTTTTATACATTGTTTGGTACTTGTTTCAATGATATTACTTGTAGCAGACCTGGAAACCTTACTTTCATAACCCATCACTTTAATGCATGAATAGATGAAGCATACGTTGGTACCTGATGAGCAAACATTTAATTTGATAAAAACAGAAACGTTTTTGAAATATTTATAAAGTTTTGCAACAGAGAAAGCATGGTGATTATAAGTAAAAATAAGCCCTGCTCTGTTTTAATGTATGTGACCAAAAATTTATATCTGAAACATAAGTTAAATATCTATATCAAAAATCTTGCCATTATAGGTGCTGTCATAACTCCCCTATGGGGCCAACAAAATTCCTGAACTTTTTTGTCTTTCGTGGAATATTCAAAATTCCCAAATGATGATTACAATGTGCTCTTTTTCTAAATCTCAGGTGTTTTGTCTGGCTCTATCTGGCTTTGCCCTGATTGATGGGGTGATATCAATACCCATATTTAGAATTACATATGCTTTGCATAACTCCAGTCATTGCGGAAAGTGTTTCCATTTTATGGAGGTATAAAGATATTGATGAAAAGAAAGGTGTGAAATTCCACCTGTTTAAAAAAAAAAAAATGAGGTTTAATGGAGATGAAAATAGAATGATTGTATGATTGTATCATATGACCACAACTTTTCCTGTCCCTGTCAGAATACCAGACACATCCGGTTTACGATCGGCAAACATTCCGCATGTTACATTTATGGTTCTCTGTTAATTGTGCTTGGGGTGTAAGCTAAGCTGTTAATGATGATTGTCTCATCATGAAGCATGATCAAGATGCACATGATGATGAAGTGTGCAATGTCTCAGATTTCATGACAAATTAAACATTTTGTAAAATTATTAGAACAATGTTAAATTGCCAGCTCATTTTTATTTTGATATATTTGATGGACAACTTACATTTTGGTATTTGGTTTAAGCATGATCTTTTTTAATTGGTATCTGATGATTCTAGCTTGTTTTTTATTATAATTAACAAATATTTTGTATAGGCAATGAATGGAGTGCTAACAAGTTCCCCTCTTCTGTAGGAGCTTCAATAAAGAGTGTGCTCCCTGCACCCATATTCTTCTGTAGTTTATATGTTCACATGTACCAGATAGGTTTCCTCAACTATTACTTTCCATCTTCAAAAGTAATTTCAGAGGATTGCCAAAAGATCATTTAAATATATTTCAAGTAAATATAACAGTTTAAATTGAACCTCTGCTGCAGTTTCAATCATTTTGGAAAATTTCATGATAATGGGCATTTTTTATGAAGTAACTATCCGGCTGGATGCACCAAGTTCAGCACTAAGGTGGGTGGTATGATGGTTGAACATACCGTTACCTTTGGGACTAGTAATCGATTTAATGTACAAATGAGGTTATTCTGATACAATAACTGGTCAAAAGTTTCATTAAAACCTCAAAAACAAGTGAAATTTGATTACTTTCCATTTTGCAGCAGGAACCATGATGAAGTTTGACCTTGACTTTTGAATCCAGAGATTGCCACAAGATTTGATTTATAAGAATATTTTGATATCCTGTTGAAAGTGTTTTTAAGAGTTAATGAAACAATTGTATAATGATGTGTTTCACAAACCTGTTATCATGTATTTTCATTCAGTTTTTTTATATATATTTTTGTTGTTGTTGTAATAAGGTTATACTTAGGTGTACTATCAAATCATATCACAAATACCAATTTGGGAATGTTGATCTTAAAACATGAGTTTAAAGAAACCAAAATGTTTTCAGATACAGTGACTCATGTAGTTATTCTGTTTTTTGAATTCAATTGGAGTTACAGAAAACCTTTATTTGCCCTAGTTCAGTTGTGTATGATTTTTTTTCATTTTGTATTGGATAGTTTTAAAAACTTGCCTGATTTTACAAGACTTGAGTTAGAAATGGAAGATGCCATTAAAGAAATGGAAGATGCCTTTCGCAGAAATTGCTGTTAATAAAGTTTTGAATTCTGGTGAATATTGATCAAAACATGATTTTCTTTGGGCTTTTATCCTCGGTAGAAATTGCTGTTATCCATTTCTGTTAATGCCATTGATTGACAGATGAGTGACCTTGAGCTACCATCATTGACCATTCTGCAACCCCAATCCCAAAAATCCTTATAATCCATGCCACCAACAAGCAGTTTCTCCTTTCCTCATCCATAAATTGGAGTCCCCACTGAAGACAGGTGATCATTATCTAGTTAACAAGAAGAACTCTGCTGAGGATGTGTGTCTGTACATCCTTCGCACTCCAACTCTCCTCCCATCATTGCGGCTACCTGAGAATCCTCTTCAGTGTAATGAGACCTGGACCTGGCCATCAGCCCGGACCATGTTCCCATGTAAACACCCAGCAAACCATCCCTCCTTCTCGAAAGATCCACCTGGCAGGATCTTTCAATCACTTGAAAACAACTTTGCTTGCTATCACAAACATCAAGTGGATGCTGACAGGGCCTGTGGTGGTGTCTCCATTCTCGTTAGACACGATATCCACACAGCCCTGTTCGTGGTGCACACCGACCTTCAGGCCATCTGTATTTCTATCTCCTCCACAAAACTTTCACTCTCTGCAATATCTATCTCCCTCCCAACACCAACATTCAACCAACCAGCCTTAACAACCTCATCTCTCAGCTTCCCACCCCCTTCATCCTTCTTGGTGACTTCAACGCTCACAACCCTCTGTGGGGCTCTAATACCACCACCCTAGAGGCAAGTTCATCAAAAACGCTCTCCGTCAGCACAGCCTGTCCTTACTGAACACTAACTCCCCGACCTACCTTCATCCTGCCACAGGCTCTCTCACCTGTATTGACCTGTCTATCTGTTCCCCTAACCTCCTCCCTGACTTTAGTTGGAGAGTCACTGCTGACCTCTGTGGTAGTGATCATTACCCTCTTCTTATACACTCAATCTTCAAATCCCCACTGAGCACACCCCAACTGGAACCTCGACAAGGCTGACTGGTCCTTTTTGAAACCCTTTGTGACTCGTGACCTCTCCCCATCTTCTCGAGGATGAGGATCCCATGTCTAACTTCAGTAATATCCTTATCAACATCATACCTGCTCAATTCCCAAAACCTCCAAACCCCCAAATCATCCCCCAACCCCTGGTTCTCAGATGACTGCAAAACCGCCATCAAGAACAGGAAAAGAACCCTCAGGAACTTTAAAACTAACCCGACCACCCATAACCTTAACCTCTTTCGCATCAGCCGTGCAAGGCCAGACAGCACTATCAAGGACAGTAAAACCAACACTTGGAACAACTTTATCTCTTCTCTCACCACCAACACCCCCACTAAGAAGATTTGGAGAATGGTTAACAGCTTCCACGGCAGAGTAGGCAAATCCTCCATCTCCCATCTCTCTTGGAATGGAGACCTTCTCACCATAAAAAAGACATCGTTGACCACCTCGCCGCCTCTTTCAGCAACATCTCGGCCTCGACCAACTACTCCAATGCTTTCAAAATCAAAAAGCTTGCATGAAGCCCGGAGAATCACTTTCCCTCTGACAACTCCAAAGCTACAACACCCCTCTCACCCTTTCTGAATTAAACCAAGCCATCAGCGCTGGCTGCACCTCCAAGGGCCCAGATAACATTCCCTATCAGTTTCTGAAACACCTCCCCATCAAAGCCACCACTACCCTACTCACCATCTTCAACCACATTTGGTCCTCACACTCCTTTCCCCTATCTGGAGGACAGCTATTGTCATCCCCGTCCTTAAACCGGGGAAGGATAGCACCGACCCACCAGCTACCGACCCATCGCCTTACTTGCTGTCTCTGTAAAATTATGGAAAAGATCATTAATCAGAGACTAAACTGGTTCCTCGAGACCAACAGAATCCTCTCTCCTCAAAGCGGCTTCCAAAAAACGCGTCGCAATACCCTAGACCAGTTAATTACGCTCGACACCGCTATCCGGGAATCCTTTGCAAAAAGGAACACCTCATTGCCATATTTTTTGACCTCGAGAAAGCTTTCGACACTACTTGGAAACACGGCATTACCCGGAAACTTCACACCATTGGCCTCAGAGGCCACCTCCCCATCTTTATTCAAAACTTCCTCTCACCCAGGCAGTTCCAAGTTCGTATTACACACCCTCTCCAAGCTGTACCCCCAAGAAGAGGGCGTCCCCCAAGGCAGCATCCTCTCCCCACTCTCTTCAACCTGAGCATTAATGACATCGGAATGACCTTGGCCTAGCATCAAACGTACCCACGTGGATGACTTCACCATCTTCTACCTCCTCCCCTAGCTTTCCTATTGTTGAAAATAGGCTCCAAACCAGCCTCAATCAGCTGCAAGTCTGGAGCAACAATAACGGTTTTAGGTTCTCCAAAGACAAGACAGTCTGCATGCACTTTTGTCATTTCAACAACCTCCACCCCAACCCGAACTTTGTGCTCAATGGGAATCGCATCCCTAAAGTTGAAAACACAAGGTTCCTTGGTCTAACTCTAGACCCCAAGCTCACCTACAAGCCACACATCACCAACCTGAAACTAAAATGCAATAGCTCCCTCAACCTCCTCCGTCTGCTCTCCAACACTACTTGGGGAGCGAACCGCTATGCTCTCCTCAAAATTTTCAGGCTCACCATTCGTGCCAAGCTTGACTATGGCAATATTGTTTACTGTGTCGCTCACAACTCATACCTCAACCACATTAACACCATCCAAAATGAAGCCCTCAGGCTTTGTCTAGAGCCTACAGGACCTCCCCAATCACTAGCCTTTATGTTGAAGCCAACGAACCCCTTTCTACTTAGATGTAAAAAGCTTAGCCTCTCCTATGCTTTTAGAGTCCTCACCAACACCCAGAACCCTGTTTACAACCTCATCAGGTACCCCAATTTCTCCTCCTCTTTGATAGGACTAAACCCTATCGCCCCCTTCAGCTTACGCATTAAATCAGACCTCTTTCAACTTGGCATCAACCCCGCCACTCTGGCACCTATTCCTGGCCCACTTTTCCGCCTTGGGCCACCCCCTTCCTTCTGTTCACCTAGACCTCTCCACTTATAACAAAACTCAAACTCACCTAATCTCTTCATCAATCTCCACAACCAAATCAAAGACCAACTCTCAAATTACACCTCCATCTATACTGATGGCTCCAAGGAAGGCAACAAGACAGCTGCTGCTGCCATCATCCAAGACATCACCCTCAGTAGCAGACTTCCTGACCACTCATCCATCTTTTCAGCCGAGGCTAAGGCCATTCTCCTCGCCCTCAACTTTATTGAGTACTCTCCTCTTAGTCACTTTGCCATTTTCTCTGACTCAAAGGCTGTTCTTACTTCATTACTCAATCTTAAATGGGATAGCCTCACCTGCCACCTCCTCCTCCGAAACTCTTTTCTCCCACCCTCTGCAGGAAAAGTGTTCTTTTCTTCTGGATACCCAGCCATGTTGGCATCCCTGGCAATGACAGGGCTGATACAGCCGCTAAGCTTGCCCTTAACCTCCTCCCTTCCCCTTTTCCCAAAACCCTCTCTGACATCAAACCGCCAATATCGCTTCTCTTGTTCGTGACCGCTGGCAAACCTTATGGAACTTCCAAATTGATAACAAACTCCATGTTATCCAGCCCACAATCCCGATCAAATCCACCATCAACAACCTTTCTCGATCGACAACGTTCATATTACCCGTCTTAGAATTGGTCACACCCACCTCACTCACTCCCACCTCCTTATTGGTTCCCCAACCCCTCTGTAACAATTGCCACTGCATCCTTACAATCCAACACGTTCTCCTTGCTTGCCCCTGTACAACCTTCCCAGAGCTTCTCTCGCTCCCCACAACTCAATTGCTGAGTTCTTCCAAAAAAATCCTCCAGATAAAATAGTCTCCTTCCTTCAGCATGCATCCCTCTACAACCATATTTAATCCTCCTCTTCCACCCCTCTCTACTTTGTTTTAGTTTTACCCATGCACCTCCTCTCTCGATCACAGCTTTCTGGCTTTTGTTCTTGAATTTCTCTCATTCTTCCCCTGGTCTCTTTCCTTACTACCTCTAAAATGATCTGACCTCTCAGGCACAATTTGACCTTCGTTGTCGTGGTGCCGTTAAGACCTCATCAAACAAATACAGAGGAGTTGTGCAGTCATTGGAGTCCCTATGAAGACAGGTGATCATTATCTAGTTAACCTCAGCTGAGGATGTGTGTCCTGTACATCCTTACCTGTTCAGTGTAATGAGACCTGGACCTGGCCATCAGTTCCCATGATCCATGCAGGGTGAAAATTTCATATGTAGTCATATCTTTGAATTACTTATTTCTTTGAATATCTAGATTGAGTAGTCCATAGAAAAATATCCTTGATTTCAAATCCATTTCTTGCTCCTAAACTCCTTGGCTTGAAGATGGATGTCATGCTGAGCATAGATGGCCCTGAGCATAGATGGCCTGAGCATAGATGGTCCCAAGCATAGATGACCCTGAGCATAGATGGCCCGAGCATAGATGGCCCGAGCATAGATGACCCTGAGCATAGATGGCCCGAGCATAGATGGCCCCGAGCATAGATGGCCCTGAGCATAAATCTGAAGTGAAATTAATTGCCACAAATTTGGCTAGCATTTCAGTTATATGTTATTGGGCATATCCATGAAAAGAGAAAGGGAAGAAGAAGGGGGGGGGGGGTGTCTTTCAACTTAGTAAAAGCTTACAATTTATTGGTCACAGATGAATTTTAATCTTAATTACCACATAGCACCTCTATAGACAAAATACACAATTAGGAATATTCTTGTTCATTTTCATATATATTGTCCCTCTTTTCGCGTAGTGACAAATGTCATTTGTGTAGTGATGAATTTCAAAATTAAAATGATTAATTCCGCATACTGACAAACATTTTGAAGCTTGGTGAAATAAACATTATATAAGAGAAAATGTTAATCTTTTGACAATTGTACTTGCAATAAAGACATTTTAAGCAAAATCTTATTTCATGAAAATTCAAAGACATTTGTCTGTATGCGGAAATAATAATTAAGTATTTCTTGCCAATTTTCTTTTCACCTAAATAAGACATTCGTCAGTATGAGTATGCGGAAAGAGGCACGATATGATGGACTATTGCACTTTGAAGTGCAATAACTCCTAAACGAAAAATGATATCAATATGATTATTACACCAAATTGTTTCTTTTATAGTCCTATCATATATATGAAAATGAAAATATATGGGAATATTTCTAATTTATAAATGTGTGATATTTTATTTATATTGGACACAATTTAATAATACGGATTAAACTGCCATCTTGTGGGTGCCTCTTTTAACTTTAGAGCACTTTAATCTCATCAGGAGTTGCAATTTACATTTTATATATTTTTTTTAGGAATGTGACAATTGTGCATACCTTCCATTTACAGTGATATCAGTTTTGGATAAAAATTTAGTTTGGATAAAGATTTAAAATAAGTCTCTTGCAGTGATAGCTCCAAGTGGTGGAAACCTGAATTCCATCACATTTTTCTCCATCATGATCACTGTGACATTTATTGACAGAAACATAAACAGATTAAAAAAACAATAATTATAATTTACTTGAGTTATACAATGGTTCTAGTAGCAGGTTAGGAGATGGCATGCATGTGATTGCCTTGCTAACATTTTATGAATGATAAATTTGTTAGAATGATTTTTGATACTTTTGAACTTTCAAACAAAAATGTCAAAAGTTTCAAGTTTAAAAGCTGTTTGAGTATTAGAAAGAATAACATGATGTACTGGAAAAATTCCAAAGCAGATTATGGTTGTCTTTATGAAATTATGAAGTATTTTTATCAGAAGTATGTATAAACAGATTATGGATTGGGTATGTGCACCAAAGGGCCTTGTGGTTTAACATGCCATGACACTCTTTTGTACAGTATGGAAAGAATTTTGTTCCAAGAAAAGCCTACAGTGATTTGAGATGTTATGAGGATATTACAATTATTTAATCTGAAGAGTTATGTTTTCTGGAAAAAAGTTACAGGAGGGACAAAGAAATATAATTGCTGTGCATAACTCAGCACTACCTACCCTTTACCATTTATTAATAACTGGAGCACATAAATGGCAACTTCCTACAATGGATCAAGTGCAGTGGCATAGCTGAAGGGAGTAGGCAGAAATTTCCAAACATTTGAAAAATTTGCACAACCAAAAAACCAGTATGTTGGATTGTATTGGTAATCCTGATGAAAGCCAATGGGAAAAAGGATCACAATATTTTCGCAAACTGAATCTTTAAGTTAGGTCTATTTTTGAGTTTAAAGTTAGCAAATTTTTGACTTATTCCTCAAAATTTCTGAAGTTTTTCCACAAAATGTCCAAATTTTTCCAGACAATTTTTGAAGGTTTTCTCAAAATATCCAAATTTTTCTAAAAATTTATGAAGCAGGCCCCTTTTTCTGTATTTCTTCAAAATAACCAAAGTTTTTCTTAAAATATCAGATATTTTCCTCAAAATAACCATTTTTTTCCTCAAAATATCTAGATTCTCTTTAAAAATAAAATTTTCAAAGTCATGCCAATATTGTGCTCTGACATCTGTGACATTGTTACTTGCAGTGCCGTCACTCAATATTTCTTAAATAATGTACATGCTGTGTCCTCTTAAACCATTTCTGAAATGAACTTCATATGTATGTAGCGTATGTATAATGGTACACTGTACGTATGGAGTGTGGGGGCAGTGATGCCTAAATTTTCCGTGGCCTTGAGATGTTCGATTTTCTAACATTTGAAAAAACTGAACATCGCTGATATAAGGACGTGAATCTTTCATGAAAGATAAAAACTTATCTTAGATTTACCTTAAAACTTCTGACTTTTTCCTTAAATTTCCCCTTTTTTTTTGTGGGGTGGGGGTGAGTAGCTTGGATTCAGATTTTTGATGGTTTTTTTCCCTCCCCTGCAAAAAAGTCTAGCAAAGCTACTGATCAAGTGACATAATTAGGGGACTAAGTTTGGGCACCAATTAAAAGGGACGACCACTTTTTTCAGGGGTTTTTTATATGAAATTTCACTGGTGGGTCAATTGACAGCAAAAATAGTATCGGTAGACAGTGAATCTTTAAAGTAGAAATCAACACCACTGTGTTGTGGGGGTGGGGGAGGGGTTTGGTGGGGTTGTGGGAGAGACAGATCCTCCACATTGTTTTATTTTGAAGGGGATGATCACTTCTAATAATAATAATTTACTGGAATGTAGCTTCATTCATCTGCAAATATCCCAATTGGGGGTCTGACATTTCCAGTTTTGAACCAGGAAGTGAAAGTCACCATGCTGTTCAGATATTGCATCAAGTTCTTGCTTCATTTTATCATGAACAATTGGTGACCAATAAAAAATTATAAAGCAGTTTACATGAAGAACTTGGGTTAAATATACATTTTTTGTTTTTTTCATTGTAGATGAATAACAACAGCTGAAACCAACAATGAATTATAATAAGAATTAATTGCATTGCAAAACACTAAGAGAGAAATTGGAAGTTATGTTATGTCCTTGTGGTATCCCCCCATGGTTGCACCCAGTGGGTATCGTCCAATTATCTTCTGAGTGTTTTCACCACAGCAATTGCTATACACTGACACTGTGACCATCTTGATTGATACCTTTCCACCGGAACAATTTATAATCACAGCTGGTAGGTTGAGGATTTCATAAAAAATTATGTTTCTATGTGATACTTTTTTTTTATTTTAAAGAAGTTAAAAATCTTTTGAATTGTCAAATTTTATTTTATTTATTGCCCATAATTACAAGTTATTGACCTCTTAAGGCAGACCTAAAAAGCTCAGAATCATTTCATTTGGAAATGTATTTTTTTTTTTTAAACCATCGGTTAAAAATCTTAACATTCTGTCTAAGAAGAAGTAAGAGGTGAAGAATTATGAATTGGCTGTGACTCATCAATCCATGTCTTAGGTGTTGAGGGGGTACGTGGAGCTATCATATCTTATTTTTCCAGACAGTAGGCTTATAACAATTAATTTTCTTTGATCAAAAAAAAGAGATTACTTTCTAAAAGTTGAAGCAACTTGATTTCCTTCCGGTTTTGAAAGAGTTGATTTAATCTGACTTTGGTGACTGGGGTAATGATTATTAGACTTCAAATAAAACATGGTATTCATAACAAACCGAGTGCAGTAATTGTGTTGATTGTTTAGTAGCTGAATTGACTGTGATTGTACTAGAAAATTATACTAAATTGTCAACAATCCTCAGAGATGGGCTAGCTTAATGGCCACTTCCACCATACAGCTCACATATTTCTCTGCTTATAAGTAGTTTGTTAGAAATCTTTATTTTGTTTTGTTCTTTGCTTTATTGACTTTCTCAAGAAGTAATCTTTCCAATGAAAATTTCTTGTTTTTTTTTATTTCCTTATTTGTACATTCAAAATTACAATGAATATTACACATTCAGTTATGCACATTGATCAAATGACATAGTAATCAGTTTTATTTCTGTCCCATGAACCATTGTTTTGAAATATGATAATTTGTTTACAATTAACTTGTGAAAAAAAGTCAAGAAATCTAAAAACCAAAAATTAAAACATTTGGATTATCCATTCAAAAGGTTAGTATTGGCTTGCACAAATGGGGATTGACTCAATTGGGGGTAATTGGAGAAAATATCAATTGGGCCTCTGTTTTCTCCGGGTTAACGTGGTGCAAGGGAGGGGGACAGAGTTTCCTTATGATAGGATTTCAATTTACGGTTGTATACTTTTTGTCGGATGGGAGGTAAATTAAAAATTATTAAAATAAAATTGGTAAAATTTAAAATGTCTGAAAAGGAATGAAATTTCCCCAAATGTTCCCAAAATTGTCAGAAAATTAAAAAAAATTCAAAAAATAGGCAAAAATTTCCTGATAAAGATAATTTCCTAAAATAACAAAACATTACCATAAAAATAGAAGAAGTTTTGCAATAATTGAAGAAAATTTTCTGGAAAGTAAAAGAAAATTTTCAAAAATTGAAATATTTTCTAAAAATTAGAGATTTCCTGATCATTAAATTGGCAGTGCAATTTTTCCGCTTGTAAGTTGGAAATTTTTCCCCAAAATGTTTCAAAAATTCCCCCAAAATAGGCAAAATTTCACGATAATTAATAATAAAAAAAAAAGAATTCCATAAAAATGAAAAAAATTTTGCAATCGAAAAAAAATTCCCCAGAAAATTGAAGGATATCTTCTCAATATTAGAGATTTCCCTGATAGAAATTTATTTTTTGGGCATTCTTCTCCCCCTGAGAAGACGAGTTTTTTTACTATTTGAAGGGAGTTTTGCTATATGTGCCACAGTAGAATACTTTGAATTCAAGGAGTAGTTTTAGGTTTGAGATCTTAGAAATGTTTACATTTAACAGTGTAGACTTTCCCCCGAATACCATGTCTTCATCCATGATCATTAATATTCTAAATGGGAATGAGAAAATGCGTTTTTGTTTGTTTTGCTTTTCACCTAAATGTATGTATGTGTCAATAGTAATGACATTTGGTTGGACTTGAAATATGGTGTGGGGAGGGCCCGATGTGTGTGCTTTAAAATGGACACTTAAATCACAACCTAACCTTACCTACCCCTTTCTTTTCACCTCAATTTTCTCCAACAGCTTTTCCCCTTTTCTCCCTTACAAACCCTTCCCATCTCCTAACTATCCACCATTATTTATTGGCACATTTGACTCTGACTGTCACGGTGCCGTTAAACATCAACAAGCGTAACCAACCTTGAATCACAATAAGGGGTTGGTGTTAATGGCGCATTTTCAGATGTGAAGTCATTGGGAATGGAAGATATGGCCTTTCCCCTGACTTATGAAATCATGTGCACTGAAGGTCGGGATCCTTTTATCTTACGAACACCCTCTTGCCCCTTCCTTCCTCTCTCTCTCTCCTGCCACTTATAATCTCAGAATTATAGAGTTTTGCAAAAAGTTGTTTCCCATTAAAGATATTGCAGTTTTTAAATATACATATTTTTTGTCATATTCTCTGGGGTGAAAGTGAATTTCATCAGTAACCCAGCTAAGTTCAACATGTGTATTGTATTGTATTGTACACTTGATAGTTTTTCTTGGAATTGAATAGAAGGAAGGAAATAACAGGAGATTGATATTGATTAATCCTCGGGTATATTTTATTATTGAAACAGGAACATGTCCTCATGTGATTATCAAAAAAGAAAGTAGAAATTTGAAAATATTGTTTTTTCCATTCCATATACATGGATAAAATGACAGGTTGATCAAAGGTTGATATTTAGATAATGTCTGCTATTTCATCAATTTTGTATGTGTTTACAAAAAGTGCATGATCATTGGCAAGTTTATTCATTATACAGAATGCCATTGGTTAAAAAATATAGCTATTATTGAATGTTGTATTGACATTATGATTGGCAAATTAATCAGATATCTGAGATAATATATAAGATAGTGCATGAGAGCTGGTGAAGATGTCATGGGTGGTGGGTTTCGATTTAATGTGAATCCAGTGGCGTGTCTAGGGGGGGGGGGGGAATATTGGGTGCATAGCCCTTATCAAAAATGCCGTAGACCCCCCCAAATTTGATTAAAACCACAAAAATGATTAACTAAAATATCAAATAAACCATAGAAACATATTTTTTTTTTTAATCACATCGATTAAGTTATTGTTAATTTGGTGGACCCAAACTTTTCCAGTTTGTACCAAAAATAAACAAACTATTTTTAATTTTGGCCCCCAAATTATGGATCAACAATCTTCAATTTTAGACCAAAAATTTTATAGGGAGGTGAAAATCTTAGTAATATCAGGGACATGCTTCCATCCCCACCCCCCACCACAGAAGATAGATTATATAATTTTCAAATAAGCCTTTTACTTAGCTGTTTACTTTTCATCCGATGTCATGTAGTAATCAGTTGCCAACATAATATTGTCCTGGCAAGGGTTGTAGGAACTTTGGTTCAACTCTCAGAGAAAATTGTTTGTTGTGCATTGTCCTGGTACAAGCTGATAAATGTCATGGTTAGGCCTAATTAAGTTTCCATAAAATGTTACTGCTGATTTCAAATTCTCCTTGAATTTTTGGCAATTCTCTTTGAATTTTCCAAATCTTTTCTAAATTTTTTTAATTTTAGGAAATCAATGTTAATTTTTGGAAAATTCCTTCACATTTCAGGTAATTTCCTTAATTTTTGTGATATTTTTTCAATTGGGAAATTTTCTTCAATTTCCAGTAATGTTTCTTCAATTTTTAAAAATAATTTTCCTGCAATTTTCCTTCCAACCGTTTGACTGTGATGAAAGCAGGCAACCGGGAAGTATAATCCTTTCAGTGGGGATGGGGCTTGCCTGACTTTCCTAATCTCAAACCTGCGTCGAGCCCTAAACTAACTATGTGTTTTTAGGGGGGCTTTGTCCTCAAAAATGAAAAGCTAGATACGCCCCTGTGTGAATTATCATAAATCTGACTCAAGAATAACGTACTCTTTGTTCATGCCTCTCAAGAAAGCAAGAAGTAGTGATTTTATCTAATCCTGGCCATTAAACATAACTGGAAATGCTGTTTTGTAAAAACAATTTTTTTATAATCAAAATCATACCAAAAACCATAACCAAACTATAAATTTATATCTGAAATAGATGAAACAAAACTTATATTTTGCCTTTGTAAAATATTTTCATAATTGTTCAAAACAAACATCCAGTAGCCTATGATACCTCAGATGCACTGTCAAATGCAGTGAATATTTCTTATTTTATAGTTGTGAGGGGAAGGGGGTGGAGGGTTCAGTTAATTTGAAGCAACTACTGTATGTAAATGTTAAGTGATTCTGATAATGTATATTTATGTGTGGTAAAAGTACCCAGAAGTTCAGAACATGGTTGTTTTATTAAAAAGTAATTTGATGTTTAAACATATTAAACAATATGTTGAAAGTTATCAATCATGCCCATAAACATGTAAGCCATTAATTGTTTTCTTTGTTGGTATATTTAGTTGTTTTCACTGGAATCCCAACCCCAGACCAGGTCTGTGGTCTACAACAACACCCCATTGACAGGAGGTGCACCAAGAGTTCAAGCTGATCATGACATACTTTCTCAATCTTGTTTGAGGAAAATTTTGCCAATTGTATGGTAGATTGACGTCATCAGGGAGCTGTAAGACCGCTCCCTGACGTCCTCATCTCAAGTTTTGCACTTTTGATGGTATGTTATGACATCACACTGTTGACTTGTTGCTTGATGATGTCACGCTGTTGACTTGTTGCTTGATGACATCATGCTGTTAATTTGTTGCTTGATGAACATTTGTTTTTACTTAGTGCCTTATTTCTTGGGAATAGTATTTATGTTTTTTTATTCAATATTTTGGATGTTTGATAATGCTTTTGGGTTTGGAATATTTGGCAGGTTTATGGACCTTTAAAGACCTGATAGGGAATTAAAATATTTTGTGGGTTTCAGAAAGTGCATTGTAATGCCTCCTAGGAATGAAACAGCAATTTATGTTTCATATACCAGGGATTTGTTACTTACAAGGATATTGTATGCTTCCTGTAAGATGAAGAGCTAATTTTAAAATAGCTTTTCTTGTTTGTTTTTTTGAAAAATTTCACAAGACAATTTTTTGGGCCAGAGTGAAATTATGTACAACTTATATGATTTTACTGATCAAACCTAATGCATTGAGTTTGAAAATGTCCAGTCTGGAAGCATGCCTATTGATTATGAACATTTATAACATAAGAGAATATTGAAGTCATGCAGCCATTTTGTTCAGTCCGGAAGTATGCCTATTAAGAGAAGCATTTATAACACACTAGTATATTGAAGTCATGCAGCCATTTTGTTCAGATGTTGTGATAAAATGTCATAGTTTCTAATTTATGTACTTGAAATATAAAAAATCATTGTGTTGAAAAACATTTAAATTTTCAAAATGGCCGTTTCGCACCTGAAAGCCTAGCTCTATTGTCTATTTTATCTAATATTTTGAAAATGGAGTGGTGAACATATCAAATGGGAGAGGAAAAGTTGTAGCCATGACAGTAATGAAGGTATATTTATAAGTTTTAAATTTCCCCCCACTAAAGATATTTTTCACAGAGGTATTTCAAATTTGAAAAATGTAACATTGCATAAGGCATTAACATTAGGATAGCAAAGGATTATGGGAAATATCACAAAATGGCGGCTTCCATGTAGCAAAATGTTTTTATTAATGGGAACATTTATGTTATGTTCCCATTAATAGGTATGCTACCGGACTGAAGTCATAGCTGAAGTTTGTAATGGTTTATTGATATGCATGCAAATGGGAAGGGAGAGGGATATGTACCAGGCATTGCAAAATTACCACCTCCAAGATTATTTCTTTAAATTAACTTTCTTTAAGAAAGTCAAAGTCATGTTTCGTTAATAGTTATCCTGCAAAAAGTTGATGAAATAATTTGAAGAACAAACAAAACTGTGATTCCAGTTATTTTCTAATCAGAATTGATATTTTAAAATATTTATTTAAGAAATATTCTTTTTTAATGTTCTTTTACAAAGATTTCCTTACTTTTGATTACTTCAGTCTCCACATTTTATTTCTATTAATACTTTTGCAAACACCAGAAGCTACTTTCTGAGTAAAGTTTAAATACTCATTAGTCTCAACTAGTATGATTTGTGATGCTGAAGGATAAAAGTTATTCAAGAAATGTAAACATACTTTCTTTACTATGAATTAAGATGTCTGTGATTGCCTTAATCTGCATCTTACATGTGAGTTTTTCTTTCTTAATATTCTCTGTGAGAGAAGAAGCAATGGATTGACAAATAATTATAAAGGCTTAATTACTAATTAAAGGTAGTGTGAATTAGCCAAAGTTAGGTTGTTTTTTGTGCTATTTTCATGATTTTAGTCATAATTGAAAATATTGTGTAATTCTCACCTAGTTCCCATAAAACCTTAAAACAATCATTTTTTTATTTTTCAGAAAAATAAATTGTGTCAACAGCTCAGACCCGAACTTGTTTCTATCCTTGTAAAGGGAGTTAACTTCCTGAACTAAAAGGTCACATTCTAAAATTATACATTTAGAGATGAATAAATTAATTAATAATTATTATTATGTTATTATATTTTGTGACTATGGTAAGTTTGAATCATCCGCGCCCACTGCAATAAACAGCTCATCAAATAATTAGAAAACGAAATATCTTCTATATTAGTTGCCCGAACCAATCACTATGATTCAAACATTACCACGAAAATGAGTAAAGTTGTATATGTAATGGAGAATATTTTCATGTATGCAGAGCATAGATCATATCGGGATCGAGTAAGGTGTATATGGTTTGGAGAACAGGTGATGAGGGTTTAGATAAGCAGTAAATCAGGTTTATGATCATTGTAATCTGTTCCTTTGACAGGAAGTAAAGCACCATAGTTTAAAAAATTGAGATTTTTAGAGTAAATTATAGGATTGGACTTGAGTTTGGGGTTTTTCTATAAACCAATGGAAAATTGCAGCCTCCTGTATCTTGCAGATTGTAGAAATTACCCTGCTGCCTGTCAGGAGTGGAACTTAAAATGAGTTCCATTCAGTTTTGGGGCCAGAAGTTGGCCTAAATAACTCATTTTCAAATTAAAGTATTAAAGAAATATCAACAAATTTTGGCAACACTTTTTGCTTCCTAAGATGAATATTTGTTTACATCTTCAGTCACATGCAGGATAGGATTAAAGCGGGGGCTGCATCTCAGGCCCTCTGGAAAAAATAGGCCCACAAAAGCATTGAGAAAAAAAAACAAAATTTAACCTCTTCTTTGGTTCTCTATGTCATAGACTTTTTGTTTGTAAAACAAATATGCCTAATAGGCCTGCATATACAGTTGTAAAGGTTTTGAAACGGTAATAACGATGAAAAACATTGCGCAAGCAAAGGGGTATGTATTAGTACTGCACACCGCGACATTTTAAATATCCACTTAAGTCTATTGTTACACAGCGCCATCAAAACATCATTTAACAGTTTCGCAATATCAAAAACAAGGAAAACTGTTTTGATTAATTGATTGTGTTTCAAAAGTTGTTCTCCTACAATCAGTGACAAAATACAATCAGCGACAAAGCACCTTTTTCCCTCCCCTGCTTCAATGTTGGCATGATTACCTCTTTAAAAATAAAAATGCTAAGAACATTTTTCTAACCTTTTTACCTACATTGAAGGGGGATAGCAAGGGGAAAGAAAAAGTGCCAAATAATTTTGTTGGTGATTGTCTGAGTTTCAGATAGTAAAAAAACATTAGATTATTAGGTGTAAGTGAGGTGTTTTTATTCATGTAGTTAATTCTGATATGTGGATTTCAACATTTTAAATGAGACATATTTACAGACAGTTGTGTTTCCTATCTATTAAATGGTGAAGAATATGTCTTTTATAGTAATTGAAGGAAGCAATACAAAATAATGTTGAGGATTGCATGAGGCTTAGAGGATGAAGTCATATTTGACATGAGTTTAGAAGTAATTGGGAATAGACAAATTACATTAATTACTTATTAATAATTGATTTTCTTTGCATCACATCAGAAACTAATTGTTATTATGAAGAATACATATTAGAATTTGTAAAATATATCAATGGTAATGAAACGGAGGTCTGAAAAATGTATGTAGTTTATGTTTGGATATGTAATTAACATATTAGATTCCTTGAAAGGACTGAACAATCTTTAGATGGCACAATCAAAGGTGCACAGCTAAGATATAAAAGAACTGTATGGTTCTCTTTATATTTTCAGCTGTGTACAGTGTGTATCGTTGAAAGGTACACAGCAGGGTTAGTAGGATCTTTAATATATTGTAAATGTGTTAATGGTTATCACTTGATTTGCAAAGGCATAGCAAACACTACAGGCGGCTGGCAACAAACTTATATGTTGTCGCCACTGGGTTTTGGCACCCTTTAATTGCTGCCCTGGGAATATTTTTTTCCTTGCCCCCAATTACAATGGCTTACATCTTTCACCTTTCCAGTCCGCTTAGACTATAAGTTATCAAATATACCAATCTGGCATTTCCGGGGTTCAGCTCTTGCCCCACATGATTGAAATAATTTCAGATCGTCAGTGATACGAATAAATTCAGGCATATTTGTAGTGTCTAACGAATACTCATTGTAATACCATTTTAATTGCAAGACCCCATGCATAATCCCAAATTCCGATAGTCTTATGCAACATTATACAACATTTCATCCTAAAACTCCAAGCCTCCTGAATATAAATAGGATTATAATTATTCTACATTCTTGTTCTTGCTTCCATTCATTACAAGCTACATGATACTTCGATCCATAATTTATAAGAAAAGTAACTGTCTTTCAATATAATTTATAAGTTTATAAAAATAACTGTCTTTCAATATGTGTCACATGATTCGAAAGTTTATGAAAAATAACTGTCTTTCAATATGTGTCATTCAAAACCCACATAATACCATAAATAACTAACTAACTAAAAACACATACAACCATCAATTACACCTTAATAATCTTTGTTTTTCTATCTGAAACTCAAACAATCAGCAACAAAATACTTGGGACCTTTTTCCCTCCCCTGCTTCAATGTTGGCATGATTACCGCTTTAAGATTGAAGACACTAAGAACTTTACTCTACCAACTTTTTACCAACATTGAAGAGGGGTAGTAGATGAGGAAGAAAAAGTGTGATTTTTTTTGTCGGTTATTGATGTAGGCATCTGATCAGAGCTTAGCCCCAGGCCCATCAAGTTCTTAATCCGGCCCTGGTCACATGAGAAGGGTCACTTAAGTCTTGATCTGCAGCGGTGTATCCAGCCTTTTGGATTGAATGGGGAGGCAGGAGGGGAAGGGGGGGTCGTAGAACAAAGAAATGCTTATGGCATAAAATTGGTTTCCAAAATTGTCTTAAATGAAACAATTTAGAGGCTAAATTTCAGAAAATGGGCAAGTGGTAGAACTACAAAGAATTGTTTAAATGGTGTTCCCTGCCATTCAGTGTCTGCATAGGGGAGCTGCTGAGTCTTTATTGTGGCACACTGAGGAACCACAAGTCAGCCATAGGGCCTGCACAGAGGCCTTAATATGCCAGCTTCCTGGTGTTACTTAGTAATTATGCTGTGAAGAAAATAAGTGTCATTGTTCTTGATATTTCATCTCACAAGGACCTATCAAAGTTTTCAATTTTTTATTTTAGTTCCCTGAAAAAGTGACAAATTACAAGAATTTTTTTGACATCATTGGAAACCGAAACCAAACCAAGCCTAATTCATAGGATTCACTGCTGCATTCAATGTCAACAAGCAATTAATGGCTTGACCCAATGTCATGCCTGATATTAAACAGCTCATGATCTTCAATCAGGGCCTACTAGTTTTCTGTTCAATCACAGTTTTTAAACTTTGTAAAGGTAGGCCCCTATACCAAAGATTCAAGGCAACATTATTCAAGCTGTATCAAAACCATCATAGTAACAACAAATAACATAACAATCTGTTAAAATCTCAGACACAATATGCATATTTTATGCAAATTTTGTGTGTTGTATTACAGGACAATTGGTATTTTCTTTTGTAAATCTTTGTTATCTAAATGTCTGACAGCAGAGTCTTTGTCATGCCTCAAATCAAATTCTAGCAGGAATGTACTTCCAGTGACAATAAGATTAAGGAATGAAATTTATAGAAGTACATACAGATTGTCACATGAATTAGAAACTGATCAAACATTCAGCACTTTTATCAAACTCCTTTTTTTTTTTAAACTCAAATTACTTTTTTCAAATTCAACAACTAATCTGCTTGAAATTTTCTTACTCTTTCAAGCAATAAAACATTTTCAAAAGTTCAACATGTGCAGCAGTTTGTAGAATGCATGCAGCCTTAAAAACAATGGCAGGGGAACTAGGTTCACCAATGAGTGTATGTCACTAATGTGCATGAACATTTTACCAGACCACCAACTTAACACTACAGGGGCGTGTCTAGCTTTTAAGACGTTTATATCTTTATCCAAAAATAAAGGTTTTGGGTCCTAAACAGAGGCGACCTTTCCAGTCAGCCAGTAGGATGGCAAAATTGGGAAATTATTCCTTTAAATTGGTATATTTGGAAGAAATTTTAGTAAAATTATGGATTTTTTTTATAAAATTTAAGAAATTCCGATTAGCAGAAATGTTTGATGGAAACTTTATGTACCAGTGCAATAATGAAATTTGGTGGTTTTTTTTGCAGCCCTGGAATTTACATGTCAAGACCTGAAGAATAGGAAAATGTATTGCTTGCCAATTTGATTGTGATTGATAGACTGTAGATTGAACTTAAGACATCAACCTTCAGTAATGTTACATTGATTTGTTAATGGAAACGATTCTGACACACACTCATGTTGACATCCCAGTTGACATCAGTAACCTGGATACCACCCAGGGTCCATGAGTAACCATGCACATCACCATTGTTAAGTTACAGGTTCCTGTTAGCAGCATGCAAATTAATTGGTCATAGCAACCATGGCACCAGAGCTTGGTAGACGTCTCCCTGGAAAAACCCTACAGAAGGTCAATGAGCTGCAGCTTGCCATCTTAACCAAAATGATATGGGGGAAACTGCTAGTCAAAAATGGAAATTTGATATAAAAAAAAAAAAATAGAACTTAATTCAAAATATACAGTAGGCCTATATACTACAAAAAATAGTAGTACTTTTCAGTGTCGGAATGGAACACCATTTTTTGGCTGTTAGTGTGGGAATATATTTCTTGCACATTTCTTACAAATTTCCTTAAATAATTCTTGCATCATTCTTACATTCAGTTTGCAATGGGTACTGTACACTTATAACGTACACACATAATGTACATTCATAATGTATATGCATAATGTAAGGATTAATAACCATAGACATTAGTGATTTCAAAACCTGGGCATGTGTCCCCTCATCTCCTTCTCAGATCTCTTAATTCTTATTATCCTCCTGATATTAGCTTCTTCCGCAACAATTATTTTTGCCATTCTATGTAATCATCCCATTCTCTACCTCATAATTAGTGGTCCACACCCTCTGACTTACAAGTAGGCCTTTCAGCTATTGCACCATATTTTCTGTTTGTAGTTTTTAAACATTTTTGAGATTGAAATAAACTGTTAATCTTAGTCACTAGTGTTCCCATAGACCAGTGTTTATGGGTTCAATATAAAGTATTTTTCTGTGGACATAGTCATGGGGTATGTTCCCCTAGTCTATGGTTTCTTAATTAATTTTTTCTAAGGGCCGCCATTTTACAACAGCCTCAGGACAAGGGCCAATTACGTGGAAAAACCAGCATCACATGAAAAACTAAACCCTTCAAAACAATACCTGAATACAAACAAGCTGAGAGCACCCGCAGTAAGGATGTATGCCAGATGTGTGCGGTTCTTTTATCTGCCTTCCTTTGTCATGCCATTTTATTGCGGAACTAAAGATAACATTTTGTTTGATAAGCCCAATGTTACTAAAAATAAACAAGGATTTTGCAATTTTTACCGATCTCATTCAGATCGATCGGGACGTACTATATTTTTTTTCTCACTATGACTGTTGTTCGCAGGCCAGATTGGATTGTCTGGCGGGTTAAGAATCACTGCCCTAGTCCCTCCCATACCTGGTTTATATAATAGGCTACAGAAAGGACAAATGGCTCAGAAAGTAGGCCTATTGCCAAGATATTAATTTCAACAAATTTGTATCAAATTGAGTGGTATCAGGAAGTAACATGGTATACCAAACCATGCAGCGGTACCAGGAGGTAACAAGGTATATCAAACCTTAATGCAGCGGTATCAGGAGGTAACAAGGTATATCAAACCTTAATGCAGCGGTACCAGGAGGTAACAAGGTATACCAAACCATGCAGCGGTACCAGGAGGTAACAAGGTATATCAAACCTTAATGCAGCGGTACCAGGAGGTAACAAGGTATATCAAACCTTAATGCAGCGGTACCAGGAGGTAACAAGGTATATCAAACCTTAATGCAGCGGTACCAGGAGGTAACAAGGTATATCAAACCTTAATGCAGCGGTACCAGGAGGTAATGTATATCAAACCTTAATGCAGCGGTACCAGGAGGTAACAAGGTATATCAAACCTTAATGCAGCGGTACCAGGAGGTAACAAGGTATATCAAACCTTAATGCAGCGGTACCAGGAGGTAACAAGGTATATCAAACCTTAATGCAGCGGTACCAGGAGGTAACAAGGTATATCAAACCTTAATGCAGCGGTACCAGGAGGTAACAAGGTATATCAAACCTTAATGCAGCGGTACCAGGAGGTAACAAGGTATATCAAACCTTAATGCAGCGGTACCAGGAGGTAACAAGGTATATCAAACCTTAATGCAGCGGTACCAGGAGGTAACAAGGTATATCAAACCTTAATGCAGCGGTACCAGGAGGTAACAAGGTATATCAAACCTTAATGCAGCGGTACCAGGAGGTAACAAGGTATATCAAACCTTAATGCAGCGGTACCAGGAGGTAACAAGGTATATCAAACCTTAATGCAGCGGTACCAGGAGGTAACAAGGTATATCAAACCTTAATGCAGCGGTACCAGGAGGTAACAAGGTATATCAAACCTTAATGCAGCGGTACCAGGAGGTAACAAGGTATATCAAACCTTAATGCAGCGGTACCAGGAGGTAACAAGGTATATCAAACCTTAATGCAGTACCAGGAGGTAACAAGGTATATCAAACCAGGAGGTAACAAGGTATATCAAACCTTAATGCAGCGGTACCAGGAGGTAACAAGGTATATCAAACCTTAATGCAGCGGTACCAGGAGGTAACAAGGTATATCAAACCTTAATGCAGCGGTACCAGGAGGTAACAAGGTATATCAAACCTTAATGCAGCGGTACCAGGAGGTAACAAGGTATATCAAACCTTAATGCAGCGGTACCAGGAGGTAACAAGGTATATCAAACCTTAATGCAGCGGTACCAGGAGGTAACAAGGTATATCAAACCTTAATGCAGCGGTACCAGGAGGTAACAAGGTATATCAAACCTTAATGCAGCGGTACCAGGAGGTAACAAGGTATATCAAACCTTAATGCAGTATCAGGAGGTAACAAGGTATATCAAACCCATCAGGTACCAGGAGGTAACAAGGTATATCAAACCTTAATGCAGTACCAGGAGGTAACAAGGTATATCAAACCTTAATGCAGCGGTACCAGGAGGTAACAAGGTATATCAAACCTTAATGCAGCGGTATCAGGAGGTAACAAGGTATATCAAACCTTAATGCAGCGGTACCAGGAGGTAACAAGGTATATCAAACCTTAATGCAGCGGTACCAGGAGGTAACAAGGTATATCAAACCTTAATGCAGCGGTACCAGGAGGTAACAAGGTATATCAAACCTTAATGCAGCGGTACCAGGAGGTAACAAGGTATATCAAACCTTAATGCAGCGGTACCAGGAGGTAACAAGGTATATCAAACCTTAATGCAGCGGTACCAGGAGGTAACAAGGTATACCAAACCATGCAGCGGTATCAGGAGGTAACAAGGTATACCAAACCATGCAGCGGTATCAGGAGGTAACAAGGTATATCAAACCTTAATGCAGCGGTATCAGGAGGTAACAAGGTATACCAAACCATGCAGCGGTACCAGAAGGTAACAAGGTATATCAAACCTTAATGCAGCGGTCATACAGCATCTTCACATACCCCCTCAGGGGTTTACATTTTTCTATTTTTTTTCAGATCAAGATTCACCCACCTGCAATAATTTTTTGCCAAAGATTTACCCGCCTAAAAATATAATTAGGTCAAGATTCACCCCAGCAAAAAAAATTGGGGTCAAGATTCACCTTCGCCTATTTTCATAATACATGCACTTCACTTTTGTTCTATTGTACCACAATTTTATTTTTCTCTTATCTTTTGTATGATAAATATTTGCATTATAGAAGTTTAAAACAGCAAAAAAGTGACCAGAGAAAATATGCTGCACAACTTAAAACATGTTTGTTTGCTTTCTCTTTCTTTCCTCAACATTCACCTCACAATAATCCCTGTACATGTGGCAATGTGATCAACCCCTTCTGCAAATTTTGAACATTTTAAAACAAATTGCGTAGGCCCTAGAAATATTTTGCAAATTGTTTTTGATGTGAAGACTTTCATAATTCAACCTGAAAATCAGCACATTTATGTTTTTAGCGAGCCGCATGATGAAAATGTACCACACAGTGAAACTAAATGATCATTTCTAACCAATTCCATAATGGAATGCTTAAATAATTTATTGACATATTTTGAGTGCGTATTAGCACCTTGTTCTTCGAGCGCATGATGACACCACTGCGCTTATGATCATGGACGTATTATAATACCTCCGTACGTAGTAGGAGGAAGACTATTTGTGAATATTCATATCTAGGGATACTTTACGGGTACGTGGTCCGGACAAGCTTCCGTAGAAAGCTATTTGCGCAAGGTACAGTAGTTACATGCTATTGCGGCGAGGATGAAACAGCTTTAATCTGTCAATACGCGAACGGAAAATAGAAAAAAATTATTATTTTTTAGTTCGACGATGATTCAACATTAATGATTTGGATTGGACGCTTTTCCATCATTTGATTGAAGAATTTCGACAAGGATTCACCCACCTCCAATATTTTTTAGGCAAAGTTTCACCAGACTTAAAAAAAAAAGTAGTTCTTGATTCACACCAACCATAAACAAAACAAAAAAATTGTTCAAGATTTCACACCACCCAAAAATATTTTCAGTCAAGATTCATCCAAACTTTAAATTTTCGACCTGAAGATTTGACATCGTAATGCCACCAAATCTTGAACGTGCCTTGAGGCAGGGGGGGGGGTCTGTGAAAATGCAGTTTGACCGCTGTATATGTTCCCACTAATAACCATAAAATACCTGACAATCCAACCCTGTCCTTAGCGGTCAGATTACAGATATCCGGATGTCAGTCTTTTCCTTTTTTGTTACATTTAGCAGGAAAGGTGTAGAGAGAGAGAGGAAGTACTAGAGAGTCAGTATCAGTCAGTGGATCAGCTCCAGGGGAGATGGGGGAAGTAATCAGGATGCTTTAGCTTCCACATGATTTTTAGTTTGGTGGATCTATTGTTTCCGGATTGGTTCAAGTTCAAGTCAGTTTGTAACCGGATCTGTGTGAAGTTTGCTGCCCTATTTCCATTAAAAAAAACACCAAAAGCATCGTTTTCCATGATTGACAGATATAATTGTAGAATGTAGTTGTATGCAGAATGTGGTTGTATGTCGGTGTGCAGAATGTAGCTGTATGTCGGTGTGCAAATATATTGCAACAGACACAAGCTTTGTTTTCTTCTTTAAAATTAAGGCAGTCTTTTCAAGATTTTATGGGTAGTTGAAAATGTTGTTATGACCATGTTTTGTCTCTGCGGGAAACTGTTAACACCCCCGGACACAAGAAATTATTTTCAAGTCCTTTGTGGTATTATACAGGGCTTCTGGGTTGTTTTTGTCAAATTGTAGGTCCTCTGTTGAATTCTGATGTCACCCATGGGCACAAAAATTAGGATCCTTAGTTTCCCTGTTAAGTCCATTGAACCTCTATTTCTCTCTAACACTTTGATGCTCATCTTTGGAGGGTGGTGTCTTTGATGCTCATCTTTGGAGGGTGTTGTCTGTGATGCTCATTTTTGGAGGGTGGCATCTTTGATGCTCATTTTTGGAGGGTGGCGTCTTTGATGCTCATCTTTGGAGGGTGGTGTCTTTGATGCTCATCTTTGGAGGGTGTTGTCTGTGATGCTCATCTTTGGAGGGTGGCATCTTTGATGCTCATTTTTGGAGGGTGGCGTCTTTGATGCTCATCTTTGGAGGGTGGTGTCTTTGATGCTCATTTTTGGAGGGTGGTGTCTGTGATGCTCATCTTTGGAGGGTGGTGTCTTTGATGCTCATCTTTGGAGGGTGGCATCTTTGATGCTCATTTTTGGAGGGTGGCGTCTTTGATGCTCATCTTTGGAGGGTGGTGTCTTTGATGCTCATTTTTGGAGGGTGGCGTCTTTGATGCTCATTTTTGGAGGGTGGTGTCTGTGATGCTCATCTTTGGAGGGTGGCATCTCTGATGCTCATCTTTGGAGGGTGGTGTCTTTGATGCTCATTTTTGGAGGGTGACGTCTTTGATGCTCATTTTTGGAGGGTGGTGTCTGTGATGCTCATCTTTGGAGGGTGGTGTCTTTGATGCTCATCTTTGGAGGGTGGCGTCTTTGATGCTCATTTTTGGAGGGTGGTGTCTTTGATGCTCATCTTTGGAGGGTGGCGTCTTTGATGCTCATTTTTGGAGGGTGGTGTCTTTGATGCTCATCTTTGGAGGGTGGTGTCTTTGATGCTCATCTTTGGAGGGTGGTGTCTGTGATGCTCATCTTTGGAGGGTGGTGTCTTTGATGCTCATCTTTGGAGAGTGGCGTCTTTGATGCTCATCTTTGGAGGGTGGTATCTTTGGAGGGTGGCGTCTTTGATGCTCATTTTTGGAGGGTGGTGTCTGTGATGCTCATTTTTGGAGGGTGGTGTCTGTGATGCTCATCTTTGGAGGGTGGCGTCTCTGATGCTCATCTTTGGAGGGTGGTGTCTTTGATGCTCATTTTTGGAGGGTGACGTCTTTGATGCTCATTTTTGGAGGGTGGTGTCTGTGATGCTCATCTTTGGAGGGTGGTGTCTTTGATGCTCATCTTTGGAGGGTGGCGTCTTTGATGCTCATTTTTGGAGGGTGGTGTCTTTGATGCTCATCTTTGGAGGGTGGCATCTTTGATGCTCATTTTTGGAGGGTGGCGTCTTTGATGCTCATCTTTGGAGGGTGGTGTCTTGATGCTCATCTTTGGAGGGTGGTGTCTTTGATGCTCATCTTTGGAGGGTGGTGTCTTTACTCATTGATGTTTGTTTTGTTTTTCTAAGGTGGTGTATTGTAGTTGACATTCATCTTGGTAATATTTGTACCAAATTTTAAAGAAAGCATCCACAATTGAGCATAACTACAGGCCCATACGCTTATGAATTTAGTGGATGAATGAAACAAATGGAAGTCATTCTGTGGTCACACTGTCCTCGTCCCCTTTCAACTGAATTTTAGTGGCCAAGTTTGACATTAGGAATTCATACGGAATAGCCATTAAGAGAGATGTCTAATAGTGAGTGGCATTGAGGTCATTCATTCCTGGTTGAATGACATGCATCAAGTCAATTAAACTAGCAGAGCTAATAGTTTGATCATTTATGGTATTTCTATAAACCACTTTTTAAAGTTCTTGTTTGTTATGGTCAAAATAAAATAAAAGGAACTTACCCCCCCCCCTCCCTTTCCTTCCCTCCCATGCAGAAGAATGCTCTGCCCCCTATAGGACAGTATGGTTAACAAGTTGTCTTGTTTATGTTTTGGGCTTTTAACATTTCCCCTTAGTGCTCCCACTTTCTTTCTTTCCTCCATCTTCTATTTTCTAAGGAAAACCATAATCATTTAAATAGAATCCCTTCTTCTACATACACAAGCTTCCTTCTTCTACATATACAAGCTCATCTACAACATACACAAGCTTCCTTCTTCTACATATACAAGCTCATCTACAACAAACACAAGCTCCTTCTTCTACATACACAAGCTTCCTTCTTCTACATATACAAGCTCATCTACAACATACACAAGCTTCCTTCTTCTACATATACAAGCTCATCTACAACATACACAAGCTTCCTTCTTCTACATATACAAGCTCATCTACAACAAACACAAGCTCCCTTCTTCTACATACACAAGCTTCCTTCTTCTACATATACAAGCTCATCTACAACATACACAAGCTTCCTTCTTCTACATATACAAGCTCATCTACAACATACACAAGCTTCCTTCTTCTACATATACAAGCTCTTCTACAACATACACAAGCTCTTCTTCTACATATACAAGCTCCCTTCTTCTACATACACAAGCTCTTCTACAACATACACAAGCTTCCTTCTTCTACATACACAAGCTCCCTTCTTCTACATACACAAGCTTCCTTCTACAACATACACAAGCTCTTCTTCTACATACACAAGCTCCCTTCTTCTACATACACAAGCTCCCTTCTACAACATACACAAGCTCTTCTTCTACATACACAAGCTCCCTTCTTCTACATACACAAGCTCCCTTCTACAACATACACAAGCTCTTCTTCTACATACACAAGCTCCCTTCTTCTACATACACAAACTCTTCTACAACATACACAAGCTCCCTTCATAATAATGACATATAATGAACATGGGCATATATTGAATTGTGTTTTTGTCTTTTTTTAAATGACTTTTGTCAACAAATCTGGATCATGATACTAAAGTTTTTGTTAATGTTCAGGTATACTATCAAACATGGAACAAATTAACAAGTGACATTTACCATGCCTAGAAAGAAGTTTGATTAGCCTAGTATTAATTAGTATTAATTTTTAGACACAATAGCAGGAATTGGGTGCCGCTTCCTACAAATGTACAAATTAACTGGTACTAATGTGTATTCTCCATGTTGACCTATCTACAGATAAGTATGAAAAAGATACCATTTGACGAAAGCGCCCCATAAAATACGGATGGGATGAAACTGGCACTGTCATTTTCATCCCGTTTCAAGGACATTCTCTCAACAAGTTGATCATGTATTGCGCAATCATTTGACCACAAATTGTGTTATAATACGAAGTGGAGTAACATGGAAATGAAATAGGAAACTAAACTTTTCAGTGACTGCTTGTCAATGTCATGTAATCGTTCATGCGGTTACTAGAATGCCACAGGCGCAGAAAACCAGAATGGAGTAGTGTTCAAGGGGCGGATTCTGTAATGCCAATTTTTGTTGAAGAGTGTTGCATTGTCTGGGGCTCAGAACTGCAGTCATATAGGTTGATTCTGTCTTAACCTTATCCTTCATTGCAATCTTAGACTGTCCATTGCTTACTTTGTGCATGGAGCTAGCCCCTCGGCCCACCCAACCCTCACCACTATGCAAAAGATAAAACATGCTTCCCCTGCTTGATGTGCTTATCCAGTAACATAGCATGTAGAGAGCAATGTAAATGACCTACAAATCCATCTTGTGTGACATTTCCTGTTATTACATAGACAAAATGATCTATTTCAGAACAGTTACTGCAAAACTAGGCCACCAACCAAACATTGACTTGTAAATAACCTTCAAAACCAGCTTTGATACCACACATTACCTGTAAACTTTGTCCCAGTGCCCTTTCAAATTAGATTCAAAATGGAGTGACTTGGATTTCACCAGAAATGCTATAGTTCTGGTACAGTCATTAAATTTTATACTTATTAAAATCATATATCTCATGCATTTATCTATAACAATATCCATACCATAGGTGAATGACACCATTTGAGTATTTGTTAAACGATATAAATCAAAATTGCTACAATTATCTTCAATATTTGTTCATTGATCAACATCTTGTATAATTTTCAAAACTTTTTATATATATATATATATATATATATATATATATATATATATATATATATATATATATATATATATATATATATATATATATATATATATATATATATATATACATATAATATATATATACATATATATATATATATATGTATGTATGTATGTATGTATGTATGTATGTATATATATACTAAATGTATGTATGTATGTATGTATATATATATATATATATATATCTATGAATATATCTATGTATATATATATATATATATATATATATATATATATATATATTTGTTTTTTTTGGCAAACATGGGCTTTATTAATGCTGAGAAGTGACACTTCCCTGGTTGATGAAAGAATTTTGCATCTTGTTTTAATGAAATCAATGGTCATGAAAGTTAGAAGAGTTACTGACAATCATGACATTACTTCCACCATAGACTCATCTGTCTGTTTGTAGCTGGGGGGGGGGGACGACAATTAACTTCAATTTAAACATACCCCTGGTCCTGACTATATTGACCTTTTTTTTTTCTCCCTTGTAATATAAATGGGCTAGAGAAGTTGATTATTGTAGCATCCAGCTGATTCGCATGAAAGATTCATGCCCTTACATCAACGATGTTCTGATTTTCCACATGTTGGAAAATTAAACATCTCAAGGCCACCAAAAATTCACGCATCACTGCCCCACACTTCATACATGCAGTATACAATTAGACATACACACTGTATGTACGTACGCCAAACTAAGAGTTTATTATGGGAATGGTTTAAGATGACAAATAATTCCTCTATCAAATGAAAAAATGAAAATCCATGGGAATACCCTGTTAAGAAATATTGAGTGAGTGTGCTGTGAGTAACAATGTCGTAGATGTCGGGGTACAATATTGGCATGGTATGATTTAGATGTGTCATGGTCATAGCCACAAGGGGTTAATGGGTAGTATCTACCACCACCACCACCATAAAGGAAAATAAGTTGAACAGTGTAGATTCTAAGGCAATAAAACCTTGTTTTACATGATTTTTCCTCTCAGCAGCCCCTCCTCCCAATCTCGAAGATTGGCTATACCCCCTGTGATTGTGTTACATGCTTACATAAATGACTTGCCATGCAGCAAATGACAATTAGAATGTCACTTTATAACAGCATCCCATATGGCACCATTGACCTTTTGATGCATAGGAATATGAGATCTTGGATACTGACCCTAAACCTGGAAGCTTGAATCTTGTGTGGGACTTGTGTAGCTCATCCATGTTTACATCTAATGGTAGTCCTGGCATGAAGGAAATTGCTTCAGGGTCTATGGATCTACAAAGATGCAAATCCATAGTATTTTTTATTGGGGTAATTGTTATTTAAAAAGACATGTCAGGAATTTACTTTAACCAGAAGTGAGTTTTGACTTTTACATCAATTTTGAAACATATTTAGCCAGCTAAGAAACTTATTTCATTCTGTTGAAATTTCCAGTGTTCCTTTATTTGAATCCTTCATGGAGGTCACAAGACTAAAGGAGATAAACATGAATGGACAGCTGGGCTTATTAAAGGAACTCTTGATCAAAGTCTTTCTTGCTAATACATGGAAATTTGGATATAATCTTAATTTTGCTTCTCGTGTTGTTGTAAATGGAATTATGTATTCATTAGAATAGATTACAGTTGATGTGACTTACATAACATAATGTGCATAATACCATGCATAACATAATGTATTTTATAGACTACAGAATAATGTGCTCTCACATTTTATCCAATTGCTACTTTGTTCACTAATGTGTGGCATTTCAGCCAAGTGCTACTTTGTTCACTAATAAGTGGTATTTCAGCCAAGTGCTACTTTGTTCACTAATGAGTGGTATTTCAGCTAAGTGCTACTTTGTTCACTAATGAGTGGTATTTCAGCCGAGTGTTACTTTGTTCACTAATGAGTAATATTTCAGCCAAGTGCTACTTTGTTCACTAATGAGTGGTATTTCAGCCGAGTGTTACTTTGTTCACTAATGAGTGGCATTTCAGCCAAGCGCTACTTTGTTCACTAATGAGTGGTATTTCAGCCGAGTGTTACTTTGTCCACTAATGAGTGGTATTTCAGCCGAGTGTTACTTTTTCACTAATGAGTGGCATTTCAGCCAAGTGCTACTTTGTTCACTAATGAGTGGTATTTCAGCCAAGTGTAACTTTGTTCACTAATGAGTGGTATTTCAGCCAAGCGCTGCTTTGTTCACTAATGAGTGGTATTTTAGCCAAGCGCTACTTTGTTCACTAATGAGTGGTATTTCAGCCAGTGCTACTTTGTTCACTAATGAGTAATATTTCAGCCAAGTGCTGCTTTGTTCACTAACGAGTGGTATTTCAGCCGAGTCTTACTTTGTTCACTAATGAGTGGCATTTCAGCCAAATGCTACTTTGTTCACTAATGAGTGGTATTTCAGCCAAGTGTTACTTTGTTCACTAATGAGTGGTATTTCAGCCAAGTGCTGCTTTGTTCACTAATGAGTGGTATTTTAGCCGAGTGCTACTTTGTTCACTAATGAGTGGCATTTCAGCCAAGTGCTACTTTGTTCACTAATGAGTAGTATTTCAGCCAAGTACTACTTTGTCCACTAATGAGTGGTATTTCAGCCAAGTGCTACTTTGTTCACTAATGAGTGGTATTTCAGCCAAGTGTTACTTTGTTCACTAATGAGTGGTATTTCAGCCAAGCGCTGCTTTGTTCACTGATGAGTGGTATTTTAGCCAAGTGCTACTTTGTTCACTAATGAGTTGTATTTCAGCCAAGTGCTACTTTGTTCACTAATGAGTGGTATTTTAGCCAAGCGCTGCTTTGTTCACTAATGAGTGGTATTTCAGCCAAGCGCTGCTTTGTTCACTAATCCGTAGCATTTCAAACATTTGTAAATTGTTTTAGACCTCTTCGGGTGATGTGCATAGGCCAACATGTCTGAAAAGGCAAAACAAAATAAAGCATTGGTGCAAAAGGTTTCTACACATCTCCCCGATTAGCATCACTTTGTAGTTGTTGCTTCCTTCGTTTCAAACTGCCCAAGTAAAAGTCGCAATTGTGTAAATTACTGCAATTTTGATTTTGTTGTCTCTTACTAGTCCAGAGCCCTATCATGTTTGGTTAATTCAAAACAACACCTATAACTGTTCAAACATCATTATTTCATTAGATCTACAAAAGAGAAATCTAAACATTTGAGAATGCAGATTCTTTAAATGACCTCGAGTGTTCTTATGTTGACCTCAGCCATTTTTAAAATCATAATGGACCTCAAACCTCCAAGGAAATTGTTGGTTACATATCAGGCTCTATCTATCCTGAGTCATTTTTTTTATAAAACATTGGAATTAAAAACAATAATTAGCCAAACAGGGCAGACATTCCTTCTCAACTTTGGCCCAGTGATATCTCGGTTCCAGGGAGAGAAAAGTGACTACAACAATTTCCTTAGAATCTCCTCCGGAAAACGTAGAAAGCACATTATAACCTACATATATGAATAATGACTGATCGAGTGAATGACATCAAGTGGGTTACATGATAAATAAAATGAGGAAAAAACATGATCATTACAAGTTAATATTTTGCTTTATTGGTTTATGTCTGGAAAAATGCTCTTAAATAAGCTTCCTAAATAGGTTCTGGATTGGGGCTAAATACTAAATATGGCGTGTGTATGTATGTATGTATGTGTGTATGGCTATGTGTTTGTGATGTCCAGCTCGTAAACGCGATATCTCAAGAATGATACACTGGATTCATGTCATATGTGGTACACATATAGCCCATGGTTGGTAGATGTGCCACACTAATGTGCTGATGTTGTGCATGAGTAGGCGGGGCTTCATGTAAAAATCTTGAAATGTTCATTATTTAACAATGGCATGTCTGTTTTGTTTTATATTTGGTATATTTATGATGCTAGCTGGTGTGTGCATGTCCATGATGAAAAAATGTTGAATTTTGTTAATATGTCTGTATGTGTGGTGGGCAGCTAATTAAGCTTATATATATGAATTTGCTGAAAAGAGCTTTTAAACGGTATTTGAAGAACGGTAAACTGGATTCATGTCATATTTGGGACAGATAACCTGTGGTTTGTAGACCTGCCCCAATGTTTTTAATGGTGATGTCATGCATATTAATTAGTAGGCGGGGCTTAATGTAAAAATTGTGAAATGTTCATCTTTTAATAATGGCATGTGTGTTTTGTTTCATATTTGTTACAATAATGATGTTAGCTAGTGTGTATGTGTTCATTGTATAAAAACATTTAATGATATAATTCAATAATTAATATGCTTATTGGGTGGGGCTTAATATGATTTTGTCAACAAAAGTTGTAAACACGATATCTCAAAAACTATGAACTGGATTCACATTATGTGTGGTACACAGATAGCTCATGGTCTGCAAATGTGCCCTAAGGTAGTACGGAAATGATTATTTGCCCCATTGAAGCCTATGATGAAACAGTCAAGTTTAGGGTCTTTTTTGTACCAGAATGTTATAGATTTGGGATCTTTTGTGATGTTTTTCAAAAAGAACCATCTAATATCTCTTGGTTGAGCGTACTTTCAATAGGGGGTCATCAGACGTTTTGGCCCTTTTTTGGGGGGCTGAAGTGAAGCGGTGTTATACACCCTCACCAAATCTGTCAAATTTGGGTATGGGTCCATGGTAAATAAGTTCCCCATGAAACTTTTACTGAAACAAATCTCGTCAAGTTTGGATATGTATAGTCAAGACCTATCCTTTCCCTACCAGGAAATTTTCAACTTCTCAGCTATCTGTCCCATTGCATGGGACCTCTCAAAAATATTTTTGATAGCCTTTTCTCTGAGGGCTCTCATTTTTGGATGGTGGAGTGATACCTTAATAGTTCCATGCTACCCTAATATTTTTAGTTGTGATTTCGTGCATATTAATGAGTAGGTGGGGCTTAATATAAGAACCTTGAAATGCTCTTATTTTGACAATTGTCTGTTTTGTTTCATATTTCTTATATTAATGGTGTTAGCTAGTATGTATGCGTTTTATTGTATAAAAACGTTGACTTTCATTAATATGCTTAGTGGGCGGGGCTTAATATGATTTTGTCTGCAGATGTGCCCTAATGTTTTTGGTGGTGATTTCATGCATATTGATAAGTGGGTAGGGCTTAAAAGAAAATTTAAAAAAAGTGATGCATGAGCAAGTGTTATGTCCATTTTTGCTTCATATTGGGCATGGTAATATTGTTGGTTATTGTGTACATGCTTATGTAATCACTACATGTCATTATATGCTTGGTAGGTGCATAAATTGGTAGGTGTGGCTTAATGTGAAAGTGCTAAAGGATGTAAACACCATAACTGTATCTCATGAAAGTATCGGATTTATGCCATATGACAAAATATAATTTCCCATCTCATGGTGTGGTCAAATTGACCGTGTCACGCCTATAACTTGAATAATCAGCTGGAAGAGGTTAGAATTATCCATTGACCCACACATAATTTATACAAACTGCATTTTGTTTGAAGCATATTTTATGTTCAAACATTCCCATAAATTCATTTTTCTCCCCTACCGCCTTTAACTTTTTGTTTGTTGGGAAAATATATTTTCTAGCACATGGTATTGTCAAATTGACCCCCCCCCCCCCCTCCACCCCAGACACACGCCATTTGCCGAAGAAGTTACAAGCTGTGTATTTGCATCTGTAAACTAACACAACTATCATGGGTTCCGTTCTATATTTGCCCCATACATATGATATGATACGTGTTCAGCCTTAGTTTAGAATTTTGACACGTGCACAGCAGCCTTCAGAGTATTTATATTCATTTCTCGTTTCTCTTACAAGTATATTATGACAAAAAAGGTATATATTAAGTCCAATCTAAAGCAAGGAATTTGCTTCTTTATCGACAAAAATGTTGGAACAGTGAAATTTGATGTGGAACAGTATTTTCTAAAGAAATAACTGTTCCGTAGAACAGTGGTGGAAAATTAAAAAAATCGACCCTGTTTAAAGGGGTCTCGCAAAAAAAAAAAGGTCTGCAACAGAAAAGGTCTTGCATTTCATTCACCAAAAGGTGTGGGAACCCTGAATATAGTCTTTGTGTTGTCTTTGATGTTCATCTTTCCAGGCTGCCAGGGTGATGTCTTTGATGTTCATCTTTCCAGGCAGCCAGGGTGATGTCTTTGATGTTCATCTTTCCAGGCAGCCAGGGTGATGTCTTTGATGTTCATCTTTCCAGGCAGCCAGGGTGATGTCTTTGATGTTCATCTTTCCAGGCAGCCAGGGTGATGTCTTTGATGTTCATCTTTCCAGGCAGCCAGGGTGATGTCTTTGATGTTCATCTTTCCAGGCAGCCAGGGTGATGTCTTTGATGTTCATCTTTCCAGGCAGCCAGGGTGATGTCTTTGATGTTCATCTTTCCAGGCAGCCAGGGTGATGTCTTTGATGTTCATCTTTCCAGGCAGCCAGGGTGATGTCTTTGATGTTCATCTTTCCAGGCAGCCAGGGTGATGCCTTTGATGTTCATCTTCCCAGGCTGCCACGGTGATGTCTTTGATGTTCATCTTTCCAGGCAGCCAGGGTGATGCCTTTGCTGTTCATCTTTCCAGGCAGCCAGGGTGATGTCTTTGATGTTCATCTTTCCAGGCAGCCAGGGTGATGTCTTTGATGTTCATCTTTCCAGGCAGCCAGGGTGATGCCTTTGATGTTCATCTTTCCAGGCAGCCAGGGTGATGTCTTTGATGTTCATCTTTCCAGGCAGCCAGGGTGATGCCTTTGCTGTTCATCTTTCCAGGCAGCCACGGTGATGTCTTTGATGTTCATCTTTCCAGGCAGCCAGGGTGATGTCTTTGATGTTCATCTTTCCAGGCAGCCAGGGTGATGTCTTTGATGTTCATCTTTCCAGGCAGCCAGGGTGATGTCTTTGATGTTCATCTTTCCAGGCAGCCAGGGTGATGTCTTTGATGTTCATCTTTCCAGGCAGCCAGGGTGATGTCTTTGATGTTCATCTTTCCAGGCAGCCAGGGTGATGTCTTTGATGTTCATCTTTCCAGGCAGCCAGGGTGATGTCTTTGATGTTCATCTTTCCAGGCAGCCAGGGTGATGTCTTTGATGTTCATCTTTCCAGGCAGCCAGGGTGATGTCTTTGATGTTCATCTTTCCAGGCAGCCAGGGTGATGTCTTTGATGTTCATCTTTCCAGGCAGCCAGGGTGATGTCTTTGATGTTCATCTTTCCAGGCAGCCAGGGTGATGCCTTTGCTGTTCATCTTTCCAGGCAGCCAGGGTGATATCTTTGATGTTCATCTTTCCAGGCAGCCAGGGTGATGTCTTTGATGTTCATCTTTCCAGGCAGCCAGGGTGATGTCTTTGATGTTCATCTTGCCAGGCAGCCAGGGTGATGCCTTTGCTGTTCATCTTTCCAGGCAGCCAGGGTGATGTCTTTGATGTTCATCTTTCCAGGCAGCCAGTGTGATGTCTTTGATGTTCATCTTTCCAGGCTGCCAGGGTGATGCCTTTGATGTTCATCTTTCCAGGCTGCCACAGTGATGTCTTTGATGTTCATCTTTCCAGGCAGCCAGGGTGATGTCTTTGATGTTCATCTTTCCAGGCAGCCAGGGTGATGTCTTTGATGTTCATCTTTCCAGGCAGTCAGGGTGATGTCTTTGATGTTCATCTTTCCAGGCAGCCAGGGTGATGTCTTTGATGTTCATCTTTCCGGGCAGCCAGGGTGATGCCTTTGCTGTTCATCTTTCCAGGCAGCCAGGGTGATGTCTTTGATGTTCATCTTTCCAGGCTGCCAGGGTGATGCCTTTGATGTTCATCTTTCCAGGCTGCCACAGTGATGTCTTTGATGTTCATCTTTCCAGGCAGCCAGGGTGATGTCTTTGATGTTCATCTTTCCAGGCAGCCAGGGTGATGTCTTTGATGTTCATCTTTCCAGGCAGCCAGGGTGATGCCTTTGCTGTTCATCTTTTCAGGCAGCCAGGGTGATGTCTTTGATGTTCATCTTTCCAGGCAGCCAGGGTGATGCCTTTGATGTTCATCTTTCCAGGCTGCCACAGTGATGTCTTTGATGTTCATCTTTCCGGGCAGCCAGGGTGATGCCTTTGCTGTTCATCTTTTCAGGCAGCCAGGGTGATGTCTTTGATGTTCATCTTTCCAGGCAGCCAGGGTGATGTCTTTGATGTTCATCTTTTCAGGCAGTCAGGGTGATGTCTTTGATGTTCATCTTTCCAGGCTGCCACAGTGATGTCTTTGATGTTCATCTTTTCAGGCAGCCAGGGTGATGTCTTTGATGTTCATCTTTCCAGGCAGCCACGGTGATGTCTTTGATGTTCATCTTTCCAGGCAGCCAGGGTGATGTCTTTGATGTTCATCTTTTCAGGCAGTCAGGGTGATGTCTTTGATGTTCATCTTTCCAGGCTGCCACAGTGATGTCTTTGATGTTCATCTTTTCAGGCAGCCAGGGTGATGTCTTTGATGTTCATCTTTCCAGGCAGCCACGGTGATGTCTTTGATGTTCATCTTTCCAGGCAGTCAGGGTGATGTCTTTGATGTTCATCTTTCCAGGCTGCCACAGTGATGTCTTTGATGTTCATCTTTTCAGGCAGCCAGGGTGATGTCTTTGATGTTCATCTTTCCAGGCAGCCACGGTGATGTCTTTGATGTTCATCTTTCCAGGCAGCCAGGGTGATGCCTTGATGTTCATCTTTCCAGGCTGCCACAGTGATGTCTTTGATGTTCATCTTTCCAGGCTGCCACAGTGATGTCTTTGATGTTCATCTTTTCAGGCAGCCAGGGTGATGTCTTTGATGTTCATCTTTCCAGGCAGCCACGGTGATGTCTTTGATGTTCATCTTTCCAGGCAGCCAGGGTGATGCCTTTGATGTTCATCTTTCCAGGCTGCCACAGTGATGTCTTTGATGTTCATCTTTCCAGGCTGCCACAGTGATGTCTTTGATGTTCATCTTTCCAGGCAGCCAGGGTGATGTCTTTGATGTTCATCTTTCCAGGCAGCCAGGGTGATGCCTTTGATGTTCATCTTTCCAGGCTGCCACAGTGATGTCTTTGATGTTCATCTTTCCAGGCTGCCACAGTGATGTCTTTGATGTTCATCTTTTCAGGCAGCCAGGGTGATGTCTTTGATGTTCATCTTTCCAGGCAGCCAGGGTGATGCCTTTGATGTTCATCTTTCCAGGCTGCCACAGTGATGTCTTTGATGTTCATCTTTCCAGGCTGCCACAGTGATGTCTTTGATGTTCATCTTTTCAGGCAGCCAGGGTGATGTCTTTGATGTTCATCTTTCCAGGCAGCCACAGTGATGTCTTTGATGTTCATCTTTCCAGGCAGCCACAGTGATGTCTTTGATGTTCATCTTTTCAGGCAGTCAGGGTGATGTCTTTGATGTTCATCTTTCCAGGCTGCCACAGTGATGCCTTTGATGTTCATCTTTCCAGGCTGCCACAGTGATGTCTTTGATGTTCATCTTTCCAGGCTGCCACAGTGATGTCTTTGATGTTCATCTTTTCAGGCAGCCAGGGTGATGTCTTTGATGTTCATCTTTCCAGGCTGCCACAGTGATGTCTTTGATGTTCATCTTTCCAGGCTGCCACAGTGATGTCTTTGATGTTCATCTTTCCAGGCAGCCAGGGTGATGTCTTTGATGTTCATCTTTTCAGGCAGCCAGAGTGATGTCTTTGAGCCCCACAATTTTGCCAAAATTGTATCAATTTTCAGGGGAAAATAACAATTTATCAGTTTGTGTTGACTCTCCAAAATGTATCATTAGTTTGTATTAATTTTCAGCCATTTTGGGGCATCAAAAATAAATTTTTAAACCAGGGCTTCGTCCATAAACCCCACAAATTTGCCCGAGTTTTCTCAATTTCAGCGTGACTTGTCCTTTTCCTTAAAAATTTGTTCCAGTAAATTATGACCACAAACTTACTGTTGTAGCTAAATAATTTTCACAAATCCCCAACTTATTTCTCATAATTTCAGAAAATCTTGTAAAAGCGCGACTGCCTAATGGTAACACATAAGAAGAAGTCATCACTTTTCTTCTTGAATCCTTCGCAATGGTTGAGTTCCCCCAAAGATTGATATTGTCAAAATAATGAAAAATTATAACTTATTTGGGGCCTTGACACTTCTGCTTTTGAATTGATGAGCTCCCTCCCCCACTTGCTGTTGAATGGATGACCTCACACCCCACAACTGTATTTGAACCAAGACACTTTATAAAACCAAAATTCTGATGTCATGATCTAGTCTATTGGATGGTGTCTAGCTCTTTGTCAGGTGTATAACTCATATTTCAGACATGGATTGATTGAAGCAAGGTTATTAAAAAACATTAAATTTCTTTATACACTAAACATTCGTATTTAAAAATAAATGTGTGAAATACTTCTCAAGAAATAGGGATTGAGAAATGACTTATCTTTGTCAAATGGGTCGGGCTGGATTTATCCATGGGGATGAGCCACATATTTCAGTTGTGATAAATTAGAAAACAAGAAAATACTTCAGTTTATTCATTGTAATTGCCAGATCACGAAAGTCAATAACAATATCTTACATTTTGGTATCAAAGATATATAGGAAAATAATGAAAAATAATTGTTTATGTTCATTAAAAAAAATGCCATCCTGAAAAAATGAAAAATAAAACAACTATTTGTGGTACATGTACACACCTCAATGTAAAAGTAATCTAAAAAATTAACATTACTGTCGCGCATTTGTTAGATTGACTACATGTATTTCAAGCATTGTAATATTAACTCGGAAAGATGGGCTTAATGCACAGCAGTTATAAAATATGGTCAGGAACTCTACTTTTTTTAATAGTAGCTTGACTGCATCTATGGAAAAACATTGCGTTTCCTTAAATTGAAAGTAAAACTACTACAAATGTTTTCGGGATGAATGAGAAGGTGAACTTGAAAGAATATTTCTATGAATTTCATTTTCACATATTTGATAGAGGACAAAATACCCAGATTGGTGAAAACTCCTGTGTCTATAAACTTAATTACAGTATAACAACGGTTTTGCTCGCACACATCAAAGTGGCGGATGTACCTAAACTATTCCATACTGATGACATCACAGATTCTTCAAATAGTAATGTTTTTGTTCAAAATTAATCCTGATTGTTTTGAATGATTCAGACTTCTCCTGCATGAATAAACTATTGTAGTACTGTATTTCAAACGTTATCTTTAAAGAAATAGAAAAACATTTTTCAAATCATCTAGAAAATATTAATTACATTTCAATAAACTTCATGAATTCTTGAACATTATCTGCATATGTGATGTCATTAGTCTCAGCTTATCAGTCACTTATGTGCGTGTGAGAAAATAGTTTTTTTTTTATTAATAAGATACAGACATGGGGTTTTCACCAATCCAATTTAAAAATGAAATAACATGGGAATATTCCTTTTATGGGAACATAGCAAAATTTAAAAAGAATTAAATCATTTATGTTAAGATATTAGTTTTAGTGGAGGCGTTGCTACATGTTGACGATATTTGTTCAGTGTTCTGGGTACCATGAACCCCACATACTCAGCTGAAGGAAGGTACTCCCTAATCTTTTGAACTGCACAAGCAGGAATGGTCACTCTGTGTCTTTTGCCAAGATAACCCCAACACCATGTGACCAGTAAGCAACACATAGGCCTATGTAACGCCTGACAGAAAAAGAAAAGAAATGCATGATAAATGAATCTGGCCCATTGAATTGGATGTTTCCAATAGACAATGGACCCAAACCTGTATATGAGAATTGGAAGCAAAACATTACATTGTGAAAAAGTTCAATCCACGGAGGGCAAATGGATTAAAAACTCTATAAAGGGACTGTTTCACTTTTTTAACAGGATTTATTTCTAACCTCTTTGTTGAGTTTTTCAGTCACTCACCCTCACAGAAGGTGGAGACAATGAAGAGTGGGACAATTACCCATTTTCTCTGCACCTACAGTATGCAAACGCTATTCACCTTTTCCAGGTAAAGGTACATATTCAGTTGATGAGTCTGTCTTGCAAGCAAGAGGCTCTGATTTCCAGGTGACTTGAGTCATTTGTGTTGTGTCCTTGCACAAAGCACTTTATATCGCTTGCGTTGTTGAAACCAGGGATAATTAAGGACCGGCTCTATGGGCCTAATGACTTTGATGGAGTTCATTACAATTATCAAGGATGTCCACTCTGTGTTTCACTTCTTCAAGCTCCCTGCAAACATTTGCATTCTACTGCTGTTGGCATTGCAGTACAATTTTTACAGGTGCACCTGAAAAATAAAGTTATACAAATAAATGTAAAAAAATTGGCTTTTATGTACTTCACACAATGACAAACATTAAGACCATTTTTTTTAAATGCATCAACAAGTTTTGAATGACTGACTGATAGGGATAGACAATAATTGACACTATCCTATATGTTGACTGGTTTGATCACAATCAGATACAAAATTTAGGCCTTAGATTGGGAGAGAACTGAAAGTCAATTTTCAAAAAGACATTTAATCCAGTATTCCTAAATTTTAGTGCTAAATTTGGATATGGGCTTTGCATAGAAAATAAGTGTTGAAATCTGCTGTTTTATTTACATCTTTAGAAATAATCAACATGACCATAATATACAGTACATGTTTGAAAACAATCATAGCGAAAGCACTCATTAATTTTCTCGCTATATCCGTGACAGTTTTCTATTGAAACAACTGTTTGGAGAAATTGTTGACCATAAAATCGTGCCCTATCCAATAGTAGCAAGAGAAGCGATATCAAATTGAGCACATGTACATATTGCAATAATTGTTGTTCATCCCATCATACATCACAATACGATCTGATTTTCGAAATGAAAAGCTATAGGTTATTTAATGAGGTGGTCTTGGAACAGTTTCCTTGAAGTTGGATGGCAGTGGCACACGTCACCCTGCTACTTAGACCATACTGGAAAATTTGTTTTCTCCACTTCAAATATTTACGTCAGAAAATTTGCTTACTTGTATGCCACAGCAATGATAGTGTGCACACATGTTAATGTATTTCTGGAAAAATTATAAGCAAATTGACCCCAGAATTATTAAAAACTTATCAATCTTCACATCAAAGTTCTAAGGTGTAGCTATCCAAAAACAATTTCCCAAACTGGTAACATAAATAATTTTGCATTGTCAAATTACTTTTAATTTTTTACTTGAACTCATTTTCCTATCCTGTTCATTTGCTAGCAAAATAAGACTGCTTTGTAGTCCTATGATAATTTCCTTGAAACTGAGCCACATAAGCCTATGCCCTACATCAAACACATAACCAGATAACTGGTAGGGTGTTTCTATTACTAGCTGTAGTAGCCTCTAGTAGTTGCGTGAAATTAACGGAGCGACGCTATAAGAGGTTTTTTTCCTCTTTTTTTGATAAGAAACATGAATGCGGAATTTTTGATCAAAATATATTATTTTGTGTGCTGACCATTCATTTTACATCAATTTGGAGCCAGCCAACATCTGGAACTGCTGAGTTTTCGTCTTCCAAACCTCCTCCATTTTCCAGAATTCTGCTTCAATTTTTGTGTAATTTTCTGAAATTATCTTCAAATTTAGAGCTGTTGTTTTTATTTTTTGTGAAATAAGCTTTAAACTTTGTGCAATTTACGGAAAATTTGCTTTAAATTTTCTGCAATTTCTTTCATTTTTGGTCAAATTTCCTTCATTTTTGTGAACTTCATTTTCCTTCAAGTTTTGGGAAATTTGTTCAATTTCATTTCGTGCAATTAATGGCTGCTCCCATACACTTGTAAAATAAAAGTTTTTAAAACACACAACATCATATGAAATAAACTTTGTGCTCAAATTTACATGTTCCTTTGCATCTCGCATCAGCTGCCCTAGGGGTGATTGTGGTCGCCCAGTGAAATTTCCTTTAAAAATTCACTGCTCCCCCCCCCCCTTTCCCGTCCCCTCTCATTACAAATAGTTTTTGGACCATGATGAGAGACTCATACATTTTGGTACTGCATGCATGGGCTTGTTGAGGCAAATAACAAAATCTGGCCCCCAATATCAGATAGTTTCCTACATCGCTGCTTTCAAGGCTTCACACATGAACCCCCTAAATATCTCCAAATTTTCTCAATTTGTAGAGATTGAGGGCAATTCTGCAAATAGTTATCTGAATAGATTTAAACAAATATATGAAATTGTCTTCTTCTCATTTTAGAAATTTGTATGGATTTTAACCAGAAATTAAAAAATGTACATTAAAATTGTAGAATTTACTTTTAAAGTACATTAAAGACTATTTTGTTTAAAATTAAAAGCTCTTTCTCTTTCTGGTACTTGTGTACTGGTACCAGGGGTGCAGATGGGGGTGAGGGGGACTTTGAATTCCTATCCAGGCCTGGGTGGCATATGTAGAGGGAGGTGGAGCTTTTTATTTTGTTGGGGAATAATAACAGTGTAATGTTTTATATATTTCACTCCCAAGGGTTTTGTTCCAGTGTAGAATCCCCAGGGACTTTTAAATTGGGGGCAGGCCTACATAGGGGCACATCAATAGAAGACTGAATGTGGGTGTTTAAATCTTCAATTTTCTGACAAACTTGGTGTCAAATGTTAGCAGGCATTTTCAAGTACCAATGTTCCCTATACAAGTTAGTTTGATTTTGATCAACGAATATTGATCACAAAGCTCATCCACAGGGTCTATTCAAATAGGTCTTGTGTATTTGTTCATTCAGGCATTGGGTCCAGTCATAAAGAAATGATTTGGGCGGGAAGGGGGATAAGCCCCTTAAAGCTTTCGAATTTCATCCTTCAAGAGCCAAATAATAGTTTGAATTTGATCAAAGTTTAGCTTTCAATTAGGTGAAAGTTTAAACACAATTTATGACAATGAATTGCATTTCACTTAAGAAAAAATAAAGAAGCCTATTCAAAATTCCTACCTGGTGGCGCACTATGATTTTAATTGTTTGAGAGCCAAATAAAGGTTTAGATTCCGTCTAAGTTTACAAAGATTTTCATAACATTTGGATATTTCAGTTCAATCCATTTGGTACAAAAAGGATGTACTTGGTGCACCGTGTTGCCACAATATCCAGCTCCTTCCAGTGTTAATTGCTTCTTGCCAGTCCTCGCCTTACCGGATTAAGGTTTTGTCATTAAGAAATGATATCGGAGGTGGCCCTTGTGCGGAAATGTTTATAGCGACATTATGGAACCATATGCTTCCGTTATGTTATAGTCCTGTGATACTGATGTAATTCTTCTAGATGTTTTATTTAGGTGTCACCCAGATTAAGAGCCTAATTTCAACCTGTGGTATTGAAGCAGTTTCTTTTACTCTGAATTTTATTAAATTTTTGAACATTTTAAATTAGGATACCAGCAGTAAATTATTCAGAGATAGGAATGTGGGTAATTCCCACCAGATCTGTTTTTCAGTTTAAGGGGTGGATTCAGATCTGGAGGGGAAGAAGGGAGGGGGGAGGGGGAACAGGGAGATTGAAAAAATTACTGCAATTTTCAACAAAGTATTTGCAATTTTGAAATACAACTCTTTCAATAGTTGACCAAAAAAAATCAGCTTTGGACCAAACAGCCAAAACTCTTCAATTTTGGACCACAAATCTTTAATTTGGATTAAAACTTTTCAATGTAGGATGCACTGTTCACCTCTTAATTGTACCCATGTATGTATACTTAATCTTAACTTAAGCTATAATGCACACAGGATGCAGACAAACTTCTGGGAGGAAGAACTCTCAAAATATCCCAGTTACAAGTAGAAAATTGCACTGGTTTAATTAATTTTTCATCAAAATGCTAGGCCTACTTCCAGAGGGTGTAGATACCATGGGTGGGGGTGAGGGTGTCACACTCTCTTAAATTTTGACGGTAAAATTAAGATTAGTCGTTAAATCTGATATATCAGGTCAGTAAAAATACCGACTTTGATTCTCAACTTTTTTTACAGGGAGGCAGTTTTTTGCAAATGGGATGCTAATTTGAGAATGAAAGATTCGCACCCTTACATCAGCGATGTTCATTTTTTCCACATGTTAGAAAATAAAATATTTCAAGGCCACCACAAATTTACGCATCACTGCCCCCACACTCCATATACAGTATACAATTATACATACATTGTATGGAGTTTATTTCGGGGATGGTTTAAGCGGACACAGCGTGTACATTATTTAAGAAATATTGAGAGGGCACTGCGAGTAGCAATGTTGTAGATGTTGGGGCATAATATTGGCATGGGTCGTCGGTAAATCTTATATTTTACACCCCTAGTCAAAATGGTCTATTCAAGCACCTGCCTACTGCTAATGAGGATACCTTTTAGCAATTTTTGAGAAATAATCAATTTTGGGAAATCACCTTTAAGTTTTCATCATTTTGGGGAATTTTTCGCTCGATTTTACTTTCAATTTTCTTAAATTGTACATCTTTTATCTTAATAGTTTTCCAAGCTCCCAACTTGATTCTAAAAAAAAAAAATGCAATCAAGATGGTGAAATGGTGTCCCCTAGCTGCATGCTTCCAACGCCTCCGACAGGAACAAATTAAGTTTCCATCAAACATTAACCATTAATCGGGAAATGTTTGGGAAATGTATGTCTTTCATTTTCATTAAATTTTCTTTAATTTTGATTAACTTTTCTCTATTTTCGGGCAATTTTTCTTCAATTTTCGTAAAATTGGATGTCAATTTTCTTCAATTTTTAATACATGTTGTGAAACTTTTAAGAGGTTCAATCATTTGAACAAATTTTCGTTGAAGTTTTCAATGTTATGTTAATAATTTCTCAATCTTTTCCCATATCCTAGGCTGGCCACTGGTTTGGTGTGGCTTGGTTCCTTCTGACATTATAACTGGCTCTGCCCCTGTTCAGTTCTACTATCCAATTGATTCTATCAGGCAGGGTATAGAAACCTATTTTGTTTGCAGGAAAAATAGAAATTGCCCTACAATGTAAAAATTATTTACTCTTTCCTGAAAATAACCTAAAAATATACTGTTTTCAGGGAAGTAACTTTCCCCTATACCTTACTTCATATGGGCAGGGGAACACTTACCTCATCCACCTCTCGTAATGATATAGTTTTATATGAAAGGTATCCATTTTGTTGGCATCTTTTAAATTGTATGAGTGACAGCAGAGCATTTTTCAAAGTGGGGCTGAACTTTTGGATGGTGACCATTATTGTGCCAAGGGTGCCATCTGGAACCCTTTAGGAAAAGTTCCCTTGGAAATCTTGTGATGTATGTCAATTTATAGGTATAACTTTTTACAATTATTATTATAATATTTTTTCACCAAGCAAAAAAACTAAGGGCCAAATTCCCCACCCCCATTTCTACTGTCCCTACAGAGGGTCAGGCTTTTTTGAGTGTTAAAATGTTTTCCTGCCTCATGATACACCATGTATGTTCATGGAAGTAGAAGAGCTTCCATGGTATGTTATTCTCCCAAAAAGCTGCCCTTTAATCAGCTTCCTGTTTTGCTAGCTAATTTGCATTTACTTTCACCATGATAGAATTATTAGAATTCCATAGGATCAACCAGGCAGAGCATTCTTCATAAATGATGCGTTCGTCATCAAACCTTTATCTGAAAAAAATGTTGTGGTTAGATGCCATTTTGCAATCTTTCAATAAGCAACAGTAGACTTAAGGTATTTGCAAAATTATCAACTTTTCTGTTTTCGAACAAATAACCATCTCACATTACTTTCAATATCCATTTGGTGGGTTACTTTGAGAATAGAGGGTGCTATTCAAATAAAAATAAAAAACTTAGTAAAAGTGTGATTGAAGATTCACTTCCAGGTCTTTAAAAGGTAAATGTCTCCCCTCAATTGTGTTTCAATTTTTGTATCTCTACAACACCACTCAGTTATTTTTTTTCCCTTAACTGTCAAACAAATGTTATACACATGAGCAAAACTCATTAGCTAATGTGATAGGTAGATTATGCCAATCATATTTTGTGTAAATAACAAAAACATGTACCCTCTTTGTTAATCATGAGTTGGTTTTCTGATTAATCAAGCCAGAAAGCATGATTGATTAATTTGAATCTCCTCTCACAATGTGTCTGATAATAAAACAGATATGAAATTAATTCCTAGTGCATCAAAATGAAGTTGAAGGATATGTGGATAAACACTAAATTGATACTTGCAAAGTCACTTTGGACAAGACTAAAAAAGGTTTGGGAAATGGCATAGCTGCAAGAAGGAGGGGGGGGGGGGGTAAGTCTACACTGCTCTAAGGCTAAAAAAGGTCATCGCCTCAAAATCTGAAACTTTAAACATATTTTGTGGACTCTTCTACCATATTTTACTGGGAGGAGGGGGAGGGAATTGTGCGACACTTTCAACCCCTTGCTACACCCATGATTTTTATCATGAACATTTGTTGTTTTTAGTTAAGCAAGCATTTATTTAATGAATGCTTTTTGTCCAAATTATTTCAACTATTCATAAAATATTTTCATTATTTAGTGACCTATTTTGACCAAATTTTCTTCATTTCTCTCAATAAAAGTTGTAGAAAATATAGTTTAACTCGAGTTTTTCTGTCAAGGGCTACTGTAGTGGCAACATAAAAGATCCAAGTAATAACTGAAGCAAAATTGGTGCTATGATAGAATACAAATTGGCCCCCTCCAAATTTTGGATTCCCCTCCCCCCCCTCCCACCTGTGAAATTTTGCATCACAGCTACACCACTGGATTTGAGGTGGAGGATTGCTGGTAATTCAATGGTGATAACTCCAACGTACACTACTGCTGTAGATTTTTACTCCAATTTTCTTCTTGCCACACTACAGTAAAGTGAGGCATTAATTTTTTGAGTAGGCCTTCAATTCATGGAGTACTCTTCAATCACGAACATGAGGGAAGTTGTATGGTTGTCCCAAGGCTGTACAAGTTGGGGGTGGGGGTGGGGGCTAGGGAGGCAGCTGCCTCAAGGATGTAAAATATCACTGTTGGATGTACGATGTAAATCAGTGATTTATCGGAATCATGCCCGACTCTGCTAGATGTCGGGGTCATAATGCCCTTCTCGACTCGGCATGATGCTGACAATATGATACTTGGGCACCGATTTTACTCGGGCAGAGAGGTGAAATTGTACTTTAATTCAGCGATTTATCAGAATCATGCCCCACTTGTCTAGAAATCGGGATCATGCCCGGCATGAATGTGAAATGTCTGATACTGTGTAAACCAGAGATATGATATCTGAATCAAAGCTTAACTCGGTTAGATATAACAGTCATCATCCTACCGACTCGGCATGTTACTCAGTACATGATTTTTGGGTCACCACTCTTAATTGGGCAGTGATGTGAAATTATGGAGCTGGCCTCCAAAAAGGAACTGAATTTTGATGTCAACATCCAAAAAGTGGGGGTTCTGTGGGACCTAATTAATAGTGTTTCTTCTGCAAAAGTGGTGAAGGGAAGCAGTGTCCCCCAAATTATGTGAGATCTACATTGACAGACTGGACCAGAGATTTTGCTAGAAAAATTGTGATAGGTAAATTGTTAGAAAACTACCAGCACAATATGGAGGTGACATTTTTTCTTTGCTTTCCTCGCTTTTGTGACCCTTTTCTAAGTTTTTTATTGGAATACAGGAATATGTCCAATAATATTTTGCCCAAATTTTTTCCTTTTTTAGAGACATTTCTCCTCTACTGTTTAAAATTCTTTATAATTTTCCTAAATTTAATTTTTAATGTTATGTCTGTGTCTTGATTTAAAGCCATTCATGGGCATAACAAATAAGAAATTTTCAGCACATGCAAGGTTTCCCTCTTGGACCCCTAACATTGCCCCGACCCCACAAGTTTTCCTAAACTTTCTCAATTTGCAGGGGACTTTTTTTTTTTATCTCTGCCTGTTAGAAATGTTAAAACTGTAGAGCTTATCTCAGTAGATTTTATCAAAAGAATTTCATCTTTTTCATCAAAAGTTGTATTCATTGCATTTTTTTCATGATAGGTTTTCGAGTTTGGTAAAAATTCACCCCTCCCCCTCCCCCCCCCCCCCACCCGCAAGTAAGATGGGAATGTACAGCCAAGGTTAGTCCTCACAAAGTCCCTGACGCATACAGTTGAGCTTTCTGATCAAGCAACCATGATCAACTACAAACTGGGAGCTTATATTATAACAATTATTGGGTAACAATTCTGGTTTTCAGTTTTTTTTAGAATTTTCAATCTTGGTGGAAATGATAAGTAGCCTATTTGATTCGGGTCAACTTTTTATGTGGCGGTTTTTCTTTGTTTGGTACGCCAAGTTATTAGTACTACCAAAGTATGAAAGGCCGGGAATGTCAATACCCTACTACCTTATATTCACCCCAAGCAAAAATAACATTATGCTATCTTTATAAGATGAGGTTTAAAGATTAAACCTCCCCCTCCTTCCCCTCTTTATTCTTCCTTCCTCTTCCCTGTTGTGGTACACCTATTCCGTCTTAATTAAAAAATATCAAAGACAAGGCAATTAATCTGTAAAGAAGTATTGTAATACCTAAATGCAACTTAAGCTAGATTGATGTAACATAAGAGATTTTATGTATATATATATATATATATATATATATATATATATATATATATATATATATATATATATATATATATATATATATATATATATATATATATATATATATATATATATATATATATATATATATATATATATATATATATATAATATATATATATAATATATATATATATATATATAATATATATATATATGATATTGTTTTTCACATTATGTTTTATGCTTAATGATTTATTCACTTTGACATAAAATGGCACTCTGAGCATGAGGTATGTAAAAGGCATTTACTATAAATTTATATAAATTGCTCTTTGATTGATTACATATTCAAAGCAATCAATGACAACAAAATAAACCTCCTTTTCATTATGATGTAATCTAAGCATGTTTGTAGTCTTATTGAAAATATGAATTATATTATCACACTTTTGTAGCAATATTATTCCTATGTCAATTAACCATGCATAAGCTCCAATGGCGCCAGCGGAAAATATTTATTGGTGGGCACAAATAAAATTGTATGTATAAGTATGTACCGTCTATGGCGGTACTGTGCACACAAAGTGTGTGCTGCAATGGCATGGTGTCCACGGCCCACAAAAGGGCCCCTGGTGGGGTCCAGAGGGAAAGGCCTGGTAGGGATTAGGGGTGGAGCCCCCGGAAGCTCTGTATTTTTCTTTGCAGGAAATTGCTTAAAAATCATGTCAATTACACACTAAAACGATTTTGTATTTTCAAATTTTTTAGCATAGGGCCCCATATTTCCCTCTGTGCCAGCGCCACTGATGAGCTCATGGCATACTCATGTCATGCACCTATCCCACTTTCCTATCTCCATAAAATGGCTGACACTTTGATAGATATTGAGATTTTCACATCAAACCAAATTTGCCCGTATTCCTAATGGAGAAAAATTGCCATTTACCCTGAGATTGTTAAAAAACTTCCAAAAATGAAAAAAAAAAGGAACCCTCCTTCTTCCATGCTGAACAATGCCATCCTAAGTACCATTTACAACCTGCTTTTGTGATTTGAAAGACCAGGGAGTTGCAATTCCTCTAGAGAACTAAGTATCCTCGGCAATAGCATCACCCCCAATTTCAATGGTGTCCTCCCTATTTCGGGCAGCAAGCTTGATACACTTTCTCCTCATTCTCCTACTTTCAATCAACCGACAGTCCCTGCGATTTGTTATGGCACGCCCTCCTTGCTTAGTTATCATGGTAATCTCACGGCGATCAAAGCATGCTAGGTAGGCGTTGTTCATTTCCCAGCTGCATTCGTTATCTTTCCGTTTGCAGAAGGAATACAGTGTTTCACAGTCTTCTACCCGTTCAGCTTGAGCTGTTAGAGGGTTGTAGTAACAGTCTTGGAATGGTGTCCATAAACCGCTCTGGGTGTTATCGTATCCACTCCCACCAGGCAAAGTGTTGACGTCCAGGTATGAGAGTGACATCATTTCCAAGACCTGAAATGAAAGTAAGAATTGTGTTTTATGTTAATTTTTAAAAGCATTATGTAAAGGGACCTGTGCTACACTGATGTCTAAGCAGTGAATGTATGTGGGAGAACAGCATTTTGAAAATAAACAATTTTGATCCAAACCCTTTGAACTACACTGAAAATGTGTTAATGGGCTTGGAAAGGGAGTCATTACAAATACAAATGTTAGCTTTGCATTGGGGAGGGGAATACAACAGTTGGGTCAGGTCTGCAATTCAGTTAGTATCCAGGGGTGTCAGAAGGAACTCGGGACAAGGGGGGCAGAAAATCAAGTGAAGGCACTTTTTGACAGTAATTGTGGGGCACTTCATTTTCAAAAAGGGGCACTTTTGTCGGTGTTTGAATGTTGGGGGATTATGCCCCCTGGCCCCAGTTCCTACATATGGTTTAAGCAGGATTTGGGGGGAGCAAGGGGCACCTGCCTCACCCACACTTTTGTTTTCCAAATGTATACTTTTGTATTGTGATTTCCCATTACCACTTTTAACTCCCCCTCCCTTCCACTAATTTTCTAGGCGCATCCTGCCTATATGTTTAATATTCAGGAGCCAAGACCAATGTTGGTAATTGCCCATCGGGTGAATAGTTAAAAGTCCTGCTTTTAAAAATTATTGGGGGTCATACACCCTTCCATCGCTGCCCTTGGTGTTGGGCCCCTGGTAAATGACTTGCTTTAATTGTGTCAAATATATACTAAATGTATCTTTCATGTACTATGTAGGGTTTGCGAGTGGATTTCTAAATGTTTTCGAGCATCAAGAACGGCCTATAATTTCATATATCTTTTAAAATAGCACCTTCAGCCTCGGTCCGCTCTCAACTTTCAAAAGGGCACCTCCTGGCCCGGTCCGCCCTTAAATTTCAAAAGGGTACCTCCTGCCTCGGTCCGCACTCAACTTTCAAACGGGCACCACCATCTGCCCTGGTCCGCCCTCGACTTTCAAAAGGGCACATCCTGCCTCAGTTCACCCTCAACTTCCAAAAGGGCACCTCCTACCCGGGTCCATTTGCCCTCAACTTTTAAATGGGCACATCCTGCCCCCTTCGTCCCCAACTTTCAAAAGGGCACCTCCTGCCCCCCTTTTCCCCCTTACTCTAGAGAAGGGGGAAGTCACCCCTCTCGCCCCTGTGTTTCCGACATCACTGGTGGTATCCTAGGCATCAGTGCCAATAAAGGGGCCTTCAGAATTGGTTCATTGATGACAAAGGAAGGCTTCAGCTACGAAGCTTTATGTAAATCATGAAGATGGGCAAGCATGTTGCACTATGCATGTTAAAGGATATGATCCTTCTGTTCAGGCATGTTCATGTTTTTTGAAAGACTGCAGGGAACAAAAGGTGAAGAAAGTGTTCAAAAATCTTATTGCACGAAGGAGATATTTAATTACTGCCTGTTTTTTTGTAGATATATGAGGCTGGTGTAGTATCACATTACTCAAAAGATTTTGTGTATTTTATTGAATGATTATTTTCTGGGAATTCGTGACTTGCAATTATTGGATGGTTTATATATTCCTAAAAGTGTTTCATTATATGATAAAAGGACTTATAAATAAACAAGTAGGTGAATAAATGTGCTGATATCATTCAGCTCAATTAAAGTTCTAAAAGATTCCCACAGATGTGTTGAAAACTGACAGCTAGTGCAGTATGATTTTATACCTGCAGAATTGAAGATGATTTTGATGTATTTCTATAAAAATCTGAAAATTACTTTTCTTTTATTTAGAGTGTAATGTGCATGAGCAGATGAGTGCATGTTATACTCCAATTTAATAATTTAAAAAAAAAAATATTCTCCAATAATTCAAGAAAGAGGCAATTAATTTTCAGACACTTAAAATATAGAATTGTCTTGGATCTGCAAGTATGATATAACACACTTATATGCATGTACACTTCAAGGCCACTTTTTAACACAATGTGTAATCTTCAAAATGCACCGCTGTGCTTCTTTATGGGTAGCCTATCGTATAAATTAAAATTCATGGGAACTTTCCTTTAAGACAATAAGGGTATGATGTCATTGTTCTGTACTAGGCTTCCTACACCAGTCATTTCTTACAAATTTGTTACAATTCAGTATCTCTTGCATGAACTGAACAAGATGTCACAGCAGTAACATATCTCTTCACATTTCTGTTTGTCAACTTGTCCTCTACCAAATGGCCCAAACTACCAAGTGGCCCAAACTACCTTCAAAGATGTTGCTTTGTGTTGAGCAGAGGGTTGACATAATAAGGTCAAACTATAATTCTGGTGAAGCAGAGAGTTGCCTGGTGCATGTGAGAATAAGCATTGTTTACACGTGTAGGAGTTTTCCGAGATGACACCTCTCTTAATACCTCAATGACTTCTAAATATCCATGCCCCCACCACTGCATTACACCCACTTGTTTACCTCACACCGGCCACAGTTGTCCTGGTATTTGCCTTCAATTCCCTCTATGTTCTCCGGGGTCAGGTCGTCCCATTGCTGCACCCAGTTACAGCTAGTGGTCATCATAAACCATTCTCCTGTGTGCGGAGTTTTTCTGTAGTTACCTGCAATAATACAGAATATCAAAAGCTCTTTTTGATAATAATTCATTGATATTAATGGAAACCTAAAAGTCTAATACAATCCTTATTATAGGCTGGAGCACAGGTTTTGAATTAATTTTTTCCAAGGGCCATCATTTCACAACAGCCTCTGGCTGCAGGCCAATCGCATGGCAAAACCAGGGTCACATGACAAACGAAACCCCTTAAAACAATGCCTGAATACAAACAATTTCAGCCTCATTGGAGAGCGCGGTTCTCTTATCCACCATTAACAAGTCCAGTGGCATCATCAGAGATTTTCATTTGGGATGCCAGCAATTCAGAGGAGGAAAATGGGGAGCACTTTAAAATTGGCGGCACTACGCATGCGAAGCATGGGGTCCAGGGGCAAAGCCCTGGTAGGGGTCAGGAATGCGACCCCCTTTCCCCAAAGCTCTGCAGATTTCTTGTTTTTGATGCCCCAAAATAGCTTAAAATCAAACTCAGCGGAAATTCCCAAATTAAATTGAAGACAAGACAAACATTTTAGAATCAAATGTTAAATCAACTCAGGAAAACATTTTGGTTACCATTTCTAATCAGGCAGAATAGCAATTTCCCCTTAAAATTGAGATAATTTTAGCCCAACAAAAAAAATAAACTGGGGTCCAGGGGCAAATTCCCAAAAGCTCTGAATATTCCATGGTTTTAACGACCCATAATGGCTGCAAAATGTTTTAAAACACTGCCCAAAATTTGGCTTTTATTTTAGTTATTTAAACATAAGAACATTTAATAACTAACTATTAGGACCTATGAATATGAGGATGGTATAATTATTTTTAAAAAAAGGATAGATAATATTGAAATTGATGTCATCTGTGAAAATTTTAATGCTGGTTTTTCATTTGGGGGGGGAACAGCAAAAATTTGCTGTTCCTTAGCGACGCTCCGCCTACTCATTAATATGCCTGACATCACCATCAAAAACAATAGGGCACATCTACAGACCATGGCCTATCTGTGTACCATATATGACACAATCCAATGTATCGTTCTTGAGATCTCGTGTTTACGAGCTGTTCATCAGCTCCTGAACTGAATTAAATTTGGGGTGGCTCGCACATTCTCAAAAGGCCCTATTTTTAAGAGTTTGTACAAATTATAAGCTGGGAAAACAAAGGTAGGCAGAGGTAAAGGAAAACAGTCCAACATGTAGCACTGTTAAATTAGCCCCTTTGTCTTTAGGGGAAATTGAGAAGCGTGCAAAATGCATGAGATTTCACAATTTTAGTCTTTTCAGGACGATATTTGTGTTACTTTCTTTAATGAAAGATCATATATATATAGTCTATGAAGAAAAAGCTTGTCAGTGTTTGAAAGGACAGGTTCCATCTTTAAAAGGGCACTTGTCCTCTTTGAAAGGGCACTTTTCCATCTGAAAAAGGGTAATTTTCCCTCAGAAAAAGGGAACTTTTCCTCTCTGAAAAAGAGAACTTTTCAAACTTTTTAGAAAAGTAAGGGGGGGGATAGGGGCACACACTCCCTGTGCCCCCGGTTCTGCCGCCTATGCGGATTATGTCAGACTTTATGTCTCCTTTAAGCTTAGTTTGTTACAGCAAAACATAAATTTTGTTCACTAACAATTGTTCAGGAGGCAGCTGTGGTGATCAAAACATTTTCAAAGGGCTGGGGAGAGAAACTGTTCCCCACATAGCACTTATATACCACTGTTTGACATGTGATAAAGACATTAATTAAAGTTTTATGTTGAGACGGAGTGTGTATATGCATATTTAATGCATGGGCAAAGGACTGACACAAGTAGAATGGCCCGACTTTACAGACCATTCGCGAGTGCAAAGTCCTTTGAACTGCATTAACCCTTACTCTACCAGCACTATTTTGAAAATGCGCTCGGGAGGCGGGGCCAAAGACGGGGCACCCAAAACGGCGATAATATCGCTGCGTGGTAGAGTAAGGGTTAATCAAGACGTGATTATTGAAGGGTCCTCTGTCTTCCAGGCAGAAAAGTCGGGCCTTTCGCTCGGGACCCGCTGGGCCGCCCACCGGGATCATGCTGCCTATATTTTCGGGTTGGCGCATATGTCGCAGGTTGATTAACCCTTACTCTACCAGCACTATTTTGAAAATGTGCTCGGGAGGCGGGGCCAAAGACGGGGCACCCAAAACGGCGATAATATCGCCGCGTGGTAGAGTAAGGGTTAAATTCGCATATAATAAATACGTTACCAAAACATTATTCTTTTTATAAAAAAAAATTGTTAAATTGTTTAAAATGCATAAAAATTTTTTTTTAAATACCGTGCATTACAGGTATTTAATGCATGGGTCATGACAAAGCAAGGTTTTTACTCCGTAGAAATTTTATAATAAACATGTAATAAAGTAGGCCTATTTGTGGTTTCTGCTATTCTAGTGAATGTATACAATGCAGGTATTATAATTTCAGTAAAGACGTCGCATCCATCAGTGAGCTAAACATATTACTTATCTTATCTGGCCAGTATATAGTACTTTGTGTGAAAACAAGGAATTATACTTACCACCCAACACATATTCTTTGTTAGCCTCAAAGTAGACCCCACAGAATGAGGAAGGTGTCCATATCTCTATCGTTGTGGTCAAATTACTCTCATCTGGCAGGATGGTTGTCAGCGGCAATTCAGTCACCACCTCCTCTGATTGGTCGCTTTCAGTATCAGTATCATTCTTAAACACACTTATAAGAACTGCTTCGGTTGATATGTAAGGGTTGTTGTAGTAACCAAGATCAATATCTCCGGGTAGTGGGGCTGGATTTGAGATTATTACCCTCACGCGGAAAACTGCAGGAAAAAATCACCAAATGGAAGTGCCTTTTTCTTATTCATACTAAAAGTGGGAGGAGTGTGCAGCCCATCAACTGAAAACCATACCTGCAGTATAACAGGTTTTTTGGTACTTGCATTATGAAATTATACAATTTTGATACTCGCAGTATGAAAGAAGTCAATTTTGATACCTGCTGTAATGAGTATTTAATGAGAATATTTTTAGTTTAGGGCATGAAAAACATGATCTTATGATCCACTTTTTGTTTTGATTAGTCAAAAAGAACCTTTATCTTGACTGTTTGTCTGTCATAAAGTCTGTCTGTGTCTATAGTAGATAATTGATTATGATGTAAGTATTTATTATAGTATCAAGTAAGTGAGGATGGAGGTGAGGGCAGAGACAGCTTCCCTCAAAACATTAATACTCCTTTGAAGAACAAATACAGTGTCTTAACTTAAACCACAGTGTATGTGTGCAAACTTTCAGCCTTGGGCCTTGTTGGGATAATTGTTGAAGGACCCCTATAAACATCACATAGTTGCTTGAATTTGGCCCCATCATTCATCATAGGTCTATCATAGCTAACAATTGTAATGCTCCATTTCAAGCATGGCCTCTTTTATCATGACAGGCATTTACTATTTTCTTTTGTTTTTATTTAGCTGTTTTCTTTTAGCTTTTTTGTTAGTAATCACTGACGTTTATTGAATGGCCAGCCTCACAGAGAAAAGTTCCATATACTGCATACAGAAAAAGCAAACAAGAGTTAGGCCTATACATATCACGTTGCATCGCAAATGGTTCATTTGCGGAGAAAAATATCACAAAGATTTTTCACAGATTTTTACAGAGATTTCACACTAGAATTCGTATAAAAACTTGTTTTTTTTGTGTGTACAATTTTAGCACCTAATTACGCGAGTAATATTTGGAGCATTTATCATGTCCGTAAGTAGATGATATAAGAAAGTATTTCTTTCCGTAGCTAGCATCGCTAACTTTAACAACCCACTGTGCACATAACAAATGTCCCATTGTAAATATGCGTGCACGCAGGGTATGTGACAAATAACTAGGCCTATCACATCATGGAGATACTACTTTAGATCACTCCACTGGTTGCAACACACACAATGGTAAGAATATTGTAATTATCCATATAAGAGTTTAAGAGTGATGCAAGCTTGTATCCTGCAACAAGAGAACAACCATTGCAGCGCACCACCCCATACAGAAAAACTAGCTTGCAGCAAGGTACTGTAGCTATATATATACATATATATATATATATATATATATATATATATATATATATATATATATATATATATATATATATATATATATATCCCCTCTATTTTGAAGAGGGGGTAGTATATACAATTATTCCCCCTCTCCCCCCACTTTTTTCCCAAGCAATAGTCCCAAAGATTAGTAATTTTGAATTTTTAACAGAAGAAAGTTCAATGTAGGGCTGTTTGGCTCAAAAATTGTTTTTATAGGACAAAAATATATATTATGCGTGCAATGCAGTAAAATTTCTTAACGTTAGTCTCTTTAAGTGTGATGTTTGTGTTACTGTACTTTCTTCATTGAAAATATCAGATATATAGTCTAAAGCGGATTGCTTTTTAATGTTTGAAAGAGCACGTTCCTTCTCTAAACAGCAGAAAAATGTGGGGGAACCCTGGTTGTGGTGCCTAAATAAATTCAAAAATTGTTGATCCAAGATCATAAAAAGTCACTCCAGAAAAGCGGAAAGAAAAGTGTTTTCTGTATAGATTAACCTACGTCCTTTTTTTTCCGAAGAATATGAGTTAAAATTTTTGGGTTTTTTGGCAAAAAAACCTGCAATATAGCTTACTAAGTTCGGGAAACAAAATGATACTAAGTAGCAAAATGGAAAGGCTGAGAATTTTCATAAAGTGAGGTGCCACTTGAAGATTTCAAAAATCATGTCATTTAACAGCTTAAATTTCATGAAAATGCTCAAATTGCAGAGCTTCCACTACCAGAGCTTTGCACCTGACCCCATGTCGCAAAACTCATGCTTAAATTGGCCCAAAATTAATTCTTTCCACAGCCTTAATCTCCCCTCTTCTTACAAAATGGATCTACACCACTCAAGTTCATCCTTGCATTATACAAAAAGGTTGCACAATTTTTATTGAAAGTCATTTAAAGTCAGAACTAATTTACATTTGAAAGGAAATATTTCAGGATTTAGCAGCCCGAGAGAAACCTTTTTTATTTTAAGGATCACCAACTGATTTCTCAATGGAAGGGAATCTAGAACAATGTCAGAGCTTACTCCATGCTGTGCCAAAACACGCGGCAACATCAATTAGATTGATTAAAGTATAAGTGTGTAGAAATCACCAGACCAAAAGAGAAATTTAGCTTTGCAAACTCTGTCAATTAATCCTTATTTTCTCAAAATTCAGATTTAAAACTTTTCTTCAATCCTGCATGAATCTGATCTTCTATAGATATTTTGTTTCATATTTAGAAATATTTTTGCACGTATGACTTTAAGTGCCGATAAACACAACAAACATTTAACGGTATGATATCGGCATAAGGACATTCAGTTTAAATTTTTTCATCAACTCAAATTTCAACCATTTTTCAGCCTCTTTTGATCATATTCCACCTTTATTAATAATAAAGCAGGCCCCTCAATGAGAAGCCTTGATGTGGCTGAATGGATAAGTCAATGGCCTTTGGGCCCATTGCTTTTGTGCCAAACATAATGGGGTTTAAATCTCATAAAGTCAACAGGTTTTGTTTCTTTCTTCATTGTATTTCTCTGAATTGAATTAAACCATGAAGCTATTAACAAAGTTGATTTAAGTAAATAGCTGCATGACTAAATTACGACAAATTTGCACAGCTCTGTTCAACTCAGCTGTGTCATGCTACCATGCATATATAATGTACATACATGTATCTTACACACAATGTATACGCATCTCTGAATGATTGTAATACAGAGGCCCTAATCAATTTCTGATAACTTCAGTAAGTACATGCCATGTACTTACTGACATTGCGATTAGTTCTGAGAGGACAGTGCCTCTTAAAAACTAAACTATGCACATTTCTTTGATTTCCAATGTGTGTAAAATTTTCTAAAATCATTTGAAGTTGATTTACTCAGCAACAGGGACCATAGGTGTATTACAGGGTGCATGATTGTAAGGATCTGAGATAAAGGCCTCTTTCTCCTGGACTGACTGTTATAGAGCTATAGCTACCTCAACACAACAATTAAACTATACCTTTGCCCAAAAATATCTATGAACAGGACATAAATTAGATCAATAAATTTCCAAAATTAATGTCATGAGGACTTTTACATTTTACACCTTCATCCTTCATTCACAGTTTTTCCCAGCTAGGGCCCCAATTGTCACTGTTGTTTCCTCTGAAAAGTCATAGCAGTGCCATTTATCAAATATATTGAAAATGTAGTGAGCAAGTTTTCAAAAATGATTTAGTTTTCAAAAATGATTTAGTTTTCAAATTCCCAGCTGAGAGTGGGAGTACGCTGGTCCCCCAGCTAGTATTAATCTGTTATTGTGGCTTGATTGACTCATTGACAAGCAGAAAAAACAGCCATGTCTATAAAAGCTCTTGTAAACAAAAATTACAATAATTTTTAAATGTGTCAGCCTATCTCAACATTTGCTCTGAAGTAACGAATATGACCTGATAATCCTTCATTAATTTTTTGTTAGAGAAAAAAAAACTACTGTTAATTTGATTTATTTCAATAAATGACAGCTCTCTTCTAAATGAGCTACTATGTCTAAGATAAAATAAAGGAAAATGTGTTAGATGTACCCAACAAATTAAGAGAAAGTTGCAGTACTTACCCCATTCTACTGCACAGAACTTCTGTTGAGGGTGCTTTGCCCCACAATTTCCACAGTCCCTGCTTCCCCATACCCCAACAGCTGACACAGCAAGCAGAAGAATGACAACGTAGAATGGTACACCCATACTTGACAATACTGTTGATGCTGTGAGTGGGTTAATGGTGATGTCCAGTTGTCCAGGTCTGATTAGAGTGAAGAACTACCCACCTCCCTTTATAGTGTGTCTGATCGTGTCCTTTGTGATTGAATTTGTTTGCAGATCGGTCAGAAATTGTTGATTAGAGTAAGAATGGGGCCAAGTTCAGATGCACCTTCCTGTTTACTTGAAATAGGATCTTGCTAAACTTCTTACATTTCTTTCCTGATGAATGTGAACTTCGGGTCATCTGGATTGATGTCAGTGCATTTAAAATTCTTATTTTTTTTCTCTCTCTACAGCTTTTTTCACCCCACTATATACCCACACTCAAAGCTGGATTGGGGGAACAAGTTGCCCTTCCTTTTGGATAGCATGTTGAAGGGGTAAGAGGCACGTTTGTCAAGATTCTTCATGCGATCACCATGAATTAGCATAGCATAGCAAAGCTTAACGTCCCCAAAGCATCCAGTGCTGGACATTATGTCAAGATGGCCATGGCCTTTGATAACCAGTCCTGAACTTACTGGTTGCAAACCCACTGGGAATTGTGGCCGAATTCATGGGGGAGGCACTATTTGACCTCTTACAGTTTTTTCTGACCTTTACAGATAAAATGATCGAAATGAGGCACCAGATTGCTAGAATGAGGTATTAGGCATTATGGGCATAGGGAAAAATGCAAAGGAGGGGGGGGGGGTATCAAAGCCCCCCACTCTTTTTTTACCCTTAATCAATATTTGTATTATATAAATTAATAAAGGTATGAAATGTTATATAAAATGTACTGTCAAATATTGTTCAGCTAAGATTCCAATGTCTGTAAAATCAGCATTTTTCTGAAATTGTTGGAGCTGTCCATCTTTTGAATTAAGTATATGCAAAAATTCATTATATATAGTTGGGGAAAAGCATAGATGCATATTGAGTGGGTGGGAGGAGGGAGGGGGATTTAGGTCCTGGCATAAAAGGTGGGGTTGATCAGTGGAAGTGCTACAGGGGGGAATTTGTCTCCCCCAACAGTTAACAGTTGGGAGGTAAAATTGGGAACTAGATCAAAATGACATGATGATCTAGCCGCCACATTAAGAAGTTGTCCAAATTGGAGGTATACCTGTCTAATGATGTATGCAACATCTCACCCCTACTAATTGGAAAAACCCACAAGTAATATCAACATTCAAGCATAGCAGGATAATTTCCAGACACGATGAAATGCCTAACAAGCATTCAAGTTAGTTTAATCACTTATGCGTGAATTGTGTTGCGTCGCTTGGAAAGTGTATCCTATAATATAATGCGCGAGTAAACAAGTAATGCAAATCAAAAGCGGGGGTATGTAATATGATCACCCGACCAGTTTTCTGTTAATTATTGGGTGTTTAGGACACAATTTTGATGCGGCCCAAGGATCGTAATGAATTATTGCAAACTTTAGTATAATTATATTGGAAATTTATGCAACTTATGTTTTTTAATTTTGGCAACATTTCCTGAAAAGGAGAGATCATTCCAGAAAATTGAAGAAAATTGTAGAATTTTTATTTTGTATGCATATATACCGTATTCGACGCAAGGGCGCTCATGAAAATATAAGTGGATCACATTTTACTAGATTTTTTCCTTCCTTATAAGCGCCCATGCTCAGGAGTCAGCAATTGACACAATTGTTACTGTATACCCAAATCAAGTACAGCTAGTACACTGTTGGTAGGCTACTTGGCTAGCTCTGTGTTACAGTGAAAAGTGGCACTTTACTAAGCTAGCACATTACACCCTTACACACACGCAGTAAGACAGTGCACATCCCCTCAAGTCAATAATCACACACATTCCCCATCACTTTCTCTTTGTTTGCTGATGATGTATGCTACTTGCACAGCTTAAAAGAAAAAAGACTAGACATTTAAAGAAATGTTATTTATGGATGTTGGGATATGATATCAGTCACAGAAAATGTGTTTATTAGAGCATAGGTACATATTACTCGAATATAGTAAATATAATTCATTTTTTTACCAAAGGGAGCGGAGGATGTGCTCCCCCTTAAATGAACTATTGATTGAAATGAAATATACTTAATTTGAATAAGAGGAATAATTGATCTTTTACTGTAATAGTGAAATTGCATAGGCAGGATTTGCCTACTAAAAGTGTGTGTGTGGGGAAGGGACAAGTTAAAGTGTAGGGGGTGGACGGGGAAAATGCTAAGATACATAAAATCCCCATATACAAAAGATAACAATTGTGGAAAAATTGGATTCTTCCTCTTTCTACCATTCCTAAATCTCCATGGAACATCTCACATACTCTGCATGCCTTTACTTAAATTGGGAGGGGGGAATAGGAAAATAGATCATTTTAGATCTCCACCCCCTCTCCCCATCTCTCGTAAAAAACAAAATATCAATCTCACTATTCGTATAGCTATAGTTGACATGAATTCGACACCATTGACCATTCGTATGTTTATTGAATATAGCAATCCCGTGTTGATTGCTCACATTTATGAAATGTAACTCATGCTGTTTCTTGTAGGAAGTCAGAAGCCACAATTTGATGTAATATTTAACAATTTGTGATTAACTTTCAATTTCAGAACTCCATGGTATATCAGTGCCAATCGGATGTTTATGTGGCAATATTATCCTTAATTGGGTACACCGGAAGGTCATAATTGTCTTTGACCACAAAAAGGAAAGAAATGAAAGTATGACCTCTAGCCTCATCAAATGAAAGTATCTTATCAGCTAGGGAGGTGCCATATTTCTAAAATGGTACCTCATCCCTCCTGGCAAGGGCATGCATGTTTGATTTTTCATTCTTAATTCAGTTATTGCTGTTTCATTCCTGAAAGTGGTATAGTTAGTATCCAGATTGTCTGGGAGGGCTTCCAACCATGAGGTTTAGGTGGGTTCCCATAACCCCTGGTTATATCACTTCCCCCACTTCACTTTAAATGAATATTACCATGAAGTTTCATTTCCATATACAGTATATGACACAGGACTGTTTAAGGAACAATTTGGTAGATAAATCATGTTTATATCTTTTTCCGTTTAGGAGTTCACAGGAATATTTCTTTGGAAATATTGCTCAATCAATCTCCACCAAACTTCCTATCTCCTGGTCAAGAGTATAGTGACAAATAAAAGAAAAGAGTTAACTTTTCAGTTGGGAAAAAAGGAGTCAAGGTGGAGTCTACAAACAAAGCAAGTTAAATGCTCTAAAGTCCCATAAAGCAGAACGGTCTCCCTGCTGACTCTTAACCCCCAAGAAGGAGAACGGTCTCCCTGCTGACTCTAAACCCCCAAGAAAGAGAACGGTCTCCCTGCTGACTCTAAACCTCTATGGAGGAGAACGGTCTCCCTGCTGACTCTAAACCCTCATGGAGGAGAACGGTCTCCCTGCTGACTCTAACCCCCATGGAGGGGAACGGTCTCCCTGCTGACTCTAACCCCCATGGAGGGGAACGGTCTCCCTGTTGACTCTAAACCCCATGGAGGAGAACGGTCTCCCTGCTGACTCTAAACCCCCAAGGAGGAGAACGGTCTCCCTGCTGACTCTAAACCCCCAAGGAGGAGAACGGTTTCCCTGCTGACTCTAAACTCCCATGGAGGAAACAGTCTTCCTGCTGACTCTAAACCCCTATGGAGGAGAACGGTCTTCCTGCTGACTCTAAACCCCCATGAAGGAGAATGGTTTCCCTGCTGACTTTAAACCCCCATGAAGGAGAATGGTTTCCCTGCTGACTTTAAACCCCCATGAAGGAGAATGGTTTCCCTGCTGACTTTAAACCCCCATGAAGGAGAATGGTTTCCCTGCTGACTTTAAACCCCCATGAAGGAGAATGGTTTCCCTGCTGACTTTACATCCCCATGGAGGAGAACGGTCTGGAGGAGAACGGTTTCCCTGCTGGATGCCATCCCTGCGAATAATTTAGAGTCGGCATGAAAGATTCGTGCTTGTACATCAGCGATGTTCGGTTTTTCCACATAGAAAATCGAACATCTCAAGGTTACCGAAAATGCATTAATCACTGCCCCCACACGCCATACATACAGTGTACAATTATACATACACTACGTACGGAGTTCATTTTGGAAATGGTTTAAGTGGACACAGCATGTACATTATTGAAGAAATATTGAGTGAGTGCGTTTTAATGTTGTAGATGTCGGGGCAAAATATTGGCATGGTTGTCTAGGTAAAACATTCATCATTTGTAAATTTGTTCTGTCTTAAATATGCAACTTGGAATCCTGTATTTTGCTTTGAAATCGAAACTATAAAGAATCATATTATAAAAAAGGTTTCAGCTTTTGAAAGTGGAAGCAATACATTTTTTTTTGGATTACTTTGGTATTTCTCACATGGCTAAAAGGGAACTGTTTGTAAAACATATTTTCCTCTTTATTGCATATCTGATATTCATCCTTATTGATTTGTTTTCAATTCAGAGTCGCAATCATTAACAAAGCCAAGTAGCCCAAGTTTTTTTTTGTTGTTGACCATTCTAGTTGATTTGCATATCAAGAGCTTTTAAAGAGAACAATTATATGGGCGGGATAGAATATTCTGAAGAAGAATTTGGTATTCTTTTTTGTTCATTATTTAAGGTTAAGGAGGTTATACAAGCAGTATGCAGGATCTCTTGAAGGATTTTATGGTGCAATCTCAGATGCCTAGGGATTATTATTTTCCCACGAGCACTTACATACATTATAAATCTACTATAAGAATAACAATGACAAATTCTTGAAATGATGAAAAGTTCATTGCTGTTACTCTAAAGTCAAAATAGATTCCTGCTGTGCAGCAGCATTCTTCTTTGCCAACTTTCTACATTTGCTCCTCAGTCTTCTGCTTGGTAGCACATCACAGTCTTTGGGGTCTGTGATGGCGGCACCGCCTTCTTTTATAGAGACAATCATTTCTCTCTGTTGAAAGCATTCTTCATACGACTCTGTCAGCACCCAACTGCACTCCCCATCTTTCTGCTTACAGTAGGAATACTTTGTTTCACAGTCCTCGGAACCTTTAGCTTGTGATGTGAGAGGGTTGTAGTAGCAGTCCTGGTAAGGGGTCCAGTAGCCTGATATGGCATTTGGGTAACCACTTCCACCCTCCAATTCATTGACATCATTTAGTGCGAGAGAGCGCACAGATGGAATCTATGAGTCCAAAGAAAGAAAAATATTTACTCAGAGCATGAACTCTTTGTATTTTGTTGCACCTGCTGTAACTGTGGACAGCAATGGAATTAGTCAGGGGCATACCGAGGTAGTTGTGATTAGGGAGGGGGGGGAGGGAGGGATATCAGGGAAATTTTGCGGATAAAAAGTGATTAATATATGACGCCGTAAGGCGTCATTGCTATGCACAAGGCCAAACAGCATAGGATTCAATGGCCCATCCAAGGGCCCCTGGTAGGGTCCAGGGGCAAAGCCCCGGTGGGGATCCAGGGGGTAAAGCCCCCAGAAGCTCTGGGGTTTTATCAATTTAGGGGGTCATAAATGGCTTCTAAGATCACTTGAATATTTACCAAGACATACATGAAAACAAAGTAGAAATCTCTTGGTTTGTAACACTTTTACATGTTTGTTAATCACCCTTTTTCCGATAATTCCAAATAAAGATCTGCTATATTTTCTGAATGCAAAATTTGCGAAAAGTAAATATTTTCAGAAAAAGGAACACAAAATTTCTGAAAATGAATTACAATTGGCAAATTTGTCCTATGTTTATATATTCATCGGGAGAAGGGGGGAACTTTATTGAAGTACGAAGTACTCGGCTAAGGTATGATTTCATAATTCTATATAGCATGTATTGTATCAATCACATTCAATGTCATCATCCCTCCAAACCCTTCCCTGCAATAATTCTAGGGTTTCCTTACAGCCCTGCACCCCTGGTTTCTGAAGTCACGCTGAAATTACCTCCCTCATGGATATGCATCGTTTTATTTAGCTCATAGTCAACAACACCATAGTCAACAACACCCTGGTGGCCTGCAGTGGAGTCACCAGAGTTTCGGGTTTGGAGCACAACAGTAAAGAGGAGAAAATTGTGTGCGCATAAATAAAGGGCCCCTGGGCCTATGAGCAAGCTTTGTATGTGTGCAGGGGAAAGCCCCGGAAATTCAGAAGATTTCACGTTTCTGATGGCCTAAAATAATACATTTTTAGTCATTTATTTTCAAATTATCACCTGATCAGGGTAATTGAGAAAAAATATATATATAATTCCAACAATAAAATCACTTTATAGACATTAGGGTTTCCGATTATAAACTGACTCAAAAAATGAGAAAATTCTATCAAAATCGGTGGATAAATCTTTACTTGGAACCACACTCCATAATAGTTTCCAGCAGGGCCCGAGAGGTGGGGCCAAGGGGAAAATTGCACAGTGGCCCTGACGTACAACAATAGTCCGGAAACTACTATATTCTTTGCAGTGGCAAAGGTTGAATCTCTGTCCGAGCAGGGCTTTCAAAAACTTAAAAACCCTACAGTATCGTATTTTGAAATGGAGATCTTGTCAAGGTAACAGAAGGAAACCTCGTAATTCACCCATGATTGTCAGATTGTGCGAAAGTTTGCAAATAAACTTCACAAAATAGGCCTACCACGGATGCAGTTTTGAGTGAGGTTGTCGGCATTCTTCTGTATAGTGTTGCACTTTTATGTTTGTTACAAATGAAATTTGTTAGGGAAAATCATCAACAATTTTTACCCAGCTCCTTTTTTTTCTTTTTTTTTTAAAACTTTGGCATTTTACTGACACAGATTTGTTCATTTTTATCATATGCCAGTTTTTTTTCCTTCAGAAAGTAGATCTTCTCAGTTCCATGTCCATGATGATTTGCCGACAAGCCAAATTATTGAGGGGATGTGACATCCCTCACACCCCCGGTAGTTACGTCCCTGGAATTAGTGTGTTAAAACCAGTTCATATATAGTCAAGTGTTTCTTCTGCTGGGGACTCTCCCTTGTTATGTTTTGTAACTTATCCTTCATCATTTTGTAACCTTTTGCACTTCTTGTGTATCTGTTCAGTAGCATAGGCATAGCGCGGGGCTAAATTTCATTTAGGGAGGACAAATGAAAATTGCCCAGAGAACGTGTACCCCCTCCATCACTGCACACGCATAGCATACGCCTTTAATAAACAGCATGAGATCCCGAGTGAAGCCCTGGTTTGGTCCAGGTGGGAAAGCTCTGAAGATTCCTTGTTTTTGATGGCTTAAATAGCTTAAAATTTAATGGGGAATTTGCAGGAAGGCAGTTTCAATATTTTTTTAAGTGCTCAAAATATTTTGTCGTTTTTCTCATCCTGAAAAACTTGCTCTTATTGTTTTCATTTTACTTACCCACCAAAAAAGTGCCAAAATATGCACCTGCCCAAAAAGTTACAATTTAGTGGGCAGTTTCCCCCTTGATCCCTGCTTCCTATGCCTATGGGTATAGTTACTGTGGTGGTGGTGGGGAGGGAGGGGTGGATTCTGCATCACCACTTCAGTATGAATAATGTTATCGAAGTTTCTTGCATGGATCATAACCCTGCCACTAAATAAGAAGTGACCCATTCCAATGGTGTAGCTATTGATCTGGCACATAAAACAAATGCCTCATTGGATCATTCAAATTTCTATTTTTTACCATTTGGGATATGAACTTTTTCACCTTCACATAAGTAGTTTAGGAAACAATGTTACATACAATGTTCAGTATATTGTAACATTTTGAGGCAAAGGACAAGTTCATTATTATAGACTCTATGAGTACATCCTACCATGGCATGACACTGCACACTTTTAAATTGTATTTATCTATTTATGTGCTTTGGGGACTGGCTCTTGCCCTCATTGATTCTCAAGTTTCTTAAAAGGTTTAGAGCAGTAGTATCACCACTATATGGCTTTGGAATGGAAGCCATGATATGGCACTGAAGGGTAACAAAGAAAACTATTGGAAGGCAGAAATTAGGTAATAAAACAAGTCAGTATATTAATATATATTAATAGCTCTATGGTAAATGCATTCCATTTATGGGGCATGCAGAGGAGGAACAGTGCATGGGGCAAATATGTACATCACTGTTTTGAGGTTCCATGACTTTTTATTTCATACAGTAGTTTGAAATCAAGAAATAGCACCAGAGACAGTGTTTCATGCAGGGCCGGATTTAGCAATGGGCAACGTGGGCAGTTGCCCATGGGCCTCCACAACCACATATTTCATGAAGAAAACAAATTGTAAGGGGAAAATGTGGAAGCAACCTGTTAATTTGCATTAGTAGGAGTGGTAGCAACCTGTTCATTTGTACTGAAAATTGGGCAGACCAAACAGGCTTACAAAATGAAAATTCTTGAACATAAATTTACTTTACAAATTACAAAATACTGCACCATTTTGCATCTAAGCACCCTTAATTATTCCAGAAAATTCCAAAGGGGTACACCCCCTTCCCTAAGACCCCTCTTCCAGGACGGCGGTCATTAAAGTAGTGTGGGCCTCCACTCCTGAAGTTGCCCATAATGGGCCTTCACATGTTGAAATCTAGCCCTGGTTACATGACTTGCTGATGTTGGGTCCAGGAGCCCACTTAGGCCCCTGGTGTGGTCCAGGAGTGAAGCAATGGTGGAGCACAGAGGGGGACCCTTGAGAGCTCTGTAAAATCATGAAAATTCATCTTTTGAATTTACAGTGACATGAATAGAGTAATCAAATCCTGATCTAATGGGTAGGCCTACTGAAATTATCCTATAATACCCTGTATCAAATATTTGGGCAATTTTTGAGACAAAATGAATAAAGATAAATCATGTTTTGGAGGTTTGAAACAGGTAAAATCAACTGAACAAAGAAAGACATGCTTTGTTAACATCTAGTTGTTTAAACTGCAAGCAAAAAGCAGAGAAAATACACCACACTTTACTCGGTCATCATCAAGTTTCTTTCTCTTTTCTTTTAATTTTGGGTTATTATTCTTTTATCATAATTAATTTCATCTTAGATGTCACCCTTAAATTAATCACATTGTTTGTTTATAACATGATGGTGCATGTACAAATTTGGACATGACATGAGCAAGTGGGGAATGACCCCACCCTCCCCTCCACCAAAAAGTTGGGGAATAGCCTTGGGTCTATGCCATGATAGAGAGCTTCATACACTGGTAACATATCAACTCCCAATCTCTTTTGGCTTTGTGATCGGAGAAGAGGAAGGGCGCTATTTTGAACAATAAGATTATTCCTCTGTTCGTTTTGAGGACTGGCTGGTAAGTATGTAATTAAACTACAAAATCTATGAATTAATAATGTTCATTAAAAAAAACTATACACATATTAAATAGTCATTTCTGATTCCTCTTGTGCAGCTAGGGCAGCAGCATTTCTCTTTGCCAGTTTTTTACATTTCCTCTTGAGCCTTCTGTTGGGTAGAGTATTGCAGTCCTTACGGTTGGTTATGGCAGCACCACCTTCTTTTATAGTGACAATCAGTTCTCTCTGATTGAAACATCTTTCATATGCATCCGTCAGCACCCAACTGCACTCCCCATTTTTCAGCTTACAGTAGGAATACTGGTTTTCACAGTCCTGGGATCCTTTAGCTTGTGATGTGAGAGGATTGTAGTAGCAGTTCTGGTAAGGGGTCCAATAGCCTGATATGGCATTTGGGTAACCACTTCCACCCTCCATTTTATTGACATCATTTAATGCAATGGTGCGCACAGATGGAATCTTGAATCCAAAGAAGAGAAAAAACACATAAAGTTCCTTGTCGATGTGATAGTATGTGCCTGTACAAACTGAAGTATTCAGGTTGCGTGGTACTCCCATCCACGTCACAATGTCTCAGTCGATACCTTATGTCAACTGCACTGACAATCAGTAAAGAATGCTTTTGTCTGGTGAGCTTTCTTATCCCTATTACTAAGACAATCAAAGATGGTTGAATCATGCTATCTTTGTGGTTGTTGAAAGGCTTTGGGTGAGCTACCAAAAATCTTTAAGGAAATGCTTCAGCGATTTTGTTATTTTGCAAATAATGGAACAGTTAACCCAAGGCAGTGGCCTAGGGAGGGGTGGGACAGAAGGACTTGGTGAATATGCTTATGTCCCTCCCTCAAAAGAGTTTCTTTTTTTTTTTGTAAGTGAAAAACTTAATCATCGCCTCACAGGCAGGTAAATTCTAATACTTAAATAATCCACTAGAATCTTTTGGGTATACGAGGAAATGAGCAATGCAAACACTAGCTTGCTCAATTTTGTTTTGGCAATATTGAAACTTTTACCCCCTCCCTTTCTCCACACCATTACACAAAAGCAGGATTCTTCCCCCTCCCCTCCTTCCTCTCCAGTCCTCTCCTCTCATCTCCTCCCCTTCTCCCCTCCCCTCCTCTCCTCTCCTCTCCTCTCCTCCTCTTCTCTCCTCCTCTCCTCCTCTTCTCTCCTCCTCTCATCTCCTCCTTCCCTTCTCCTCCCCTCCTCTCTTTCCCCTACACACACTTTTTCCATATTTATATCTTTCGTCTTGTGAGTTTTGTTTCTTATTATGATTTTCGATGAGCCACTCCCGCCCATGAATTTGCATACAAAAATGTCTGTAAAAATTGCAACGTCTTCTTAGGAAATCAAACTGTCATGTTAGACCCCAGCTCTCAATCTACAAAGGGCATTTTTGTGAGCTATACTAAATTTAGTGTCACACTTATACATATTGGGGAACTTTTTAAATGGACTTCTTTTAATGCTTGTAGTTTTAAAACTGACAAGTATGTTCATACCAGCTGGGGGCCCAAAAGTTAGGGCATAGTTTTCTTGAATCTCAAGAATATTCTAACACTTTTCTTGCAAGTGATGGTGTACTGACAACCTTTGATATGATTGATCAAAATAATCATAATTATTTCTAAGGAATGCTTAAGTCATTTTCCAAAAGACACGAGTATCAATAATTAGACTTGTGTTATTTCAAAATTCTGTTAAATTAAGCGAAGAAGACGCCCCCACACTCTTCAGCCGAGGGCTCTTTTAAACTTGGAATTTCTTTGTGCAAAGGAAAATCAATATCCAAATTAACATTTCAGTTGTCAGGATTCCGGCATATAAACACCAAGTTTTCATCAAAGTGTTGTGCAAAACAGTGTAGTATTGAGTTTCACACTCTGAGGCCCTTCCCACTGATACATTCTGGAGAGGGGAGAATTGCTGCATGTTGATTGATAAACCACTACCAGTGCTACACCAATGTACTGAACTAATCTTTTAGACACGTCTTACCTTCCACTACACATTATGCAAGAACTGGGCAGGCCTTACCTGGCATGGACCACACATCTTCCCATATTTCTTGGTCAGCCCCTTTCTTTGTTCCAATGTTGTGTCTGACCATAGCATTGTCATCATGCAGCTGGTGAACTTGTAGAAGGGCTCTTGTGTTGATGGTGTAAAGCTTTCAATTCCTAAAAAAAAAATGAAAAGCAAAAAAATGAAAAGCAATCTTGTGAAAGCAAATGCAAATGGTGGCAAGGGGAAAGGCAAGATGTATGGTTATAGCAATTAAAGGATTAGTTCAGTAGTCAAGCATGTTTGTCTTATATGAAAGAGGACTTCGAAAGAAAGAAAATGGTGAAGAAAGCATTCAAAAATCTTATTCCGTTAAGGAGATATTGAACACTTGAAGTTTAAATTAAAGTTTGGTATCATTTGTGTATAGAAACGACTGAAATCAGACTACCTGTGATGATATAGCCTCAGATTCCTCAGTCTTTTTGTATTCTATCATATTTTGTTGCTTAAAAACCATGTCAAAAAAGTAGTAAAAACTGAATCTAGGAAGGGTATTTGTAATATACCACCTGAAGAAAGTTTGAGGAAAAAATTATTCAAATAGTGAAAAAATTAAATAAACTTTCTTTAAAATACATAAAGGCTGAGGAATCTAAGGCTGTGACATCACAACTAGTCTGATTAGAGTTGTTTCTACAGAAATGATACCAAACTTTAAACTTGAATATCTCTTTAACGGAATAAGAATTTGCAATGCTTTCTTCACCATTTTGTTTCTTTGAAGTCCTTTTTCATATAAGATGGACTTGCTTGACCAGCATAGCCAGCTGGTCCAGAAAAAGAGTTTTGGCCTTGGGACAAACATCCCTAGCTAGCAAATAAATGTTTACAGTTTATGTGGGGGGAAATGCTTTGCTTCCATAAAAATAAATGTGTGCGCATAATTTGTATTGTTTTGTCTTATTGACAAATGTAGCAAAGCCACTCTTCTTTGCCACTTACAACCATGTCCTGGCACCCCCCCCCCTCCCCTACTCCCTTCCACACACTTAATTACAGTTACTGGTAACATTATTAGTAATTCATTGCCGCTTTGATCAATATATGTCATAAAAATGTTACAAAGTATTGCAAATTATGTTATTGCTTTGTAAGAGGTACATATGGGAATGTTTGGTTCATACGCCTGCGATAATCTCCTTAAATGCCAAACACTCTAAAAAATCACACCTATTTTGCACTTCAAACGTTATAAGTAAAGAGTCTGAATAATTTGTTCCATTTCAAATTGCATAGAGAACTTGAATTCATTATCTATCGTTTGAGACCATTTTCAGGTTTAATTATTCCAAAACAACATTAAATGTACAAGCTTTTTCCTTTCAGTATGCTATCATAGGGGCATTAATAATATGCCCAACGTGCATCAGATAGAGGCGTGTGCACGTGCAACCGTTGATTTTGGCCAAAATCGGCGGTTGTTGTGCATACTAAACGAAGAGCGGAGGTACACGTCATGAAGTACCGTACTTTGTAAACTATAAAAAGTGCTTTTTCTTGTTTTTCAATGGGAGCACAAGCAAAATCACAAGGTTGTCACCACTTTGACCTTTGTAACTTATGAATGAAAGTATTTGAGAGTCCATTTTACACAGCCTGATAATTAACATACATCTATTTACCATATATATATAATTCTAATGTGATTGGTGCAAACAAAGCCTGTACTTTCCAACAAATAGAAATCGATGAGAGAAAACATTTCGCGTCCGCATATGTATCCCTTTATTTTAATTCTGACGTAATCTTAGCACGCCCAAGCTGCATGGACTGTACTATTGTGTGCAGAGGGTTTCCTGTTGTTTGTGTATTGTAAACATGCTGTGAAGAGGCAATAAGCGTTTTCCAATGTTGGATTTTGGCTTATTTTCTTCCATTTTTAACAGTTTTCTTGTATATTTTGTTACATTGAGATATATTTCTTATTATATGACTGTATTCATCAGAAATTAAATTATTGTTTGGCTGAAATATCATCGACAACAATCATGAACGAAGAAGTGCATGAGTGAGGCATATTAATGATAACATAAGGTTGCATGATTATGATACCAAAAATTAAGAAATTATGCTGTTTATTAAACTTCTTGTTTGAATTAATCTCTGTTTATTATACATCTGGAATAAACTTCTTTTCTTATTACTGCATTCTTAAAAATTGTTTTCTATTCAGCACAAGTACAGTTTGTCATGCATTTGAAAAAAGAAAAATGATTTTTAAAAAGTTTCTCATCACTAATGCATTGTCTAACAAACTTTTGAACTGAAGTTGTGTGTGCATTAGATTTCATTTAATTTGTTTTGCTTTAAAGATATTTCATTAGAACTGGCTGGTTGTTAAATAAAATGTTGTCTAAAGTTCCAGTCCACTTGGCCTACATCCCACATGCAGCATGATATGCCATCAAACATGGCAAGCCGTCCCACCCTTTCCTACATGCCGTCCCACCCTCTCCCTCATGCTGTCCTGCCCCTCTCCCATATGCCATCTCAGCCTCTGATGGTCACTGCTATTATCAAGAGTGACAATCCTGGCTATGATCACGACACGCGTAAACAATCTCAAATCTGTGAAACCACATAATACTTTTGTATGATAAATAAACACACATGAACGACCTTTCATGTGTGTTGATAAATCCGTACATTTTTCGCTCTCAAAGAATATTTTAATGAGCTTGGCTTCCACTGCGTGCAAACTAAAAGTATTCAACTATTGTTTAAATGACTTTGTTCTTAAAACCAATCCGTATAATAATGGTACAATTCAAATCCTACCAAATTTATATATAGTTTTCCGTAACACATTACAGCTAGTTCCGCGATTTTTTTCCTTATGCCCGTTTTGAGTTAAAACATTCCCATATGGGCCTAGAGCAGATGTAGCACACAATGTACAACATCACCTGAATATAAACATCACCATGCCATGCTAGAAACCATCATCCAAGCCCAATAGTGCCTAAAAGTGGCATAGTATTGTGGATATATCCATTATCCCACTCACAATATGAAGGGACTGCGGGGAGACTGAATGAAGCTCACTGACACATCCAAGAATGTTAAAAACATAATTGTTACACAAAAAAGATGTTGCACAGAAAGTTTGAAATACTATGCTCTTTGTTTTAAAACTGCCCCCCCCCCCTCCCGGTAGTGGGGGAAATTCTCATCTCAAGAAATTCCCATCTCAAGTAACTCTCATCTAGTTAGTGGGGAAGGAGGATGGGGCATGGCTTTTTATCTAAAAAGTGGGGAACAGGAGGCAAATTTTTCCCAAAATGTACTGATTTTTTTAATCTACTAAAAGATGAGAGATACATGTCCCCCTGGGAATTACAACCCTGCTAATGACAGAATGAGTAGGAAAAGCCAGCACCCCTCATCCCCTTACCTGATATCACATACTCTTCTCCTGACACCAAATTTGCTGAGCAGAATTTGGTGGGTGACCATAGCTCAATGTTGCTGTCATCTGTAGGTATGTCTGAGCTTGCCAAGTCTGTAGTTCCATTCATTTTGTATATTTCAATGACGGTGACTACGTGTTTTATGAATTTGTTGCCATAATAACCAAGATTGACTTCACCTGGTAGTGGTAATGGTTCTGTGCTCCTAACCTGTACACGAACAACTGAAATAGATGAGCGTAAATATTTACTTGAATACATGTTCTATAACTGTCGATTACTCATTGCCAAGGATAGTGATGTAGAGAATGAGCCAGTGGCCTATTGGGGCTGTGTAGGGCCCCAGTGAGGCGCAGGGTCCAAAGCTCTCTGGTGCTGAAACATTTTGAGCAGATTTGAGGTCTCAAAATAGGATTCTGAGACACTTCTGACAGGGAATGCTCTTATTTGTTGCATAACCTTAAAAACTATTGGAGGGTCTTTTTGTGTTGGGAGGCCCCTAAAAATCTGTTCCCAAGCGTTACACCACTGGCCAAGGAATTAATGGTTTAATATACTACACAGCTTTGCCACAGGATACTGAAAAGTTGGGCGCCTCAAGTGGATAAGGTGATAGTGGAATCTGTGGTACAGCTAGATACGTCAAGGAACTTTCAAGAAAGGAAGAGTAGTTAAAGCTGCAAATCCTTACAAACCTGTTCTTGTAAATCGTTCATATTTAAAAAAAGACGAAAAGTATATGCAGCATTTTCTTTAAAAGTACAGTAAACAAAAAACACTAACACCAATATCTGAATAATGTTGCGATTTTTTCTAGGAAAAAGTATAGCCATCTATTGGGATTGATATTCACATTCAGTTGTCACAGAATAATGTATAATGCAAATTATAGGTGTCCCTCTCTGAATGGCAGCAATTTCTTTTCAACATTGGGGGGACGACTCATCCAGACATTGGTGTATCCAGCCATATAGGCTTTATATAAGGCTTCATTTTTTAGGGGGACATGATAATATTCGTTCCCCACCCACCCCCTCCCCTTCTCCATCCAGCTGGGATCACCGCCATGCCTCTCTCATCTCCTCATCCAATCACCTTGCAGGAAACAAGCTTAGATGTGCATGACCTTCATGTAAGTGTATAATGCCATTATGTTTATCATAACATATTCTGGCCCCTACTTAACTTCCAATTAATTGTGTGGGAATATTTTCAAAAATGGGAAGGGGAGAGGGATGGCTATTAGGTGGCGCCCCTCCCCCTTGCAAAATAAGTGCCCCCACCCCCATGTAAAAAATCAAACCAAAAAATGTAACAAAAGGGTATATGGAGAATCTGTCAAAGTGGCCCCTCTTTAAGTGCTTGTGCCCCCCTTGCAAAAAGTCCTAGCTACATGCATGGCAAAGCATCTTTTTTGCCAAGTGAAGGGAATTTTGAAATAACATAGGTCTAATTTTTGATACTCTTCTCTTGTCTTTAAAGAATTACTTGAGTATTCATAAGAAATAGTTATGATTAATTTGGGCACTCGTATAAGAGATTTTCAGTACCAGTTTGTTCAAATATTCTTGAGACTCAAGAAAAATATTCCCTCACATTTCTGCCACCAGCTCCAGTCTTTAAAGTAAGAAAATTACATTTCCTGAGAGACACATCTGAGTGAGTATTAATTACATAATTATACTGGAATATTGATTAACAAGCCACTGCCAGCTGCTGATGGCATTATTTTTAAAGTTTTTTGTTCAATTTAAAATTGAAATTGATTGAAAATGAAAATGCTGATGGATAAAAAATAAAGGTACATTGCCAATCACAGGTGAAATGACAATAAGATAACATATGCATTTAACAGAAAAGAAAATATCATGAACAGAATCATATGTTGTATCAGAATATGTTGTACAATTGTATTGAGTAAATATTTTTTTTGGTGTAAATGTTGAAATGCAACAATTTTGTTTAGCTCCTTTCCTGTGAAGTTGCAAGTTGTGTGTGGGGGATGAGGGGGAGGGAGCCAACCATGAAATACTTTCAGTGCTTTTCACATTAATATATTTATTGTGATATTGTTAAATGTAAATTGGATTTTCTCACAATAAATTTGGAGGGGGAGGAGAAGTGAACTTCCTGAAAAGTGTTCTTTTCTTTGGGGGCACACATAAAGTGGGATAAATGAGTAATGACAACATTCTTATTAATGGGCATACATTTTGATAGCTGTTTGACATGCATTCACACACTTCCCAGGCACATCTGTAAAATTTATGATTTACCAACGACTTTGAATGTTTTTTCCCCCATTTGGTAGGTGAAAATTTGTTGTAGATTTTTGCAACATTTCTTGAAAATTGACAGAAAAAATGCTGAAAATTAAGGAAATTTTCCGAAACTTGAATGATGTTCCGAAAATCTAAGAAAGTTGCCCAAAAATCATGACAACATGAAGGAAATTTCTTGTTGGGGGAAACTACCTGAAAGGCCTGGCTGTATGCTTGAATTCTTCCCAGTATGGAATTAGTCAAATTGGGAAATTTGTAGAATAAAGTCAGTAAAATTGAAGAGAAATTTCGGCAACTAACTAAGGAATTTTTTTGTAAAATTTGGCAACATTTCCTGAAAATTGCAGGACTTTGTTTAGATTTGCAGCAACGTTTAATGGAAAACAGCAGGATTTGCATGCTTCTTATAGCCTTAGGACTGTATGGGAGTCATTTCAGTTTTAAGAACCGTTACTGGCCTACGTTAATCCAAGTGCATGCAACTTGGGCGGGTACTGTATGTGGACATTTATGAATACATTACATGGGGACACTGTAAATTATGAATGAGATACATGTTGTTTATATAACAAAATTTTGATATAAAAAACCAAAATATCCTTGTGTATATTGTAAACAGATTATGTTAAAACTGCTTTTAAGTTAATTCAACTGATAATAAAAATCAGTTGGCAACTTGGCTTCAAACTGTATTGTTTCTATTCTAATCCTGAAGTTTCACTGACCTGATACCAGATTTACTGACTGATGTCAAATTTTACTGATGCCTCAAAAATTTGGGTGTGACACCCCACACATCCCCTGGTATTTACTTTATGCCTCTGTATATTCCAACTCTTCTCTCCCCTCCCTCATCTGTCAGAGTCTTTGACTTAGTTTGCCAAACATTCTTATGTGGCAGATACAAAATTAAGAAGAAAAACACAATGAAAAATGGATGTTGTTGAACATATTCATAAACTGACAAATTTTTCTTCTTGAATTTTAAGTGAGCATGAATGTTTGTACCATTGGTGCATAGTCTGATGACAAATACACTGAAGTATGTGGGTCAATAGAAATTCAAGCCTTTGAGAAACCCTATTGTTTACATCCTTTATAATCAGTATCAATAGTGTTACACCCCCCTCCTCCCCCTCCCTTCCTACTTTTGGTAAAGCTGTCAGTAAAATTGAAGACCTGTCGGTAAATGAAGGTCCACGTTGGTAAAACTTCCATCAAAGACGATGAAAACTTTACCAAACAGATAAAAAAAAAAGATATTATGGCACTCGTTCTGCGATTAAAGACCGATGCCCTTTTTTTTATTTGCTTTTCAAAATTTGTTATGTTATGGGGGCCTGAATGTGAAATATATATTTTTTCGGTACAATCAAACTCTTTTGTCAGTAAATTTGTAATTTACCTCCCCCCGTATGGATGAATATCCGTTAGCACTGCTAATTTGAACATCGATATCAAATGGTTTTAAGTACCATCACTTGCAATAAAAAAAGCCTTCAGAAGAATTTTGACTAAATGCTTCTTTAAACTGAAATCACCGTTGTGAGGCAGAATACATTTTACTTACCCCACTCAGCATTGCAGAAAAGTTGTTGGGGATGCATGGCACCACACGACCCACAGCCTGAATCATCGTCACCCATAACAGCCCCCATAAAAAGAAACAAAATCGTTGCAAAATAGAAATCCATTCTTGATATGTGTGTTGTGGGATGTAGAATGATTCACACACCAGAGAACTTTGGTAGATTTTTGAGCAGTTCTGCTTTTCTAATAATGTTCATCCAATCAGAGAGACTGCAGTAGGTGTGGTTGAACAATGTTAAAACAGTTCCCCAGATGAAAATTTTATTTTATGAGTTCCCGAACCCACAGGTCTGTAACGCCAGGTACATCCTAGATCTACCTGCTCGTTATGGAGAAAAGATCAATCAAAATTAATGATTCAGCAGACTTGGCTTTCACTGATTGAAAATATTTTTTTTGCCTTTTTGAAGTGGCATCTTAGAAAGTCGTTAATGATTTTTTTTAATAAAGAAAGAAAGGAATGGTAGTAACTTGATCATAAATGGAATAATGCACTTGTTGGTGTATGTGTCAGCAGTTTGGGACTGGCACAAGAGCTCCTTGCTCCGAGGGCCCTCCCTGCCTTATACTTTAGCATCCATGGAACCTCTCCAGCTATTTGATGGCACCAACATCAAGGCACCAAAGAAAAGAGTCCGATCAGATAAAAAAAAAATGGTAGATAATATGGGGAAAGAAGCAGCATCACGTGGAGACATGAGTGGTCTATACAAAATTACAAAGAAGATATGTTATAAAGAAGAATGTTGGAGTAAGAAATGGAAATAAAAAGCTTATTACTGGAAAAGATGAAATGAGAGAAAGATGGAAAGAACACTTCAAAATATCTTTAATTAACCTATACCAGAGGCAACAAACCAAGGAATAGAGGCAAACAAAGATGACATTAATGTCGAGATGGGTGAGCTCCAAGCCGAAGAAATAAAGAATGCTAGCTGTGTCAAAGATGGAAAAGCACCAGGAGGGGATTTTAATGTGTCGGGAAATTTGAGGGGATCTTTAATATACAGGGAAAAATTCCTTGGCGACTTGCTTGTAAATCTTACAACATATAAAACATTTTGGTGTAAATTTATAATCAGACACGTTTTCATCTAAAAGAACCTATTTTTAAACACTTACAATCTAAGACAAAATTGTTGTCGCACTTTTCGCCTTGTACCCCATATCAATGTTGCTTGAAACGGAAGTGTCCTCTTCAAGTCCAACATTGAGGCGGAGTACAAGGGGCTTAAGAATGCTACAATTAATTTTGTCCAAGATTATTTTCATAAATTAAGAGATTTAGGCCAACACACAGAAAATTTGTAATTCAGGGGGTATAGGTCTTAGTCAGAATTTTGTTTTACTTTGTGGGATTTTCAACCTCCCAGCTTTGTTTACTCTGGTTTCAAAGGTTAAATTTGTTGTCATTTTAATGAGCTTGTTGATTTATTTGTGTAATTGTGTTTGCTGGATATGAATATGGAACAATGGAGGTATGAATATAAGCTATACTCCCATGTTATGAGGATGAAAGAATGGACACTTCAGCAGATCATCATCAGATAAGTTTAGTATTTACTCTCAGCAGAGTGTAGAAACAAAAGAACAGATCTATACTGTCGGTCCTTGACAATTATCTCTATTAGTTTTTCGGGAATCAAGACTTCTTTAATTAAAGGAGATTGTAACTTCGGCAAGTTAAAATTATCTCATAATGCATGCAGTGATAGCGCTATGATTTACCGTTGGAGGGGTAGCCTTCCCGATATAGGGATCAATTTGAAAAATATGCTACTAAACATTCAAATTTTTCATATCAGTCTCAAACAAAGGCTGTCAAATTGAATCCCATATAGGTTTTAAAAGTGCTTGTCAGCAATGATGTCCACAGAGGCCAGGTGAGATAACTGGCATGTTTAGTTGGTGTGTAAGCATGCCTCTATGAGACATTACCTCTGTTGTTAGAAAATCATCAATACCCTCAAACATTCCTTACACAGCAGACTTAGAAAAGGAGACTAACCTTATGTTAAATCCATGACAGAATTGCCTCTTTATGCATATAATAATGATACATAAATTTATATAGCGCTAATTTTGTAGAAACATTCAAAAGCGCTTTACATACAAGGAAATTAGATACGAAAGCAAAAATAAGAATACAGAAATGACAACATAAATAGAAATACAATGGATCAAGCTGCACATTAGATTAATGTCTTTTTAAACAAAAAAGTTTTAAGCTTAGTTTTGAAGGAGGTCAGGGATACATTATTAATACATTTTTGATAATGTCCTATTTTGAAAACATGCATATCGATGTACAAGTTTTATGCATACAACTTGTACATGATGTATGTATTTATATAGCACCTTTTCCAAGGGCTGCAAAGCACTTGAGGAAGTTGCAAATTAAGAAAGCAAAAAGATAGGGGATAAAGTATACGTAAAAAAAATATCAGGTTGTAGAAAACAAAGCTTAGACTTTAGCAGTATTTTAATTGACCAATGGAGGTAGGGTGACACATGTCCCTAGGGAAGGAATTCCACACAATTGGAGCCACTGTAGAAATGGCACAGGGATCAGCAGCCAGCTCTAGAGCAGGTGCGCCATTCAGCTAAGAAGTTTTCTGAGGAGGAGCATAGAGTGTGGACAGGGACATAATGTACAAGGCAGTTTGACATGCTGGGGCTTTGTGGTTTAAAACACAAGAAACCATATTTTAAAAACAATATGTATAGACACTGGCAGCCAATATACTTTTCTTAGTAAAGGAGATAGGGGTTCTTCATTAAAATAAATTTTGCTGCCTTGTTCTGCAGCTTCTACAATCAGTTTAGATTACCTTCAGTGATCCCTTTGAGCAATGAGTTGCAGAAGTCTATCTGTGAAAGCACAATAATGACTTAACCACAGTCTTCATTAATAAATGGGCATATTATGCATGCAGCGTCAATGCAATAGGGATGCTCATGCACGGGATTTGGGGGAGGGTGTCAAAAGATGCCTACCAAAAATATAAAACCATAATATCACACTAAGATGCAAAATAATCACCACACAAAAGATAGATATGGAAAATAGTGGGGGGGAAATGCCCTTGCACCCCCCAAATGCTGCATTATGGGGAAGCTGGGAGGTGTTGACATAGAGGGGTATAGGCCTATCCCTAACATCCTGCCCAAAATTTGAAAATATCACAAACTTATTGCAAGTTACTATTTCAAATTTGGGCTTTTAACTTCGACAAAAACAGTATGCTGATGTCACATTTGTCATTTCCATTTGAAACTTTTGGAGTTATGAATTTACAGAAAGCTACATACATCACCGACTGGAAAATTGCACAAAAAAAAGTTTAATTAAGATTCAGAACCAACTCAGCAAAAAATGAAAATTAATAACGATTTATAAAGGCTAATGTCTTTGCCTCTCTCCACCATTCTCATTAGTGGGATGAAGGTCAAACTGTGTTCAGGAAGCATCATTGTAGAACCCTGGCAACAGCAATCTTGGATTAGCTTGATGCCACTGTGGGTAAAAATGAGATGTTATTCAGTACGGTCCATGCTCCTGATCAGGAGATCACCTGATTGGGAGATCACCTGATTGGGAGATTGAGACATGCCCAATAACCATAATTTAAACTGTTGCTAATAAGTTCAGGTGTTAAAATTGTTTTTATGCTTTTTACATTTTGTAAATCTAAAGTTGTATACTTTGCAAATGATATTGAAATTAGTATTTCTATACAAATTGAGCTATTGCTGGTGATTAAAATGTTAAAATCTTCCTTTCAGAAACTATTGAAATGATTTTTTAAAGATCACTTTAAAATTCCCTGGCAAAAAAATCAAATTTGCACTGGTGAAAATGGAGAAAATAATTTAGAATATTTCGCATGCATTTTCCTAACTTTGGCTTAAACCTATTTTACTGTTATGCATTTCTTTAGAGATTTGAATTTGGAAAGATGCATTATGGGTAATAATTACAAAAAATCTCTCAATTGGGAGATCTCGCCTTCGGGGACGTAGACCGAACTGTTAATTTGTGTCTCTCTGGGCTGTGATTGGAGTAAGCGTTACTTGTTCTGCTCCTTAAAGTTTCAAACAGTCAGACCCGACCTGATACATAACCAGGTCGGGTCAGATTTTTCCTCTTTATTTTTTTTATTTCTGAAAACCTTAGTTGTTGTGGAAGTTGGTGCTGAGTATCATATTAGCGATGGATGAAGTCCTTATTGTGTGGTTATTTTAATTAAGATAAAGTGGTCTCACTATTTGCTACAGTAAGTTTGTGGTTATGATTTGCTGAAACAAATTTTTAAGGAGGACAAGTCATGGAAACATTAATGTAAGACTGGCTCAACATCTCAAACCTGAGAAATCCTCCTTCACAAAAATGACAATAAAAGAGTTTTAGAGAAACTACAACTTTAAAAGCACAGTTGCTCTACAAATACTTGCAGTGTTTATTCACTGTCCATTTTCAAAAATGTGTTTTTCATAAAGCCTTTAGTCAATTGTCAGATTCGTAGGTAGAAACCTTGGGGACAATTAGTTAACCCCAAAATATTTATTTAGCATGAGTACCTATATAGGTAAGTCCCTCCTCCACCTGACACTTTCTTCAGAAAATATATACTTATTCACCTTAACTTATTTACCTCGGGGGGGGGGGGTATCCCCTTTGTGAGGTGAGGCTTGTCACACTAAGCACCCCCAAATAGTCTGTCTAAAGTCTAACCTTTAATCTATTTATGGGTTGTCGCCACATTAATGCAGATTTGCAATCTGGTTGAAGCAAAGCAAGTCAAATTTAATTTTAGGCATAATTTTAACCACAAGAATGCCTAAAATCACAGAGTTCCTTGGACCCCACCAGGGACCCTAAGGTGGGTCCCAATACCCCATGCCCTTTAGGCACTCACCGAATTCAGCTTCAGCAAAATTAATGGCTATTTAAGTCCCCCTCATTATTTCCACGAGGCCCCGGGTTTAATCCTGGGGTGGGTAGACACGCCAGTGCACCACAACTGGTTATCAAAGGCCGTGGACATTGACTTGGTTGTCGATGTTATGTCTGTCCGTACGTCGTACCTGTGTTCTCGTCCGGGTTGTATTAAGCGTTTCGTGATAGCATTTGTACTATCATAACCGAATACGCAGGCGACGACCCCGTCATTGTAATTGTGTGTTCAACTCTCTCTCTCTTTCTCATTATTTTTTTCTTCTGCCGCCACTAATTCACCTTTTTGTTTGGAAGCCTGGTAAACAAGCTCATCTGCCTGTTTGATAACTTTACAGGAAAAGTACCCTCTACCCCATCCCCACCCTCCAATCTAAAGATATATTTTCACCAGTGGGTTGCTAGGATTTTGATGCTGGAGGGGAGGGGCAAAGAGAGGGGCAGCTTTGTCTTGTAAAGAAAAAGGCCCTTTGATCGGACAAAATATGTGATCTTGCAAAATTTTCTGCAGGTGGGAGCAAAATGATTTTGTGTAGGAAAGAACCCCCCAACCCCCCTAGCTCCCTAGCTGTAGTGCCACCACTGATTGTCTCTTTTTTAGGAATTCACAAACACAATTTCATAATTGAACAATACTGTCTCAATGCACCTCCATAGGAGGTCAGCTACCTCCATGCTGTAGGCCATGCAGTTACTAGCATTTGCCTTACAATGTCCAGACTCACAATATGTGCTTTCATCAGTATCATTTCAATTTAGATTTCCATTTCAATCAGTCTATCAATAAACATTCTATCCAGGTTCTTGGCGGCCAATATCCGGCATTTAATTCTCAGACGTTTCTTTTGTAGCTTTTCGCAATCACCAGGATTTGTGATGGCAGGAGCCCCCTCTTTGGTTAATGCCGCTATTTCCCGTTCCTCAAAGCACTGCAGATAGGAATTTGTTAGCTGCCAGCTGCATGCACCCTTTTGGCGTTGACAGTAGCTGTATTTTGTCTCACAGTCATTCATCCCGATACTCGCTGAAGTTAAAGCATTGTAGTAACAATTGTGGTATGGCGTCCAGTAACCAGTCATGGTTTTATCAAAACCACTCCCTCCGAGATAAGTGTTTGTGTCCTCCTTGTAAAGTATTTGGATCTCTGGTAACTATAATAAGAAGAAGAAAATGGCAATTTTATTCTGGTAGAAATTTGTAAGCAATGGTACTGCAGTTGAACAAGATTGTTTATTGAAACCTTTATTGTGGATACAGGTAGAATATTACGAGCTTGCTGAACGAGCTTGCTGAACAATAATAGTGCAAGCAGCTCACTGTGAAACTTACATTATACTGCCTCCTTTACCCACACACACACAGCACTCTCATGTAACACTTAGTTATTGAATAAACTATGAATAATGTAATACCATTATATTGTTATGCACAATGTAATAACACAGTGAAACTTAATAAAAATTACCACATAATCTATTATATAATCACCCGCCGAATTTTGTAATAATAAAAATAATAAAATTTTAAAAAGTAAAGTGTAATAATGAATTTATGTGTTCCAACACATTAACTAAGACAACAGTATCTAACACATAAACTGCTGGAGACGGGGTGGGGACACTTCACTAAAAAAGGTAGGGTGTACAGCCCATCAACCGAAAACCCTACCCAACCATTCCCTCACCATAAACAAACAGGGTCAACATCCATACCTCTTAACATGCTGGCACATCTTCACGACTTTGTAAATTTTGATATAATTTAAACTGCTCTTGCATAAATTGACCAATGATGTCTATGTGCCATTAGACTAACCTTTTACCTATTAAAGGATTATGTGTTGAGTATGCTATTCAATGGAGTCTCTTTTTTGGGAAGGATAAGTTCATTTTGGAGCAGGTTCAGCTTGGGGCCACTAGACTTCTTCCCAAAGTAAGGAATCTCTCTTATGAATCTCGGATACGAATTCTTGGTTTGACCTATATAATTCAGGTTTTTAAATTCCTATCTGGTAGTGATGCTTTGACTTCCTGTAATTTCTTGCATGTTTCAGCTGATCCTCATGTGACACGTGGTAACAGTTTGAAGTTGACCAAAGATTTCTCACGGATAGATATTCGGCGTTTTAGCTTTTTGCAAAGAGTTGTTTATGAGTGGAATGGTTTGCCTGAGTGGGTAGTTAACTCCAATTCTGTTCACAATTTCAAAGTCAACATTGATAAGTTCTTTACTAACTCTGGGCGTCTTTAAAATTTTTTTTTTTTTGTGGTGGTGGTGTTAGTTTGGGCTTTTTATAAAGTGACTAACCCTTTTTTAGCCCATCATCTTGTTATGTTATTAATACATTGGGTGGAGCTCTTAATTCATAGCTTGTCCTGTTTATGTGGATCATATGTTGATGCTCTATTAAATTTTGACATGTATTAAAATATACTACCACTTTTAAAATGTTATTCCTGAGATAACTTACTAATATCTCACTAGATTTGGGTGAGTGATTTCATACACATGCTGGTAGGAGTCATAAACTTTATATGATTTACTGCAGAAATTTGTAACATTTAAGAATTTTCATTTTGGTTTCATCAAACTTACAAAGGACTGACGGGTGTTATTTTATCTTGTGATGCCCTACAAAGGGCGGAGCTAAGGATACATCTCTTAATTTGGGTCAATGACCTCATCAGTAACCTCATCGCCCTCCCAACCACATATCAACTTCACATGACAATTTTTATGAATTAGAACTTAGTAAGTTCCAAATATAAGAATTTGTTAAAATGTTTGTTGAACAAGGTGTGGTGTGGCCACATTACATTCACATAAAACAGTATGAAGCAATATTTTAAATAATCATTAATAATCAATAATACAAACACTGAAATCATGCACCATCATCCACTGCAGTTATTTATGGAGTATTTCACACATAACTTGCGTAACTCCTTACCTGGCAATCACGACATAGCCCCCCATATTTGTACTGCAACCCTAACTTATGTTCAGCAGACAGTTGATCCCAGAGCTGTACCCATCTGCAATTTGAGGTCGTTATGTAAAGTTCATTGGTGGTAGGGGTCCTTTCATAATCACCTGAAACAACAGGAGAAAAAAAAACATTGTTATATGGAAAAACATTTTTTCCAAAATGACCTTGATTTAATTTAAAGGGGTACTTGACTGAAAAAAGAGGTACTAGACTGAAAAATGAGGGCACAATTTTCCAGAGACTCACAAATATTCAGCAATGCTTTTTGATCCTCATAGAGATAATGATACAATTTTTTGTTATCACCAGTATTTTTAGGCCTATTGAGTGAGATTCATAAACAATAACATTTTACCACTTTGGGAGGCCAAACAGGTCAATGAATATTCCAAACATTCACCAAAAATATGTCCTCGCGTAAGGGTCTAGTCCACCTTTTACACAATGTTGATCAAAGTATATACTTGGCAGGAACTGCTGCATCTGCCAAACACTTAGATTTATGGTCATCTGGGATATATTGTTTGCTGAGTAATTTTCCTTATACAATTTGTTTTAAATTTCATTTGAATAATTCTCCAACATAAACATTCATATCTTTAGAGGGAAACAATTCTTCTTCAAAAGAACGGTAAACTAAAGTCATTTTTTCCGTGACTCTTATTGTGACTTTTGCAGTTAATCTTTTCCTTCTCAGACATAAATTGGTCTAGGGTCATACGTCAGTTTTGCCCTTGTGGGAAGTATTGGTGAATAGAGGGCGCATACATATATTTCCTTCTCTAACAAATTTATTGAGAGGTGATTATTAAATGCATATTACCATGCATGTTTCATCTCAAAATATATATTTAATCTTTCCTGCAAATACTGGACTCACAAAGGTTCAATTATAATGAAATACATGAGCAAAAATGTAAAATTTACTACATCTAAGTTACTATCAAATTTTGTATCAGAACCATAGGGGCACACTTTTCTCAAAAGTTTAAAAAGTGCCCTTTTCAGAGAGGAAGTGTCCTTTTTCTAAGGGAAAATAGCCCTTTTTCAGAAGGAAAAATGCTCTTTCAAAGAGGAAAAGTAAATATGCCTTTTTAGTAGTTTAGAAAAGGAACATGCCCTTTCAAACATTGAAAACCTTTTTTCTTCATATATATCTGATTTTTGATTAAAGAAAGTTAACAATATTACCCAGAAAATACTAAAAATGTGAAATCTCACACGCTTTGCGCACATACACTATTCTGACTTTCCCATAGAACAAAGTTGGGGCCCAACAGCCCCTATACCTATTGGACTTTTTCATACTTAAAAAGCCTTCGCCTCTTCCTACCTTTGTTTTTCCAGCTTATAATTTGTACAAACTCTTTCAAATAGTAGGGCTTTTTTAGAGTATGCGACCAACCCCAACTTTCATTCGTGGGGCATTTTTTAAATGGGCCATGCAGGGCAAAAGCTTTTATTTGCACCCAGGTCATTGTAATGACATAAACTGTCGTGCCCTCTCCCCATCTACTTTGTAAAGTTTAAAAAAAGCCCCTTTCATGCCTTTTCAGACTGACAGGGATTTAAAAAATAAAAGTGTTATTTACTGTATTAAAATATATCTAAGTCCCATAATCATAATTGATCTTTTTATTGGTTGAAGAAAGTAACACAAACATTGAGCAAAATACCCAAAAATTCACTTGCTCGGGAGCGCCAAGTTAAATTAAGGTTCTGGAAACAACATACAATGGGACACTTCCACTAATTTGCTGAAGAATGGGTGTGAATTTGGGCCATCTGGTCTTAATTCATTCTAAAAAATGTTACATATCTTATTCACAGCTTCAAAAAAATTATGGCCTCCCATAAGTACCCTTTTGCTTTTCACATTATTTTAGACATTAAGTATTCTGATTCATGAACCATACAATGGCTGATCATGATCAAGTCGAACTCCTTTCGATTTCAAGACTATAGATTCTATGATCAAGACTAGATTATATGATCTAGATTATATGGTCTATACATTTTCCAATTGAGCAATTTTGTAGATTTCAATAAAATTGTTATATTTTACTGAATTTTGGACCACAATATCTTAAATTTTTGAAGCTGTAAATCAAAAAAGAAGGGAAAATGGGCTATCAGTAATGTTCAAACCTATAAAATTGTATAATTTTCCGTGTGGTGGGGAGGGGGGAAAGCTATATTGCTTTCTGTGCTACATGCTTTAAAAATATGATACTTGGAAAGTGCCCCTCAGATCCCTGTGCCCCCCACACTTTTAAAGATCTTCCACCACCTCTGATCAGAACAATGTTATTTTATCCTAAAGACTTAATACTCATGGGCCATAGGGACGAGGGGTGCAATTGCCCTCCATTTTTTTATAATAATGAATACAATATCTCCTGGTTTTCTTTTCTTTCTCTCTAACCTTTAACCTTAGCATCATCATCACAGATATATAATAAGGTGGATACCAAACTTTGACATCACTCCAATTGGATCCCACAAAACCCACATGCTAATTTATTTAATTAATTTAGGCTTTTTTCCAGTCGTTGTACCTTCAGCAAACTTTTTCTACAGCTGACGAAAAGTTTCCCAAGCAAGTGAATGGCAAAAACAAGTAAGTTATGCTTATTTTCATGTTTTAGCTCATTATTCTGAAATATTTTAAAAGAAAATAATCAGTTGCAATGGTTGAGCCATATTAAGTGCTCAGAAAGAAAACTAAGTTACACCTATTTCACAAGGTTCCATTATTTGGGACTTGTGCAACTTTAAAACAAAACATGAATGTGGCGATTAGTTTGAAAAATTATTATGTCAGTCTCAATTGTAACGTCGTCACTACGTATTGAGGGATGTGTATAATAACTAGGTAACATTATGGGTGGTTGAAATTTGGGGGTGGTTGAAACTAGAGGCTCACCATAGGCCTTATGGCATGCCTAAGTAAATTTACACCTAGGCCTAAATAACATAACAAGATGACAGGCGAAGAAGGACTATATCACATCAAAGAAAGTTCAAACATGGGCCACCACAAAAGAAAATGACAGTAAACTCAAAGATGTCCTTAGTAAAGAGCTTTTATAAAAGTTCTTTATTTTAGATATTTTGTTAAATAAATGAATTTAATAAATTACTAAGAGCCTACCTCGCAGCACTCTATACTAGTACCAGCAAACTTCATGGAGTTAAGCTGATGTAGGTATACAGTTGTAGGCCTACAACTAGCACTACACTAACTTAGAAATCAAAGTTAACCAATGTATCATTTTCTTCTTTACCTTGTGTTGCAGGATGAAGCAAGACATTGCCACATAGGCCTTGCCTTGCAACAACCTATTAAAGAGGGATGTGTGATTTTGAAGATGCAAGAAGGCAGAGTACCAAAAGTCTGATTGGTACATGCACTGTATAATTATGAACTTCATTTGAGTGGCATCATATGCAGTGCCATATTCAGCTTTCGATGCCAGAGGGTGGGGCAAATGGTAATTATCGGAAAAGGGCTGTATGCAGAGGCAAATAGGAAGCGATGGCGATTCTGATTTTACCTTCCTGACCTTCGAGGTAATTTGGGATATTACTAATATAAATTTGAAAAAATGAAAGAAAATTTTGTCAAATTATTGGAACTTTTGGTACAATTATTGGAAATTTGTATAACTATTTTTAAACAATTGGCAACATTTCCTGAAAATTAAAGATTTTTGTCAAAAATTTCCTAGAAAATCAAAGAAAATTTCCCAAGATCAGAGAAAGTTGCACGAAAATGAAAGTAGTAGAAAAAAGTTTTCGGAAAAAAAAAAAACAATCCTGACAATTAAAGAAATTTATGGAAAACTTGAAGATGAACCAAATTTATGATATTCATTTTTCATCATTTATTTCCCTAATATGATGTATAGCATATTCGTGTACTAGTATACCCCACTACTTACATTTACATACATAATTTCACGCGGGGAGGGGGGGAGGCAAGTTTCCTCCTGTAATAATATGAGATTTACTTTATTATTCACATCACCATGTGTGTCAATACTCATCATAAACCTACTTCAGATTATGTACCATCTGAATCATCCTCTCTCATCATCATCAACACGCTTAATTGGAGTCTCACATTATATTTTGTAAACTATTACTTGTCTTACTTCTCTTATTAATTATCTTAAGTGGAACTCTATTTACACCCCCATGACCCCCACTGAACATGCCACTGGTCATATGACATCAATCCAAAATGAGAGGATGCGCAAGATGGTATAGGTAGCATGGAACTAATTAGGTATCACTCCGCCATCCAAAAATGAGAACCCTCAGAGAAAAAGCTAATGAAAATATTTTCGAGAGGTCCCATGTCATGGGACAGTAAGCTGAGAAGTTGCCAAAACCTCTCTGGTGACCCCCTATTGAAAGTACCCTCATCCGAGAGTTATTAGATGGTACTTTTTGAAAAACATCACAAAACATTCCAAATCTATAACATTCTGGTAAAGAGGACCCCGAACTTGACTCTTTCATCATAGGCTTCAACGGGGCAAGTAATTAGTTCCATGCTACCTAAAGCGTAAGACGGTGAACTATTTCTTTAGTGAATTTGGAGCTCTGAAATAAAGGTCATATAAATACTGATGCCACCATTTTTGTTTCATACTGTTGATTCTGCAGGTTTTTTGAGTGGAATTAATTTTTGTGACAGAATTTGTAACAAAATTTGAATTGAGTGATCATGTGAAACTTCAAGTTTCACAGAACTTCAAGTTTCACAGAAACACCAAAACTTGACTCCCCTGGAAGATTATATACAGTACCTTGTGTAAATTATGAAACAATGCAAACAAGCTTGTTATCAAACTGCCACTGCTTTTACCCACAGTGGAACTGACCTTTCTATAACTTGAGAATAAATGTATCACTTATTTTGTTGTAATAAGTAGCTTCAAGTTCCTCCATCCAGAATGAGACTTGATTTGATCAGGGTTTTATCTGAATATTATAGTACACCTTGATGCACAACAGTAAGCCGATTTATGTATTTTAAATAAGATTGATAAAGCTATATTTAGTAATCTACTTGCAACTAGCACGATGTTTAGAAATTAAAGTTAAGCAACCTATCATTTTCATTATAATGCAGGATGAAGGACATACAGCAAACAGAGCAAGATGTTACCATATAGGCCTAACCTTGCCATAGAGTACCAATGACTAAGGAGGAATCTATGAAGATGCAGTATACCAAAATTCCTAAGGTATGACAAGTACATTAGTGAACATTAGAGTGATGTCATATGGCATAAATCCAAAATGAGAAGATGCATATTATGGTGAAATAGATGCGAATGAAACTGTCTTTTGGTGAATTTGGAGCAAGTTCTGACATGAAGATGATGAAAGGCACATTATTTGTATTTCATTTAATACTACTGTAGTGTTGTTGAGTGTAATCAAATAGTTATAACAGAAATTGTAACAAAGTTTGAAGTATTAGTGGTTTTTGTGATCATATGAAAATTAAAGTTTGATTGAAACACCTCAATGAAAAAAGGGTACCTTCTTTTATTTATAAAACAATGCTAGAAAGCAAACTGCCACTGATTTAACCCACATTCAATTTTGTGTACACTGTTGTCTTAGATATTCCACAGAAATCAAAACTTTGCATGAATTCACCAAAAAAAGTTAAAAAATCCTATCAATGGCCTATTTCAGGTACAGTATTAAGTTATAAACAATTTCCAGCTTATAATATTGTTTGTGCTTGGAACTGCTGTTATCAAACAGAATACACTGTACATGTACAGTATATATCAGTGATATGTACAGTGTATATCGGTGATATGTACAGTGTATATCGGTGATATGTACAGTGTATATCGGTGATATGTACAGTGTATATCAGTGATATGTACAGTGTATATCAGTGATATGTACAGTGTATATCAGTGATATGTACAGTGTATATCAGTGATATGTACAGTGTATATCGGTGATATGTACAGTGTATATCGGTGATATGTACAGTGTATATCGGTGATATGTACAGTGTATATCGGTGATATGTACAGTGTATATCAGTGATATGTACATTGTATATCAGTGATATGTACAGTGTATATCAGTGATATGTACAGTGTATATCAGTGATATGTACAGTGTATATCGGTGATATGTACAGTGTATAGTGTGATATGTACAGTGTATATCGGTGATATGTACAGTGTATATCGGTGATATGTACAGTGTATATCGGTGATATGTACAGTGTATATCAGTGATATGTACAGTGTATATCAGTGATATGTACAGTGTATATCAGTGATATGTACAGTGATATGTACAGTGTATATCAGTGATATGTACAGTGTATATCAGTGATATGTACAGTGTATATCAGTGATATGTACAGTGTATATCAGTGATATGTACAGTGTATATCAGTGATATGTACAGTGTATATCGGTGATATGTACAGTGTATATCGGTGATATGTACAGTGTATATCGGGTGATATGTACATTGTATATCAGTGATATGTACAGTGTATATCAGTGATATGTACAGTGTATATCGGTGATATGTACAGTGTATATCAGTGATATGTACAGTGTATCAGTGTATATCGGTGATATGTACAGTGTATATCGGTGATATGTACAGTGTATATCAGTGATATGTACAGTGTATAACAGTGATATGTACAGTGTATATCAGTGATATGTACAGTGTATATCAGTGATATGTACAGTGTATATCAGTGATATGTACAGTGTATAACAGTGATATGTACAGTGTATAACAGTGATATGTACAGTGTATATCAGTGATATGTACAGTGTATATCAGTGATATGTACAGTGTATATCAGTGATATGTACAGTGTATATCAGTGATTAACAGATCTTTCTTGAATTTTTCTATTATTTTTACTGTTACCTACTGTTTGGAAGCTTGTAGAAATAGTACGGTTGATGCTGGGGGTCTTATGAATAGAAAAATTCACGTATGCCTACAAATACCTTAAACTCTAATTTCTGTTAAATAATTGTGATATTTTCAATTATTGAGGTAACATTCACTGTTACCAGGTTTTGTATCACTCTCTTTTATAGTCAATTTCTGTGGTGTCAATGACCTTACATGAAGTATAGACAGCCTCAATGTTTCAGAAGTACCAGATGTATATTCAAGAAGATTTGCCCAACCAGACTTGGAGAAAAAAATAATGAAATCCTTTCATACTGTACCATTCAGAATGAAATTTAAAAATGACAGTATCTTGGAAAATGCTCAACTTTGTAAGCTATTGCATGAAGATAATGTTGACCAAAACAAAGATACCCATTAAGTGGAGCATTGGCATATTTGTAGAGAAATGTTTTATGTATGGCAGTTTTATTTTCATGTATGTTTGCATTTATCTGAAAACTTGCTGTGAGTGAAAGGAATTAAAACAAATAGTTAATATAATTATTTATCATGTCATGGCAGATAAAGTGAATGTCTTTATTATTCATAGATCATTACCTGCATAGTGATGCAGGGCCATTATTCTCATTTGGAAAAGGGGGAGGGGGGAGGTGACATGGCCTCTTATCCAAAAAGTATGGGGGAAGGGAAACAAGCAAATTTTCCCTAAAATGTACTAAATTGTTAATATTTTGCTGAAAAGTGTGGTGGAGGAGGGACATATCCCCTGGGAATTATGGCCTGTGGTGATGTATTCAATGTGTACAATGAACTTTACTCTTGATGTAGATAATGTTACTTGCATTCATCCTTTGACACATTATATTATAGTGGAATTACACAGAGACATTTGAGATAGACGTCTGTAGTATCTCTCTCTCTCGTGAGGGGGAACGCCTGTAGTATTTCTCTCGTGAGGGGGAACGCCTGTAGTATCTCTCTCATGAGGGGGAACGTCTGTAGTATCTCTCTCGTGAGGGGGAACGCCTGTAGTATCTCTCTCATGAGGGGGAACGTCTGTAGTATCTCTCGTGAGGGGGAACGCCTGTAGTATCTCTCTCATGAGAAGGGGAACGTCTGTAGTATCTCTCTCGTGAGGGGGAACGTCTGTAGTATCTCTCGTGAGGGGGAACGTCTGTAGTATCTCTCTCGTGAGGGGGAAACGTCTGTAGTCTCTCTCTCATGAGGAAGGGAACGTCTGTAGTATCTCTCGTGAGGGGGATCGTCTGTAGTATCTCTCTCGTGAGGGGGACGTCTGTAGTATCTCTCTCATGAGGGGGAAACGTCTGTAGTATCTCTCGTGGGGGGAATCTGTAGTATCTCTCTCGTGAGAGGGGGGGAACGCCTGTAGTATCTCTCTCAAGGGGAACATCCATATGTGAGGGTATGTGCTGCCCTAGCAGGTTCACTTTTGCATCATTTTCATAGTGCATGTGTCTTTTCTGCATCATTTTTGTAGTGCAGGTGTCTATTTCATTGTGCTGGTCCTCAAAAAAGCTATTTTTTCTCTGTTAATTTTGTACTGCTGATCTATTCTTACAATATTTTTGCTGAATACTCGATACTGCTGGTATCAAAATTGACTTTGTTGATACTGGGGGTATCAAAATTGAATAATTTCATACTACAGGTACCAAAATAGATGTCATACTGTGGATATGGTTTTTGGTTGATGGGTTGCACATGGCTACTACTTTTTATTAAAAAGTGCACCCCCCATCTTCTCTCCGCCTCTGTATCTTTGTGTGGGAGTTTCATTTTTCATCAAGTTTCAGGCACAGAGGGCCTCCTATCTTTTTCATTTTATATCCCATCATAGTCCGGTCATGTGACACATCGTACCCTAGCTCGCTCCTGGGCTTGCTTACTCGCCTCTTGCCATGTGTTATCTAATCAGCGAGGAAAGATTTCCGTCCAAAAGGGATATAATATTATTTTTATCCCAAATTATAATAAGCTGACGCAGTAAGACAAGACATATAATTTAAAATATCTTTTAAGCTATGTTTTTTTGCAAGTTAGGCTGTCCTACTCGTTGTATTATCCATGTTTTAAGACAAGGATTTCCACCTTTTATGTCAGAAGGGTTGACCTGTTAGGCTAGAAGATATGATGTGTGAGTTAATGGGGTCAAAGGCCACAATAATGATCTGGGAGGATAAGCTTAGGCTCAATTCACAGCTGGACCCAAAGGGCATATTTGTACTATGATCGTTCGCCCTCTTTTGATATGACGTCATCCAAGATGGATGCGCCCTCGATAAAGTTAAAGAGTTGTAAGAGGGGCAGTTTCTTTGTTAGGGCTAACATTATTTCCCAATGAAATGTATTCTGGTTGTCAACTTAGATATCATATATGCTACCTATATTTCTTCTGGGAGTTTCATAAGATATTTAGGACCTAATTACTGGTGTTGATGTGTCAGGGTGGCCGCCAGTTGTTTAGTATGGTTAAGTGTCCTTGACCTTAGGACGTATATTATATCCTTGTATCATATTGATATATTTTAGTGGCATGGGTATTATTTTATAGTTTTATATCCATGCTTTATATCTTTTTTATATATTATTACTTTCTTACTTATCTTGTAAAATGTTATGGTTTTCTTTCTCGTACTGCATAAAATCAGCTGGGTATATTATTGGTCAACGTGCTGCAATTTATAATATCATCTGGGCATGGACGGTGGACAATATATTTTACTTCTTTGGGTTGAGACAGGAGCTCAAGGTTTTTCTGCTGGAATATGGTTTTATTATTGGGTGTAAATCTGAGTGTTTATGATTTGGTCCATGAATAGTAACAAAGGTACAACATGGTCCCAAATTCTTTTAGTTTTGCAGAGGTAATTCTCTGCTTAATTTCCATTATTTCAGGATTCCGTTAGTTGGCTCATGGAAATTTTTACCATTTATATCATTTGTTGTCCAACTTTAAATAGTATTCAACATTTGAAGGGATGAATTCCGGGTGTAATATTTTCAATTGTAGTCTGGGGAACAAGCATACAACCCGCCTTGGTACTTTAAATAGTCATTTGTTATTGGTTGTATTACTCCTTTTTTATGTATATGCTAGAGAGCCTTATGAGTGTTTCTCTTCTTTTTATTTCCATAGGTGAATAAAGCTGTAAAGAAGCTTATTGTTGTTGTTCCACCGCCCTCTTTGTACTGATTTTTGATATTGTAATACTTGTATTGGCTCTACACCCAGTACTAGAAATCCCACATGTTCAAGTTGAAATAAAGAAAGACAAGAAACGTATGATGTTTGCTTTGCGTGTTTGGTTTCCATATCGCTACATTTGTATGGAACATAATGCTTGTTATTTATTTTGAATGTCAAATCCAAATGCAACAGAAGTATTTTTCTACGAGGCTGTGAATGTCCTGACACTGCAAAATAATTTATTCTGTTAATTGATCAAACTGAAAAAACAGATGACATTACTTTATAGTTTGTGTATACCATTGAGCTATTTACTTTAACAGCCACAGCTTATAATTTAACAATGACTATTGGAAGCAGAATCTCTTTAGACAATGACAATTATAAGCTTTGAAGTAATTATTTGAACCTTTTCCCACTAAATTAAATGTAAGTAAATGATGGTGTACAGCCAATTTTGATGAATCTTAGAAGCATATTAACCTTGGCTACAAGTTCAAAAGAGAGTAAACATGTTGCTTTTGATTTAGCAACCAAATGAATTTTGAAGGACTGTGGACATCTAGAGGCAACATGGACTTAATTGGCTGAAAATATGATGTAAGCCACTAAAATAGCAAAATATTCCATTAAAATTGGTTAAAAATTGACCAAGTTACTGCATTTTTAACTTGTAGCTGTTATTGCACCATAATCTGTCAAATCAATTAGAAGGGAGGGGGAATCTTGATTACCTTTTGCAAAACCTTTTTTGTTTTGTTTATTCCTCTGTAAATGTAGTTTGAAATAAAGCGTTGGATTTGGAGCAAAAGTTTTGGAACTTGGTTATATCCCAAATCATGTATCTAGAAAAGACCTGAAATAAACAAGTAGCTGAATTTGAAGAACAAAATCTAAAGAATTATATAGCGATTTTGAGATGTGTTCCTCTTGCTATATCATGAATTCTGCACAAATTAACAAATCTTGAAACTTCTTTTAGTCATAACTTGAAAATTAAATAAGTCTTTTACAAAATGTAAAAAATATTCTTCTCAGAATTCCATGATCTTTCATACATCTTAAATTTGCTAGATATCCATAGTCCATTAAAGAAGTGGTTCATCACCATCTTTGTCATTTTCTTACCTCATATTAATCCATGGGCTATATGGAAACTAAATCATTTCTTTCAATAATGTATCAGTGACTTCAGGTAGGTTTTTCTTGCATGTACAAGTGTATCACTCTAGGTTTGTTTCTGGTGAGCCAGAGCAGGTAGGCCTAATATGACATGTAGTTTAAGACATTGACAGTGATCTCAAGGAATGACACAGCAACAAGAAGCAGTGTGTGTTTTGGAAAATGAAATTAATAGGTTTTACAAGTTTTCATTCAAAGACCAACAAATTGGCATTCACCCTACAGAAAAGTAAAAAAACTTAACTTGTCAGACTTTTTGACAACGGTATACTTTAATTATTTAGCTGTACCTTAACCACAACTTAATCAAGGCTTTCACTAGGCCTACTCTGCAGACATTAACACACTAAATGCTGGTGATGCGCTGTTTATTTTTCTGCAGCGTATAGGCTCTCATGCGAGCGGCGTGGCAAACATAAAAAGGCACGATTTTTGAAGAATAAAATGCATACGGCACATGTCATGCCAGGCAAAAACAGTGCGAAATTGTTAGGCATGCACAGTGCTGTTACCCTTGCCCTTAACATGGAAATAGGGGACCAGTGATATCTCACGAATTGGCCAGCAAAGATAAAAGCTACATACAATTAGAAAAAAAACATTGGCAAATATCTGTTATGATAAAGTAGGCCATGTTTGAAACCGGAAAGTATAACGTTGGTATCTTAATTGAAGGCAAGCTGAGAACCAGTAACTTCCCTAACTAGCATTAGTACTGCCACTATCCATACAAATCATAGGCTAGGTCACATGTGGCATGACGTTGCTACTTGCCACCTCCAGCTCTCATTTAAGACCTCTGTAAGGCAGGCTTATATTACTAACATTTCTATTCTTCTGTACACGGGAGACTGTTATGATTGATATCATGAATCTACTCGAGCGAACTTTAAAAACATTGACACACTGTACCGTACAGGTATATGTGGTACCAGAACACATGTAGTAATCCACTTATGCATTACAAGTACAACACCCAGGAAATCAGCTGATCAGTTAGGTGTTTAGGTAGAAAAGTGCTGTAAATATTTTACTTGGAAATTTCTAATGTTTTTTATTATTTGGTAATAAAACATAATCAAGATACAACAATCATTTTTTGTCAAGCAATTATTGCATTTTTAATCAAAAGTGAATCCTAAATTAAAGAAAACTAAGTCTACCCGAACTTGCGACTGAGTAGACTTCTATATATGAATATCCAATGCGGATTCTTGCATATGCGCACGGTGGATGCTCTAATGAGAACCCACCTTGCCTTACTATGACGTGAAAGTTTGTTATCTACCTTATATATCTGTGATCATCATTTACTATGCTTACCACCCAATAGCACTGCCACAAGACTAACACTTCTCTCTGCACTCAGACCTTGCACCTGCAAACACTAAAACATTCATATAATAACCTCTTTAGGCACATTATGACTTTTAACTGAAAGTGTTGTAAATACAAACATGAAGACATATATGCTTACAAAAATAACGTTGTTTTTCCCCAGTAACTAAAATGTCTTACAGCCACCTATGTTTATACTCATCATAGGCCTCACCAGAGAATATAAAATGGGGGTCAAATCACGAAATGATGGCGTCCTACTCTACTTTTTTCCATGCGCGTTGTGCAAGATAATCAGCGTGGGGTCCAGGGTCCCGCTTAAGGGCCCCTGGTGGGGTCCAAGGGCAAAGGCCTGGTGAAGTCCAGGGGGAAATTCCTCATATGCTCTGTGATTTTAGTCATTATGAGGGCCTAAAAGTGGATGGAATTTGACACGTTTTTATGTATCCTTGGATGCTTTTTTTCTACACACTTGGGGTATGTGTATTGGGAGTGGTGCTACAGCATTCAAAGGATTGCATCATTTCAGGAAGTTTTTCGTGCCACACATCTTATTTCTATGCTTTCTGTGAATATAGTATAATTGCTGCTGGAAACTAGACCTATATACTAAGGCATATATTTCATAGCCTTGGTTACTAACATATAGGTTCAATCACAGGGGTTCACGGGCGGGTAGTCCAGGGACTCACTTTAGAGCTAGAGCTGTGTACAGTTCACATACCATTATTGCATCTAGGTAATTTGTCAATGTAGAAATACTTCAATTTTTGGGATAGGCCTATTTCATAACTTCTTCAAGGAATCTTATTCTTTGGTGAGGCATGTAATTTTTAGAACACTTTTGAAAAACATAACATTAAAATTTTCTTGAATGAAAAAATGGGTGTCGTTCTGACCCCCCTTATCTCCCCCTCCCTTGGTAAAACCTATGCTCAATATATAAGTCTACAACATGACAGCATCCTTATGATTGGACGCCTCTCATTTGAACTGACCTGTGAGGATGTAGTCTTGCCCCTCCTCTAGGGTCGCTCCACAGATTGCAGTTGGAGTAAAGATGACCAGTTCTTCATGTTCTTCCAGGAAGTCCTCATTGTCCTTAAAGACCTCCAGAATGACCAACTCATTTTGAATGAAAGAATTTTGTAGAAGCCAAGATCTGGTTCCCCTGGCAGGGGAGCAGGGTACTTTGATTGGATGTAAACCTTTGCAGCTGAAAAAAATAAAGTGAAAGCCATAGAGGGTAAAAATCACATATGCTGTCAAAGATTGGGTTAATTTGAAATACGTTGGGAAAACATGCCCCCATTAATGGAAGGGGAAACCCATCCACCTAATTGTCCATAAAAAAAAGTTGGCTTGCATCGGTTTTCATGTCAATTACAGCCGACATTAACAAAATGACTGTATATGAATAGTTTTGTTTTTGCTTAATTGTCACCAGAATATTGTCCTCCCCCCCTCCCCCTCCCCTCCCCATTACCATACACATACAAATATTCTTATACCACATGGCCTCCATAGATTAGGTTTGGTAAAAAATAAAAGACGGGGGCTATAAATTGAGCTGATCATGCTAGATTATATGAATGGCGAATACCATAGCAATTCAACTTGTTGATCATGAAAGAAGTGCCTGGGTTCCAATATGCCTGCCATTAATTCTTCTTGCTCACATGATGCTAAACTCTGCATAGCTTAAATTTGGCTAATCTTTCATTAAAAAGCTCATAAATATTTTTTTTAAATCATCAAAATGTCCAATAAACATGGTTTTGAAATTATTTAACCATGTTATTGCATTTATGGCATTATCATTTGGAAAGTACATAAAAAACAGCAAACACTAAAATATATCTTTGTATATTTTGTATATTTGATATCCTTACAATATTTAGACGACAATTATTTTTACATTAATTCCAGAAGTGTTTATATATAAGATTTTTTTTTAAATACATCAAAATTAAAGAAAGACTTTTGTAAAAACTTTTAAAAAACATTTGTCTTGCATGATATTTCTGTAATACCACATATTTGTATCATATAAAAAATTCATAAACTTTTTATTTTTTACAAAATAATTTGTTTGCTGGGAATCTGACAGTTACCCACACTTTTCCCTACACCTTCTTTTGCAAAAGTAGGCTTACCATAGGGCTGTAGGGCAACTAATATTAGCGAGGCATGCAGGAACATGTACATTTGAGCACCTTCAAATTAAAGGAGATATTAAAGAGGTGATATTGTCATATGTGCACAATATTTAGAATTCCTTTCAAATTTTTTGATTGGTTGAAATTTTGCTGCGCGATTCGATGTCTCGTATTGCAAGGTATATAGTTATTAAACTGCCTTGAAGGTCACTATACGAGATAGCCCAGACGCTTGCGGCGATCGCAGACAATGTTTTTTCTCAAATCATGTCGTGAGTTCGAGCCCCGGTAGAATCGTTTATTTTGACTTTTGTTTTCATCTTCTTTTTTTTTCTCAGTGATTTTCATTTAATGACTATCATTGTAGTATTATAATGCTAAAATTTCACTTTCGCTTTCTTACAAAAAAGCATTGAAAAAACAAATTAGTTTCTCGTCACAGTAACGTAATGCGCTGTGTATGTAATTCTGCACACACAACATACATGTTAGTGTCTGGCTGTACTGTGTGGTACAAACAGACAGAGGATCGGATCTTGCCTCCACAACCGGAAGTGACGTCAAAATATAGTATCCCCCATTTTTACCGTATTTTACTGAGACGAGCCTCCCTCTTTAGTTCTGACATTACATGCATAAACTCTTTTCATATGATGTTGTATATTTTAAATAGGAGCAGCCATTTTGTTTATATATTGTACAGGTTTTGACAAAATCCTGGTCGCCCAGTGGATCAAAATTTTGTTCACTGGGCAACCAAAATTTCTCACCAAATGGTTGCCAGATAGTATGTCAAAAAATTAACTGGTGGGAAGGGTAGGTAAACTCCAGCAAGTATTCAAATTGAATGTGAGGGAGTAATCAGAATTGGTAGCTGAATAGTTCAAAATATTTTGTGATATCGACTGAATCATATAAAGTAAGCCATCAAAATTGAATGGAATGTCACTCAGCTTCAAAAGAAAAAGATAATTCTTACCCCATTCGGCCTCACAAAAATGTGTTTGTGGATGTTTCTTCCCACAGTTTCTACAATCCCCACCATTCTTTCCATGAGCAAAAACCACACATCCAAAATGAAGAGAAAGAACACAATTCTGGTGAGTTCCATGGCACAATGAGAAGATAACAAACTTGGCTCATAAAAGTTAATACTGTAAATAAGAAAAGCGCAGATAAACTGGAAAGAAATATTCTTTAAGACCCTTTTATATATCTCCCTGCATTTTATTATATTTTGTCAGTTCCATCAAAAATGTGTATTTTTTTTCTTAATTAGCAGATAATCTTATACAAATATTAAATCAAGTTTGCTTACAAGAGCCTAATTAATGCATTGGATTCACAGCTCACTTACAATAAAAAGACAGAATGCCATTTCTTCCTGTCTCTGGTGATGTTTCATAAACTACAAAGCTCTTCAATGACATCTTAACATGATAATATGGGAACAAAAATAAATAATATCTGATAAGTCTTTTGTAAAAGATAAGAAATGCCCAAAATCAATTTACATTGTAACTGATCCAAAATTATGTGCAGGATAAATGATTGCTGAATCTTTAAGTTAGAGTTGGAGACAAGTAGATGTGTTTTGTCTGATTTTCAAAGTGCAATAACGTTAACACTTGATTAACATATATCCCCAAAAATTGATCAATTTCAGATATTTGTTGATAGGAAAATCTAGCAGGCAATTTGTCATACTAAAAATTGTATAATTTAAATAATTGTAGATCACATCAAATCCAAGAGAGAAAATGGTGAAAGGTATTTGACATCAATTAAAGCAAATTCCATGAAAATGAAACAAACTTTATGAAAATTGAAAGAGATTTTCTGATATTGAAGACAATTTCCCATAAATGAAGGAAATTTCACAAAAACTGAAGCAAATTTCATGAAAATGAAGGAGCTTTTCGAAAATTGAAGGAGAATTCCCGAAAATTGAAAGATTTCTGGAAAAAAGTTGATATGGAATCTGACTCTTTAACTTCAATTTGTTAGACCATCATCTATTGGGTGGCCAAATTGGTACTTGGCGCCCCAATAAAAATATGGGTAGGGGAGACAATTGGCTCACGTGGTTCCTACGTCACCAGGTCACTGTACGTTGACTTTGTTAGGTTAGACTTTTAAACGACGTATAGTAATTTAAGCAAATATCTTGCCAACATCATTCATGTTTTCAGTTCTCATGGCTTTCACTTCTTAAAATATAATTACGCCCTAATCAGATGGGACATTTTATTTGATATCTTTCTCATTATCAGATTTTAGTTGACATGATCCATTGTTAATAACCTTTTCAACAGTAATTGTTACAAAATTGCACTGGTCATCCTTCTTATCAGATTATGATTTGCAAAAAAGTGGGGCATGTGCAAGCTCCCTCTACTCCTTGGCCCATGTTCATATAATTCTATTATTAATCATCTTCATTGGCCATCTTATTTCATAATTTCCCTTAGGCAGTTCCTTTGCAATATGCCCTATTCATTTTTATCTCATTTGGTAAACATCCATGTTGTAACCACAAATTTTACACTAAAGAATCTGGAAAATCAATAGTTGTAAAATTAGATACCCTCCTAACAAAGTACAGGGTATGACTCCATTTAAAGCCATTGTTTCCCTTTTTGCAACTGTATATACCCCAAAGCTATTTGGGACGGAGCTACATACTGATCCCAATCAAGCGATAATCAGAATAAAAAATTAAAACCAAAAGAAAATAGTCATTAGATGTTGCTTTCTTTAAAAAAAATGTTGCATCATTATCTGCATGAATCATATATAGGAGAACAAGCATCTTCTGGACGTTTAGTTTTGTTGACCCAAGAAAGACATATGAGAGCTATTAGGATGTCAAGATGATGCCAACTTATGTGGCCATCTAAACAAGATGAACATTTCTGTCAAATATTATACAGAATTACATCTGATTTTTTTTTCTGAGAAATTGCAGAAGGAAAGAGCCCCCAAAATGTTCCTACTACAAGCAGAAAGAATTGCACTGATGGTGAATTAAGTGTCCATGAAAACGTTGATGCTAATCTGGAAGTTTTAGGGATTTCGGGAAGCTTTCGGGATTTTTGTTCATTTTCGGGAAATTCTGATTCTTTATTTTTGCAAACGAAATGCGCTACATATTAATTTGCATTATAAGTTCCCCTTCATCAGCTCCCTGCTTCCGAGGATACTCTGCTTTGTATAGAATACTGACACTTGGAAAACCTGCTTGCTTAAGTTAACGCTGAAATTAACACTATTACTAGAAAAGATGACAAACCTGTATATGCTGGAGAAGGGTAACAAGAATCCTCCCATGTTGCAGCTGATAACAATTATATTGAAGGATTTAAAATTTAGGGTTAAAATGTAAGAGAAAGCAGCATTCTTTAAAAGGATCTGTTTGGTGTAATTCATTAGGAAATGATAATGGTTTGAAACAATATGTATGTGGTCAAATTTATTTCAATCATAATCTTCCCTCAAAAAATATTGTATAATTATCAAGTATGGCATTTACTGAAGTTGTGATGTAATTGCAAACTTATATAATGTTGAAGTTGAAGCTTACTGCTCTAATTGACTTTGAATTGGTACTAAACCCTAGCCCACTGCCATATGTTACTGATGAATAACTGTCACTGCCAGCATGTTCATCCGCCATGACGATCTAACATCTTCATTTGTAAGAGGTTCTGTCAGAACCAGATGGGATGAGAAGGAAGTTAGTAAGCCTTTAATTTGCCTTTGAGACACTGATTTTAAATTTGAATTATAGTTCTGTTACAAAATGGCTTTTTATTCAAAAATAGGATATCAATGTTTTCTTATTTACAATCTGGAAATTTATGTCAGAATTTGGCCTAAACATTGTTTGTTTTCCCTCCTCTGCTACCCCTAAATCGCTGAAAATAAAAGGGCGACATTTAAATTTGTTCTTTTTCAAAAATTCCTATGCTTTGTAAAAATCCCAACAAAATGGTCTGGCAATAACTTTTACCTGATGACTGCTTGTGATATAATACAAATTTGTCCTGCCTGTTTGTAACGAGTGTGTGAGGCATAGTTGGCGATCGGAGGGGGGAAGGAGGGGGAGGAGGGAACATGTCCCTCAATAATTTTGTTCAGGGGGACGAATATGCTCATGCTTAAGGACCCACATGTCAATAAGGACCCACATGTCAATAAGGACCCACATGCCAATAAGGACCCACATGCCAATAAGGACCCACATGCCAATAAGGACCCACATGCCAATAAGGACCCACATGTCAATAAGGACCCACATGTCAATAAGGACCCACATGTCAATAAGGACCCACATATCAATAAGGACCCACATGTCGATAAGGACCCACATGTCAATAAGGACCCACATGTCAATAAGGACCCACATGTCAATAAGGACCCACATGCTAATAAGGACCCACATGCTAATAAGGACCCACATGTCAATAAGGACCCACATGCTAATAAGGACCCACATGCCAATAAAGACCCACATGCTAATAAGGACCCACATGTCAATAAGGACCCACATGTCAATAAGGACCCACATGTCAATAAGGACCCACATGTTGATAAGGACCCACATGTCAATAAGGACCCACATGTCAATAAGGACCCACATGTCAATAAGGACCCACATGCTAATAAGGACCCACATGTCAATAAGGACCCACATGCTAATAAGGACCCACATGCCAATAAAGACCCACATGCTAATAAGGACCCACATGTCAATAAGGACCCACATGTCAATAAGGACCCACATGTCAATAAGGACCCACATGTCAATAAGGACCCACATGTCAATAAGGACCCACATGTCAATAAGGACCCACATGCTAATAAGGACCCACATGTCAATAAGGACCCACATGCTAATAAGGACCCATATGCCAATAAAGACCCACATGCTAATAAGGACCCACATGTTAATAAGGACCCACATGTTAATAAGGACCCACATGTCAATAAGGACCCACATGCCAATAAGGACCCACATGTCAATAAGAACCAACATGTTAATAAGGACCCACATGTCAATAAGGACCCACATGTCAATAAGGACCCACATGCCAATAAGGACCCACATGTTAATAAGGACCCACATGTCAATAAGGACCCACATGTTAATAAGGACCCACATGTCAATAAGGACCCACATGCCAATAAGGACCCACATGTCAATAAGAACCCACATGTTAATAAGGACCCACATGTCAATAAGGACCCACATGTCAATAAGGACCCACATGCTAATAAGGACCCACATGCCAATAAAGACCCACATGCTAATAAGGACCCACATGTTAATAAGGACCCACATGTTAATAAGGACCCACATGTCAATAAGGACCCACATGTCAATAAGGACCCACATGTTAATAAGGACCCACATGTCAATAAGGACCCACATGCCAATAAGGACCCACATGTTAATAAGAACCCACATGTTAATAAGGACCCACATGTCAATAAGGACCCACATGTCAATAAGGACCCACATGCCAATAAGGACCCACATGTTAATAAGGACCCACATGTCAATAAGGACCCACATGTTAATAAGGACCCAAATGTTAATTAGAACACCCCTTTATCATTTCCATACAAAATTGCAAAATTAGGCCTATGTAACTTTTAAACATCTTTGTCAAAAAATGATAGAAACGGAATGCACAAGACATGGTATATACTGGTCCTTCATCTTGATCCCTTTCTGACTTACAGTCTTTGTAGTTTATAACAACATCTGATTGCACAGAAATGTGCTTTGGCCTGCAGCTCATTTTATGTAGCATACTGCATATGATCTAAATTTGTATTGAAACACTTTTGCAATTTAATTTTCCACAATTTGAAGATAACAAATATGTTTGGCAATCACACCTATTTCCCTTCATTCATTTTTGTAAGTACTGTGCATGCAATTGATAACATTTATGTTACGTTTTTATTTTCATCACACGATATATAAAACATTACGTGGAACTACTTTGCACTGGTAGTGATTTATGCATCTATCACTCATGACAACTAGGTTAACATCAAAGCCCAGTATCAGATTATGATATCTCACTATCAGCGTGCAGCTGTGGAAACGAGGTCATGATTCAATTTGGCATTTCTATCAAAGTTGTTAGTTTTTTCGTTAGAATTTGGTAATCGATATCTGGAATAGGAGAAAATTAAGATATCTGAAATAAAGAAATTAATTTCCACAAATTATGTAAACCCATCTGAAAACTTCCTTCATATTCTCATGATTTATCTAGAAGAATAATCCCTGATAAAGATTAGCAGTGGTTTATATTCAGATCTTTGATTGTTTGATAATACAATTCTTACATCAAGCTTCTTTACATTTGAGATGAGATTTGCAGTACTTAATGAACCCCCTCCCTCCCACCAGGGTTGAAATGTTATGTCACTTGGACTAAGATCAAAGCTCTAAACACCGCAAAACACTTCATCACAAAGACCCATCTTTCTGGCGCTGGCTAACAATTAAACATTTCATCATATAGACCCATCTATTTGGTGCTGGCTAACAATTCAACATTTTATCATATAGACCCAACTATCAGGTACTGGCTAACAATTCAACATTTCATCATATAGACCCATCTATCTGTTGCTGGCTAACAATTCAACATTTCATCATATAGACCCATCTATCTGGTGCTGGCTAACAATTCAACATTTCATCATATAGACCTATCTATCTGTTGCTGGCTAACAATTCAACATTTCATCATATAGACCCATCTATCTGGTGCTGGCTAACAATTCAACTTGCACACAAGCAAAACTGTCCAATTAAAACCTCAAGCTGAACCATAACCATTCAGAATCCCAAATGATAAATGACTGTCACGAAAGACAAATTTGATATATTTTGCAAGTTATTCCTGCATTCCTTCCTGTTTTAGTAGTAAAGAGTCAAAACATATTTTGTAAGTTGAATTTGATTTTAAAAACAAAGTGTGTCTCTGATGGCATGTAACATTTAATTTGGGTCTACATAGGTTGGAAGGCATGGGTCGTATGATCCCCCACTCCCTCCCCAATAAAATTTAGTAGAAAAGTCCATCAAATATAATAAAGGTCTAGATTGTTTTCCCTCGGCAACTCCCCCTCTCTCCCTCCCCCAATCCAAAAAGCTGGCTACATCCCTGATGATATCATTATGTGTTTTATAGCAGAATTGGGGCTCAAGAAATTCAATTAGGTCCAAAAAACCCTGCTAGGTCGTAAATTTGTAGGGCTTACGGTCTGCTAAAGGTCCTTAAACAGTTACAAACAAGATCCCGCTAGGTTTTTATGAAATATCATGCCTTTTATAATAGAGTTATGGCTTAAGGAATCAATTTAGGTTGAAAAAACCATGCTAGAGCTTCAAAATTGACGTAAGGGTCAAACATCCTGACTTATATTGAACAATTCTGGGTTATATAGGGTCTAAAATTCGCACAAATATTTAGATTTTTGCCATCTGCCATTGGGGATTCAACACGATTTTTAAGACTGGGCATACACTTGTATGTCCACCCGATAATCACAACAGACTTTCACACATCTGTATCCTTTTCTAAAGATAAAGAGAGTAGGGAGGCAGACACAAGGTTAGGATTGGGTGGGAAGGAGTGTGTGTGTGTGGGGAGAGGGGGGGGGGGTGCAGGTAATAGAGTTTGATATATACTAAGTTCAAGATATAACTAAAAACAGGGTTCTATCATCATGAATTTGGCCAAAAATGCTATTATTCCAATCCAAATCATAGCGAAGAAAGATTTACAATTTGGTAGAGATTGACGGTATATTTACAAGTTGTGCAATGGGTAAACTTCATACTCCTATGCATAAGAAATCCGGAAAACTAATGGGATGGTCCCCAAAAAAGCCTACCTGATCACAAAAATGGTAGCGTGCAATAGAATATCAAATGAATATCTAACGAAATAATGTATAAATGTCCTATCGCTTGGTGTAGGCATTTTCGGTGTAGCTTTTCGGTTATGCCGTGAATGAAGAGGGACTGCACTCAAATTTTGCACCATGGCTCCATGAGCAAAAAACAGAAAATTCAGGATCATATTATTCGCAAAAATGGAACAAAAATTATTCTATACATTATTAACAATTTTTCTTTTCACTTTTCTGTCCAAATTTCCGAATGACTTTTGATGATCTTGGATCAACATTTTTGTAATTATTGTAGGGTGTCTCTAGAGGAGGTGGAATCAGGGCCCTGGCACCCTCCCCCAAACTTTTCTCAAAGGTTAAAAAGTATCATTTTCAGAGAACATTTTTAAAGAAGGAACGTGCTCTTTCATACATTGAAAACTTCCCGGCGTTTTAGATCATATATTTGATCTTCTCATTGAAAAAAGTAACATAAATATCGCATGCATATAATCTACTTCCAATTTTCCCTAAAGACAATCTTTGAGCCAAGAAGCCCTGCATTGAACTTTTTTTTTCTGCTGAAAAAGCAATATGCTTACCCGCTTGTGTTATAACTAATATTTTTACTAACAGATTGGAGAAGTAACACAAAATTTTGCTATGTGAAATTTCAAAATTACTATGCTTTGGGATATTGCTAAAGCAGAAGTGGGTAAGAATCAATTACCATCCCCCCTTCACAATAAAGGTTGGGAGATAAATACCACCCATCTCCCCAGAATCTACTCCTTTGCCTATGATAGCTTTAATTGACAACCAGTGACACCCAAAACTAAAAATGCACGACGAGTGAACACACAATTACAATGACTGGGTTGTCGCCTGCGTATTCGGTTATGATTGAGTAACAATGCTGTTACGAAACGCTTAATACGACCCGGACGAGAACACAGGTACGACGTACGGACAGACCTAACATCGGCAACAATACCTCCATATAGATATACACAATAATAGGTGACAGCAGGATCAAATTTTGTCGTTTTCAATTTTCAGCACATAACTTCTTATTTTCTGAGAATTATTTATCTTTATTTTACTATGCATAAATAGGTCGTCTTTGTTGTTTCCACTTTGAGAGATCGATCAGGCTGTTATATTTCTTTGATTTATCTATGGAACAATCCAGTTATATTTCTTGGCTTCACCTATACAACACATGGAACAATCCATCCTCACGTCTGTCTCCGTAAATCAAGCATGGAAATCTATCAACTGAAAATAGCTCCATGATGCAATAGATGACAACCTAAGTCAGTCCAAGTTCCTCCCTTGGCAATGGCTCAGGCAATGGCTCAGGCAATGGCTCAGGCAATGGCTCAGGCAATGGCTCAGGCAATGGCTCAGGCAATGGCTCAGGCAATGGCTCAGGCAATGGCTCAGGCAATGGCTCAGGCAATGGCTCAGGCAATGGCTCAGGCAATGGCTCAGGCAATGGCTCAGGCAATGGCTCAGGCAATGGCTCAGGCAATGGCTCAGGCAATGGCTCAGGCAATGGCTCAGGCAATGGCTCAGGCAATGGCTCAGGCAATGGCTCAGGCAATGGCTCAGGCAATGGCTCAGGCAATGGCTCAGGCAATGGCTCAGGCAAGCTCAGGCAATGGCTCAGGCAATGGCTCAGGCAATGGCTCAGGCAATGGCTCAGGCAATGGCTCAGGCAATGGCTCAGGCAATGGCTCAGGCAATGGCTCAGGCAATGGCTCAGGCAATGGCTCAGGCAATGGCTCAGGCAATGGCTCAGGCAATGGCTCAGGCAATGGCTCAGGCAATGGCTCAGGCAATGGCTCAGGCAATGGCTCAGGCAATGGCTCAGGCAATGGCTCAGGCAATGGCTCAGGCAATGGCTCAGGCAATGGCTCAGGCAATGGCTCAGGCAATGGCTCAGGCAATGGCTCAGGCAATGGCTCAGGCAATGGCTCAGGCAATGGCTCAGGCAATGGCTCAGGCAATGGCTCAGGCAATGGCTCAGGCAATGGCTCAGGCAATGGCTCAGGCAATGGCTCAGGCAATGGCTCAGGCAATGGCTCAGGCAATGGCTCAGGCAATGGCTCAGGCATTGGCTCAGGCATTGGCTCAGGCATTGGCTCAGGCATTGGCTCAGGCATTGGCTCATGTGCTGTGACAATTAATTCACTGTTTGCGGGACTAAGAGTTTGGGCCAAATTAATCCGGTCAGGAATCCGTAAGACCTATATTTCAACGTACAGTAATGCTTTTGTTTTCGACTGCTGATCACATGTGATAATGATTAAGTTAGTAAATTTTAATCGATAATCCTAAGCAATTTTCTAGGAAAGTTAGCCCATGAAACTATGATGATAACATAAGCCTTGCTAGATTTACATTGCAAATTCACCTGTATTGTTACTGTTAACTAGTATAGTATAGTCGTAAATGAAGACAAGGCACAGAGAGTCAAACCATGTATTGTGTAGTATTTCTCATCACTTGCAATCGTCACTTCATTGTTTCTAAATAACAAAACAGATAATGGGAACTTCAGAAATTGATCACCTTTGCGTAATTTTGAAGAAGAAAAAAACAGCATAGAATTTATTTTTCTTTAGATATGATCGAGACAAATACCAAAGACATCAACTTAGTAAATCCAGCGATGTTGGAACCACGGCAGCAAGGGGGTCACTGAGCGTGCGGGGAGGGGAAAATTTTGTTTCTTATTAAAAGTGAGAAGCCGATGAGGGCAGGAGGTGCCCTTTTGAAAGTTGAAAGTTATAGGTCATTCTTGAAGCTTGAAAACAAATAAAAATCCACTTACTTACAAATCCTACATGTAACTTAATTTAGTAGTCTATATATATATATATATATATATATATATATATATATATATATATATATATATATATATATATATATATATATATATATATATATATATATATATATATATATATATATATATATATATCTATCTATATATATATATATATATATATGTATATATATATATGCTGTTAGGGAGGTGCTATATATATAAAAAATTATGTATATATATACATATATAAATATATGTATATATATAAATATGTATATATATAAATATGTATATATCACGTTATTTCTCCATATTGTTGTGAGTTGTTACTCTTGAGTTCCGCAAGAATGTATGCTTTATACGCTCTCGATCTTTAGACAGCTGATGCTAATTGTGGCAATATAAGGAGCTAAAGCTATTTCTTCTTTGCTCGGTTGGCTGGTTTCTTCCCGTGGCGCCAAACAGAGAAGGAGTTCATTCCTTTTGTTCATACTGGTGTCTTAATCTGTGGTAATGATTTCAAATTTATCTTGCAAGCACAGATTGCATTGACCGGACTGGCCTTTCATAGTGTTGGACTTTTTAATGTCCCAGTGAATAAAAAATTCAGCACCTTAGTTTTTTTAGGTGCCACCCATCTTGAAAGTTCTGTTTTGTTGAGTACTTCGCACGTCTAAATGATTTGGTGTCAGTGTCATACCAAGGAGGTACCTCCTTGATCATACCGTTGCTTGTAAGTTCCACCTGTGAGTCTTATGTACTGCTTTGATATAGAGTCTGATGTAACAATAGCCTTATATACTAAGGTGCTGGTTAAACACTCCCCATGTAGGGGGAGTTTTCTTTGTCCCTACAGTTGCAAGTGGCTTTGGAGATCAATTAAATTGGCTTTATTGATTATTTGCGAATTATCTGATTTTAAGATGGATTGCATGTTTTTCATGCAGCAATAGCTGCTTTTATTTGGTAAAAATTTTGTGCAGCTTGTGCTCACAGGGGGAAGTGATTGGCGATGAGTCGGATGAATGTTCCCCAATGTTTTGCTGAATGTTAAACCACATTGTTTTTCTGGGTCGGTCCTATTTTCAGTTTGTTGCTTTGTCTTGTCTTTCTCGTGGTGTGTATATTGTATACTTTCTGAGTAACCGCTGGAATTAATTGCTTTGTTGGATCTGGGCACTGCTTTTGTGAAAATGTTGTGGTTGGATGAAAATTCTGAGATTCTTTTGCTCACTGCGGTAGGGATGTGTTGGAGGAGGGTGAATGATTAGAATATGCGTTGATATATATTGGTGGCTGTTTAAGTTTTCCTGTAAGGTTGATGAGTGCCAGTTTTGAGAAATAGGCTTATGTCAAGGTAGTTTACTGCTTTCATGTTGGTTTGCACGTTGATTTTGTTTTCATGTTTTTAGAAGATTTGTATATATATATATATATATATATATATATATATATATATATATATATATATATATATATATATATATATATATATATATATATATATATATATATATACACATATATATATATGTATATTGATTTTATATATATATATTTATATATATATATATATATATATATATATATATTGACTGCTTTAAAAATTGATTATATATATATTATATATATATATATATATATATTGATATTATATATATATAGAGATTATATACTTTATATATATATATATATAGATTGATTATTTATATATATATATATTATTATTTAGATTGATTTAGAGATTGATTTATTTAAAGATTTTAAAATTAACAGATTTTGAATTTAGAGATTTTGTTTTCATGATTTTGGAAGATTTCTTTTTTGTGCGGTCACCTTCGCTGCCTGAGTTGTTTAGGAGTACAGCCAAGCCATCATCTCTGTACAGACCGATACTGTCTATGTCGAGTTAAGCTTCCAACATTTAAAATTAATATATATATATATATATATATATATATATATATATATATATATATATATATATATATATATATATATATATATATATATATATATATATATATATATATATATATATATATATATATATATATATATATATATATATATATATATATATATATATATATATATATATATATATATATATATATATATATATATATATATATATATATATATATATATACATACATAATACATGTGTGAGATGGTGAGAGAAAAATCATATGCCCTCATCGGTTGAACCCGAGACCCCCAACTACCATTGTGTTGCTCTACCACTGAGCTATAAGGCCAAGTGGTATTGTGTGAACTTTCCCCTAAGGCATCAATTTCTCTCAGTGCTGCTCGAGTGCAGCTACATAATTAGATAGAGATGGTGTGAAATGTGTGGAATGCAGTTCTACTGGAACATTTGAATAATGAATGTGAGATGGTGAGAGAAAAATCATATGCCCTCATAGATTCGAACCCGAGATACTATATATATGTTGCTCTACCACTGAGCTATAAGGCCAAGTGGTATTTATTTTCCCTAAGGCATCAATTTCTCTCAGTGCTGTAGGTATATAGTGCAGCTATATATTAGATATATATATATATATATATATATATATATATATATATATATATATATATATATATATATATATATATATATATATATATATATATATATATATATATATATATATATATATATATATATATATGTATATATATATATATATATATATATATATATATATATATATATTTATATATATATATATATGTGTGTGTGTGTGTGTATATTTTTGGGGATTGAAGATTGGGATTAAAGTTATGCATTTTATTTTTGTCATAACATTGGTGCAGTTTAGGAATACAGGCTGCAGATGGACCTTTTGTGTCCATGTAAATCTCCCTTCTGCAACTGCTTATCAAAATAAAGAATATGACATGACCAAGTAATTACCTTGATGTGCATATGTGATCACCATGACTACAACCAGAAAAAAATATAAGACGTCTTGAAGATAGATTAGAATAGATCCACATTTATTAATCAGGAAAGCTTTTATTGTATCAAACATGCTACACTTGTCAACAAAATTGAAAATATCTGAAGATTCCTGACTTATCTCTTTGAATGAAGTTCACGATAGTTCTATCAGATGTGGGATATCATATGACAAAAAAGAAATTGAATTCATAGGTTTTCTGGCACAGCCTACTGTGAAGGATAATTTTAGTTATCAATCATGTAGAACAATTAAGTCTCTGATCTTAAGTTGACATTTTAGAACAAAAATATATTAAAAAATCAGCATCTAGTAGTATAGATATGAGGCAATTCCCCCTTCTCCTCCTGCAGCCAGAAACTTTGATAACAAAGTGTTTTATCTTCTGAATAACATTATTGTACCCCAACTGTTCTCCTACTGTTCACAGATTGCATGTCTGACCACTGAAGTGTGTTAGAGAACATTGGATACAAGTAAGATGTTTATATTCCTAATTTTATGAAAATTAATTATAACAAAATTCATGAAGTTTGCTCTAATCTTATAAAGAAATCTGTACAGTTTTATAGATTTTGTATTGTTTTCAACTTTCATTTCTCATTCATTTACTGGCAGGGTGTTTGATATGATATGCAGAACACTTGTCTTTTCTATGTTAATTTGAGTTGTACAAATTTTTCTTTGAAATATACATTAAACAGCAAATTCAATTAAAAAAATTGATTATCAAAACATTGAGTAGATTGTATTGCACAGCAATAAGTCTGTAATTAGTTTTGGTGTCTTTATATGCAACCCTCGAAAATTGCAATTGCTTTGTGGTCGCCAACTCAGAAAAAACTGGTGACCATGTTCCGTCATTTCCAAAATTTTGATCACCAAAATAAGTTACTCGCCAGTACAAAAAATGTTTTAAATTATAATTTTGAATGATTAAACCCTTCTTCCCCAAAAGCTTTCCTGCATGAATAATTTAAGTCCATAATTTAATAAAAACTCTTTTTAATTTAAAAAACACACAAAACAATTATCGAAAGTAAATTTGATCGACAAAGCAAATAATATATGAATCATTTCCCATCATATACTGTTGCTCAGTGATACAATACCGTACATAATGTATCAGCACCATAGGGATGGGGACAAAGTTATGGTGTAAAGATTCGGGATTAGGATTGCCAGTATTTTTGGGGCTGTAAATAATAAACGGTATTTCATGCTACCGAAATAATTTCAGTACATTAACTCTTAATGAAACTTTCATTTTGGTCGCCAGGTGAGACATAGGTGTTATTTCTCTGGCGAATAAAATCATCAATTTTCAATTTTTTGGTTGCCAAGATTTAAGTTTCATTTCCATGGCGGCAGGAATTGTTTGAGGATTTTATTAATTAAGTTCCTATTATGTAACAAATGGATAGAACCATTTTCTTAAACAGTTAACATTTTTTAAATTTTAATTTAATGCCATCCTTATGCTTTTGCAACAAAAGGAAAATAATGCGATATTATATGATTCACAAACAACACTTCGGGAGGACAGTTCATGCAGCTTTGTCTGATTGAAACAGTTAACCGTTATTCAGTCTCTGTATAGTCTTCAGTTTCAAAAGAGCTAGCTCAGACCATTGCTGCACTTTTAACATGCGCATTGCTCACAATGGCGAATTGAATACCAAAGCAGTTTTAGCCATTCATTTTAGCTCTACTTTGCCTCAACTTTTTGAATTGACGAATACACTTGCGCTTCAGCCGCTTGTACTGAAGTTTCTTGCAGTCGCTTGGCTTTGTCACTGCAGCTGCTGCTGAACCCATCTGCTTGTACTGGTATGTGGTTTCTCGTTCAATAAAGCATTTTTCATAATCTGCGTTCAGGTCCCACGCACAGGTACCTGATTGGTCAGGTTTACAGAAGCTAAACTTGCTCTCACAGTCATCCACTTGATGTTGTACAGATGCTGCCGGATTGAAGAAGCACTCGTGATAGGGGCTCCACATTTGACTCTTTGCATGTTCATATGTTTTGCCACCTTCAGGGAGAGATAGGATGCTAAAAATACCTCTGATCTGAAAGGAGAATATGGCGCATTGAATAACAAACCATGCTTAATTGTCCTGCAAGTAAGTTATAAAAGGACCAACCATCATACTCACATTCAAAGACCTGTAAATTCGTTGTAGGCCTATTCTTTAAAATTTGACAAATTTGTATTTGAATACAGGATATGTGAAGCTAAGGCATAAGACAAGTAATGGTCTTTTTTAAATTCTTCAAGATATCACCTTCAAATTTCTCAATAAATTGAGTGGCTTCCTTTGACATTCAAATGGTTATTGGGGTCAGCTACTGGACCTATGCTAATTAAAGATGAACAAGAGTGAATAAATTTACATCACAAAATGGAAAACGTACTTGTTTGAGATGTATTGTGTTGGTAGATTTGACTTGTTGGACAGCTGAAACTGTGTTCCGATACATTTTCTTCATACATTTCAGACACTTACAGGACATGCATTGCATTAAGCCCTCTAATCATTAGTTATTGTTGATACTTACAGGACATGTTTTGCATAGTCCTTCAAACAACCCTTCAAGCCCTGTAATCTGTTGGTCTGTGAGGTCATCAAATTTGATCATGGAATGGCACTTGCCTATCTGCAGGAGATTGTACTCTTCTGTGGCTGTGGGATTGCTATGCGTCACATGTTTCCCTGCAAATGTAGTGAAAATAAAGAAATGACTATACCTTAGTCTAATTACCCAATCTTATACGAATTACAAGCGGAATCGTATTCAGGTTTAAAATTCTTTCCATAGTAATTAATTCTTGCCAACAAATATATGAAGCTACACTGAGACCTGGGTCACTTGCATTGACAGTATGTGTGTAATTCTGCTTTCCAAAATGGGGGACATACTTTTCCTCCATAAAGTCTTGGGGATTTTTCAAAACTGTACTTCTTTTTTTTAAATTCTGCCTGAAAGTGGGGGAACAAATCTCCCCAGGAAATAAAGCCCTGCATATGGCAAAAAGGATTATGTAAGTGCTGACTCTAATTCAACAAGTGTGTGGTAATATTGATACAAATTCCATCTATAGAATAACAAACAGTATTGCTAATAAATAGATGGAGAATTCTCCATTGTAAAAGATGGATTTTGGGTAAGAGATTAGTTCCACATTCAAGCAAACTATTCTATCATATATTAACGAGGACTTCAAAAGAAACAAAATAGTGAGGAAAGCATTTTATAATCTTATTCAAGCTTAAAGTACTGTATCAATAAATAGAATGGATGGAAATGAGAGTAGTTGTAATATCACTTTCTTAGGAGTTTTTATATTTTTCCCTGAAATTAAATTTGTGCCTTAAAATGCATTGGCATATTGTCAGGAAAGAAGTAAAACAGAATCTACTAAGCTAATTATAATTTACTACCTGAAGATAGTAGTGTAGAAGAAATGAATGCCTAAAAAATTTAAATTTATTTACTTTAAAATACATAAACAATCGTTAACAAAGTGAGGATGAGGTCAGCAGCATTCCACAGTAGGCTTTCCTCACTAGTCATTTCAACACAAATGAGATATGAAGTAAGTTTTGTCACCATTTTGTTTCTTTTTAAGTTCTTTTTTATGAAAGAGGAACTTAACCACTAAACTAATTCTTTAAATGGATATGGAACATGTTTCTTAAGCCCCTGATTATTTTATGGTTTTGTTTGTATTAGAAAATAGTTACTTTTTGGTTCCGATGCGATAGCATCAGGATCTTATGCGGTCATGATGGCGTATGTGTGTGTGTGTGTAGTGTATGTATGTGTGTGGGTAAGTGCATGTCTGTGTGTATCTTTGTGACAGCCAGCTCATAAACACGATATCTCAAGAACAATACACTGGATTCATGTCATATGTGGTACACAGATTTACACAGATAGCCCATGGTATGTAGATGTGCCCTATTGTTTTTGAAGGTGATGTAAATGAGTAGGCATTACTTATAAAAACTGTAAAAATCTTGAAATGTTCATGTTTTAACAACCATGTGTCTGTTTTGTTTCATATTTGTTGTAATTATGATGTTAGCTGGTGTGTACATGTTCATGACGTAAAAACATTGAATTTCATTGATATGCATAGTGGGCGGGGCTTAATATGAATTTGCTGAAAAAATTATATAAACATGGTATCTCAAAAACAGTTAACTGGATTCATTTCATATGTGGTACACAGATAGCCCATTGTCCATAAATGTGCCCTTTTGTTTTTGATGGTGATATCTTGCTTAGTAATGAGTAGACAGAGCTTAATGTAAAACTCTAGAAATGTTCATATTTTAACAACTGCATGTCTGTTTTGTTTCATATTTGGTATGATTATAGCTATTATGTTATGTACATGTTCATGATGTAAAAACATTGAATTTATTAATATGCATAGTGGGCTGGGCTTAAAATGATCTTGCTAAAAAAATTATGTAAACGCTGTATCTCAAGAAAGGTCAACTGGATTCATGTCATATTTCGTACACACATAGCCCATGGTCTGTAGATGCGCTCTATTGTTTTTGGTGATGGTATCATGCTCATCAATAACTGGGCGGGCTAAAGTGAAAAATTTGAAAAAAGTGATAAATAATCAACTGACATCCATTTTGCATGATGATGATGCATGAGCATGATCATTTTGCTGGTTATTGTGTGCATGCATTATTATCAGCAGATGTCATTAATATGCATGGTGGGTGTGGCTTAATGTGAAAGTGCTAGATTATGTAATCACTATATCCCATGAATGTTACATCAGATTTATGCTATATCAGTTTCACAGATGTGTCATGGTCTGTACATATGTTCTAATGTTGTGGCAGTGATTTCATGAATAGAAATGAGTAGGTGGGGCTTACTGACAAATTGAAATAAAACCATTTTGCATCATACTTGCTATGATTATGTTGTTAATTATTGTGCAAATAATAATGTTGTCAACATTTTATTAATCTGCATGGTGGGTCTGGTTTATAAATAAATATCCTGGAACAAATATATGATGATATGCAATGACATGACAGTAAATACAAATTTTGCAAATCAATCAGCTTATGAAAAAGAAGCATCGGAACCACAAAACCTTATGGTTGGTTCTGGTTTATCATTTCAAGTTCATGTAAACTGTTCTGCAACCTTACAGTTCTTATACATAATTAGATAGAATATATCATAGACAGTGCACAGTAGACCCTTTTGATTGGGGTGTGTAAAATTAAACATTTACGGACGAAAGACTTCAAGGCTACCGACAAAAATATATCCAGATTCAAGGCCCCCATAATGTCAACAATTTTAAAAAGCACAAAAAAAGGTCATTGGTCCAAAATTGCAGAACGAGTGCCATTATATATATATTTTTTTCAATCAATTTGATAAAGTTTTCATCGTCGTTGATGGGAGTTTTACCGACGCGGACGTTTATTTACCAACAGGTCTTCAAATTTTACCGACAGCTTTATTGGAAGTGGGGGAAGTGTAACACCCCCGCACCCATGCTATTTACGCCCCTGTGTATAGACTTCAGGGGAATGTTGTAAAATTTAGGGGGCAAAACAAAATGGCTATCATATGTCTTGTGTAATTTTACCTGAAAATGATTGGGAGGGCAAAGTACCAATTTTTCATGGCTCCCCTGCACCCTCACCACTTCCTGCACCTTTGCATATGGTACATGAATAACTTCCATTACTTTAAAAAGTCTTAAAAGAAATTTCATTTATTTCTATGTAACACAAAAAATTGGTGTAAAAACCATGTTGATATCTCATCCTGTTTAGAAGTTATTGCATTTCAAAGATTTAATAAGTGTGTTGAAAACTTGCAGTGTGTGACGTAACAGCAAATCCATCCTATGTAGGTGTGATCCACTGGACACTGGAAGTTGGTATGGTCAAGAAAGAGGTAACATGGACTTACCACCTACTACATAAACCTCCAGGTATTCCAGGTTTGTCCTTCCACAAAAGCCCATTGGGCTCCATAACTCAATTGTGTCACCTTCTTCTACAGGAGAAACGTCCTGATCTTTGTATATTTCCAATACGGTGACGTTGTACTTGAAGTTTATGTTCTGATTGAATCCAATATCTGGCTCTCCAGGGAGAGGGGTTGGCTCTCCTAATCCAATCTCAACTAAGAAAACTATTAAGAAAGAGAGAGAGGGAGTTTTGTAGTTATTAAACTCTTTTAATGATAACAGGGGCAGTGTAACTTTCACAATATTGGGGCGGGGGTTAATGAGGTCAGGTGACATATGATAACAATATTGGAGGGCTAGTTAGTTGGGTTACATGATAACACATGTTCACCTAAAATCAGTGGGGCCCCTAGCCCTTTCTACAGGGGTATTTGATTTAAGCAAATTAGTTATGTAAGAAGAAGCTATTTTATTAAGTGATTTTCAAGCAGTGAATACATTATCAAAATAAAATTGGCAGACTAATAATCTAAATGATAGTTTGTTGTGGTCGCATATCAAAACACTGATTATAAGAATGGGTTGTTAACAAGTTACTTCCCTGAGGTTAACAAGTTACCGCCCTGGGGTTAACAAGATACCGCCCTGAGGTTAACAAATTGCCCTGAGGTTAAGACAAGTTACCTTCCTGGGGTTAAGAAGTTACCTCCCTGAGGTTAACAACTAACCGCCCTGAGGTTAACAAGTTACCTTCCTAAGGTTAACAAGTTACCTCCCTGAGGTTAACAATAAACCTTCCTGGGGTTATCAAGTTACCTCCCTGAGGTTAACAAGTTACCTCTCTGAGGTTAACAAGTTACCTCCTTGAGGTTAACAACTAACCTCCCTGAGGTTAACAAGTTACCTCCCTGAGGTTAACAAGATACCTCCCTGAGATTAACAATTTACCTCCCTGAGGTTAACAAGGTACATCCCTGAGGTTAGGCATCAGCAAGAACACTTTGCCCTGATCTTCATCTACATTGTTCGGTGAAACAGTTTATCCACACCTTGACACCTGACCCCCTTTCCTCAGATATGGGATATTGGTTTGGGACATTCCAGATAAGTCCATTAAATTCATTTCATATCATTTAGCCAAACAAGTTTAGATTTGGTGTCCTAGCTGCAGTGATTTCATTCTTTCTGGTATTTCCCTTCTCCCCAAATTTTGCTCAATTTTCCATAAAGTTGAGTTTAAAAAATAGGACAACTGAAATTATGCTGATCACCTTTTACCCAGTTTCAGTGCTTTTCACAGTAATTTTTCCATCCACTGATTTTGTCACAATTTCCTGAATATGCTAATTGTGAAAAGAAACAATCAAAAAAATATGATACTTTAAGTGAAATCTAATTTTTAAACTTTTAATTAAGAAAAATAAGAACAAGTTCACTATTCTGAAATGAATCCACCCACAACTGGAGATTAATAACTGATCTTTGAAACATTTATTAAAATTTTGTATTTTTCATTCATCATCATTTCATGCTATTTTATTAATTTCTCGTTTAAGTTTCTTTCAATTAATACCTGCAGGAGATGGTTAAGTAAAGTGTTGTTAATTTGAGCTGAATGTTTTACAAAAGATTATTTTCAAGAAGCAACAAATAAATAGTTAATGGACACCTGAATGAAATTTTGTACTTGACAATTTGCAGCAAAAAGCCCTAATTAAAAGAAAAACCTTTAACAGTTCTATGGAGAAGAAGCAAAGTTTACACGACAGCTTATAGCATTGTTACTATTATATCCGAATACACAGGCGACGACCCCGTTTTTGTAATTGTACGTTCACTCGTCATCGTAGTCGAATAACCTGAACTCATAATCATATAGCAAAGTTTACAGTTAATGGGGCACTAGACCGATTAAGTGAGGGAGAATTTTTTCAGACTGAAATGTTCAGCAAAGCTTGTTTTCCTCGTGGAAAGCTACAAACTGTTCTACCTAACATTGATATTTATACCAAGTAGTCATCTGAGATTTATATATAATAACATTTTTATCACTTATTTGGGAGGCAAAACAATTTAGTCCAAGATATGAAAAAAATAACCAAAATTTAAGTTTTTAAAGGATTTGTTCAGTGGTTAAGCTTGCCATCTTATATGAAAGAGGACTTTAAAATAAACAAAGTGGTAAAAAAAGCATTGCAAATTCTTATTCCGTTAGGGAGATATTTAAGTTTAAAGTTTGGTATCAATTATAGAAACGACTTAAAATCACAGCCTCAAATTCCTTTTATTATGTATTTAAAGAAAGTTTATTTAGTTTTTTCACTATTTAGATTATTTTTCCTTAAACTTTCTTCAGGTGGTATATTATAAATACCCTTCCTAAATTCAGTTTTACTACTGTTTTGACATACCCCATGGTTTTGAAGTCACAAAATACAGAAAAAATATGATAGAATACATAAAAGCTTTGAGGATTTTGAGGCTATGACATCACAACTAGTCTGGATTCAGTCGTTTCTGCAGAAATGATACCAAACTTTTAACAAAATAAGATTTTTGAATGCTTTCTTCACTATTTTGTTTCTTTTGAAGTCCTCTTTCATATAAGATGGACTGCTTGACCACTGAACTAATTCTTTAACTTATATTTAAACAGTTGAAAACCAGTAACTTCAAATGTGTAAAGACATATAACAACGTTTTTGTGAATGTTAACAAGTTAAAACAAACTTATAGGAAATATTTCTACGGCATATAGCCATATCTTATTCCATCTAGAAATGTAAGCAATATGTTGAAAAGTGATTGGTTGAGCATACAGCAGTCTGGAAGCTTGCCTATTAATAGGAACATTTATAACACATGAGAATATTGACGTCATGCAACCATATCATTCAGATGTTTTGATGGAATGTCATAGTTTTTAATCTATGTACATGAAATACTAAAAATTATTGTGTTGAAAAATATTTGAATTTTAAAATGGCCATTTCCTGCCTAACAGCCTAGCTCTATTGTTTATTATTTCTGATATTTCGAAAATGGCATGGTGAACATATCAAATGGGAGTGGAAAAGTTTTAGCCATAACAATAATAAAGGCATTTTCATGAGTTTTAAGTTTTCCTTAGCAAAAATTATTTTTCCCTAGAGGTATTTGAAATATGAAACATTGCATAAGGCTTTAACGTTAGATAGCAAAGGATCATGGGAAATATCACAAAATGGCGGCTTCCATGTGGCAAAATGTTCCCATTTTTAGAAACATTTATGTTCCCATTATTAGTCATGCTGCCAGACTGTACAGTGGGATATAGTTGCATTTTCAGGACAATCTTTATTGGGTTTTTTCAATTAATAGCTTTCACCAATGTGTTCTTTTAATTGTACTCTTTCATATAAAGCCATGTGGATGTAAGCATGAAAATCTTCCAACTGGATCTATCAGGTGCACTATCAGGGGATGTATACTTCCTCCTTTCAATGTTTTTAGGTTTTGGTAAAATGGTTTGCTGGGAAATATGCAAATGTTATTATCTCAAGTGAGTAGTAAGTTTTGCTCTTTATTTTCACCACAATGTTTTCAAATAATCAATTAAATATGGTAAGGTTCTTTAAATTAACTTTTTGTGCTGTCCTTTTCATTTCCTAATCGATAGGAAAAAAAAGTTGCTAAAATCTCTGGATGGCTGTCTTTACAAATGCACAAAAATTGAATTTCTGGAATAATGGCATATATATTGTATGATCATTATTCAAAAATCATTATGACACCTAAAAGGTGCTGTGGCTCAGTGGTTAAGGAGTCATGCTCGTATTTGAGAGATACCGAGTTTGATTCAATCGTGAGCACTGCATTGTGTTCTTGAGCTGGACACTTTACACTACTTACTTTATTCCACTCAGCTGTAAAATGAGTCCCAGCATTACTAGGGAGTTAATCTGCGATGGATGGCGTCCCGTCCAGGGGGAGTAATGTACTCTCATCTGCTTGCGCCATGGAAACCGGGATAAGCACCGGCTCAATGAGCCTAATGGATTTAGTTCAATATATAACATGTATTAAACATTTAAACAGTATGCAATATGATGAAATGCTTCTGATTGGTCTAAATACTTGCCAATCAATAACAGCTGGAGTGTATGTATTAGAAGTACCGGTGGCATGTCAAGCAATTTTCTTGAGAGGAGATTCCCTCTTCAACATGCCTCACAATTGATCTACCAATAAATTATGAGTTGGATGTTTTTTTAGGGTCAAATTTTCCACAAATCTTTGCCAGGTTTGCAAAAAAAAAATAGTGCCTTTTTTTTTATTACGAGAACCTTTTTTTGATTTGATTTTCCTCACATAAAAGGCGGAAGGAAGTTGCTGAAATGAGAAAGTTTTACAGGAATGGGATAAACCAATTGAAATTAGATAAGTCTTTCGAAAGGGTGATGAAGAGTATAAAATGGAGAAAGTTAAGAAAATGTGATTTATATAGAAACCTAGAGATAGAAATGAGAGAGTGGATTAGAGAAACAAAAGTAAAACAGTGCAGATAGGGGATGAACAGGCTCAAATGTGTTGCCGTGTAAGGTAGCTGTAACATGTGTTAATCAGAATTAGTGACGGTGAATGATGACATGAGTTCTTCAGAAAAAAAACAATACAATTTTGCAGAACAGCGGATCAATGTGGTAAATAAGATTTTAAGAATAAGGGTTAAAATGAGTTTCACTTCAGGGTATAAAGATGCTTAAAAAGAAAGTTAGATAGGAATGGGTTGAAATCGCTAAAATGAAATGGAAATGAGGGTTTACAAGTTTTATAGGTGTACAAATGAGTAGATTAGGGCTTTATTGGGAATTTTCGTTCAGAGTAAAATTCTTTTCTCCAGTTAATCATATTAAGGATTACCTTTCTTGATCAGATCTATTATTTTTTCTTTTCACATTCGGCTTCAATCTTTAATGTTTCAGGTGTGGATAGAAAATTAGAACTGTTAGGGGATGGAGTAAACATGGTGTGAAGAGCTACGAGTTTGCATATTATATTTTGCTTACTAATACACAGGTGAACTCTTAGGGTGAAAACAACGAATGGTCTATGACTATGGAACTGCATTTGGTTCGAGTATATACAGCTACAGTTTAAAGAAATTTTCTGCTCGTAATCTTTGTATTTTTTATAAAACTGTCTTGCCTAATTCTCAGTCACTGAAAATGATGAGAGAAGTTTATTTTAGAGATTTTGATTGGAGTACAGTAATGACTCAAAAACTCTTGGTCAGAATTTGCTGCACTTTTTCAAAAAACTTAAGAAAATACCAAGGGCACCCAATCATGCATGAAAAATTACATAACAACTTACATTGTTGCCTGTATGTCCATAAAGGAAATTTTTGAATTTTTAAAATAATCAAAATGAAATGATAATAAAATAATCACCTAATTTACTGTTTGTCATAGAATTTAAAGCAATTAAAGAGGGAGGCTCGTCTAATCAAAATACTTTAAAATTAGGGGATGCGATATTTTGACATCACTTCCGGTTGTGGATGCAATATTTGATGCACTGTCTGTTTGTACATGGAGTTAGAAGAGAACTCCATGGTTTGTACAGCCAGACGCTAGCATGTACGTTGTGTGTGCCGAGTTACATACACAGCGCATTACGTTACTGTGACGAGAAACTTGTTTGTTTTTCAATGCGTTTGTCAGAAAGCGAAAGTGAAATATTAGTATTATAATACCACAACAATAGTCACCAAATGAAATTTACTGAGAAAAAAAGAAGAAGAAAATGAAAGCAAAAGTCGCAATAAACGATTCTACCAAGGCTCGAACTCACGACTGTTGATAAGAGAAAAAAAATTGCTTCCGATCGCCGTAACCTACTGGGCTAACTCGTGTAGTGACCTTCAAGGTGTTTTAAATAACTGTATACCTTGCAATACGAGACAACAAATCGCGCAGCAAAATTTCAACCAATCAACAAATTTGAAAGGAATTCTAAATATTGTGCACATATGACGATTTCGCCTCTTTAAACTATTATCATCTTTACACATGCATAGATCTTGAAGCTAATATTTTCATGAGTAATACAGAATTGATTATAGTTTACTAATCAGTGAAAAAGGTTGGCAACGTTCGTTTGCAAATATTACATAGAAACATGTAGTTACAGTACAAATGAAAGTAAACTTACCAAAGTGATCTTGGCAAAACCTAGTTTGTGGGTGTTCCACTGGACAGTTACATGTTGACCCCGCAATAATGTTTGGTCCATAGAAAGACACAATCAGCAAACACACAAAATGTAGAAATTTCATCTTGAAATCCTTCAAGAATTTGACATATGAACTTTAAAAAAATTATGACCACTGTTTATCAAATTATGTGCAGCCCTAAAATGTATTATTCCCATAGGGGAACAGATATTAAGTATAAAAAAAAAAGCTCATCATTTCAGTTTTTATACTCACAATTTGTCCCAAAGTTACTCAACCAGTATCAAAAGAAAAAAAAAATAAACAGTTAACAATGCGATCAGAAAAGAAGATTTGTACGGGTGATAACTAAATTAAAATGAAGTGGCAAGATTGGGCCTATCACAGCTACAGACAGTTTAGTCATTAATCACTGTCAGTCAAGTGATAAGGCTTTTTCCCTTTGAAATGTTCAAATTCAATCCTAAAAGAACGATAATAAGAAAAAACAGATAATAAGCGGATAATTAAAAATCAGGAGGAAATGATTCACTGTTGAATGCATCAGTTAATTGGAATTATTGCAAACTACTCATTTGTAGAAGATTAATGATGAATTGATCAAAAGGTCATCAAACCGACTAGGATGACCTAATTCTGATGCTGTAATCAGAATGAAAAGTTTGTCTTGATCAGTGGATGAACTTTTAAAATGGCTTTTCATTCATTAGTGTATAAAGGTGGTTTTAACTTTTTAATTGTGGATAGAAGGCTTGCTTACACAAAAACTAGTTACTGATTGGACTATTAGACTAGAATAAGCATATTACAGCATAGGGTAGAGGAATGTGATTGGAAAGTGTTTCCCATATACCAAAAACCAAGTGGTAGACACAAATGAGACAGAACTCAAATATAATGGAACAAATTTAAGCCTAGAAGTCTGTAAAAATCCTATTTCATGTTTTCACCAAGATCAACTTGCTTAGCCCTGAATAAATTCTTTAATATAGGCTTTATCTCTCTATTGCACACTTGTGCCATCTTGACATGGACGATATGTATATGAGTTAGTTGAATTGATGACCAAGGGTGGCACTAGTAGGGTCCAGACTCACATTGATACCCCTTTTTGAGCAAAACCCGGCTCAATCCCAGGGATTGGAGACTGATACCAACTCATATCCTGCAAGAAGATACCACATAAAAATGCAGCACATGAATCGTCTAATCATAGGTGTAGACCTACCAGATTTGCATGTTTGATATGTGACCAATCTATTGTCTTCATATTGTGGAAACCTTATTCTTATAGTTTTAAGGTATTGAAGTTTGAAGTTGTTTTGATATTTCTGCAAAGTTTGTAATGTGTGAAGTAGACGAGCAAGATTTCTATATCATTTACATTTCTGTAAGTTATTTCAGTCATTGAAAATAAGCAAGAGTATGGTCTTTTCCTTTTAAGACATTGGCAAAGGGTCTATTTAACTGTTAAAGATTTATGAACATTGCATTGTTGCATTGTTTTTTTCATAAAAATGCAGAGAGGAGTTGAATGTTTTCATGAGAGAAATTTTAAAGGCTTAGTTTAGTGGTCAAGCATGTTTGTTTATCTTATATGATATTTTTCATAGATTACAATTACCTAAAGGGTGAAGGATGCCATCAGCAAAAGGACGTTAAAAATTAAGCACTTCTTTGCTGCAACTTCATTATCGTAATGTGAAGTTGTCTCAAGAACAGTCCCCAAAATACCCTGGTCTTGGTTTCAAATGGTGCCTCATTACAGTTACAGTAATACCCCCCTCCCTCCTCCCAACTAAAATTTATTACAGCTGCCTTAGATGCTGACAAAGCATTTCATTTCAAAATGAGGTTTAGGAATCATATTTATCAAAGATTTATACTCAAATAAGTAAGAGGGATAATACAAATCATGACAGAAATATTATTTGACAAATGACACAGCTATGATTATAAACAGAAAATAAGATATAAACAATGTAAACAATACCACAGACATACAAATGAATATTTAGGCTTATTATAAATCATCACTGTTAATATTCAACCCAGCAATTACTAGGTATCTTAAACATGGTTAACCAACATGCGCATCAAGCTTTAGTTTAATAGCCTGCATTTATATGCAAATGAGAATCAAGAAACTGTCAATTATTTTTGGTAAATACACTGCATTAAATGAAATTTGTTTCTTCTCATAGCAGTTAACACCCTGACCACCCCGTTAAGGTCCGCTTGATGGGTCTTTCTTAGGTCATTGTATGTTTTCTCATGACATCCATATACATAGGAATCTGTAACAGAAAACAAGATTTGAAAGTCATGACCAAAAATGACAAAAATGATTGAATTTCTCAGAATTAATTTTTTTTTTTTTTTCTTCAATTTTTGTCATTCTAAACAAACTGAATATTTATCTGCATACAGTCATTCATACTCTTCATGGATTAATGTTTCTTCAATTTATATTCCTTAATAATATACACAACTCCATTACTCAAAACAAACACCTAACCGTAACAATAAGTTACAGCTTAGCTGGGCCTAAGTTCAATACAAATTTAATACTAATTTACATAAAAGAGTAGGCCCCAACATAAACCTTAATTTCAATTATATGTTATAGGCAGAAAGCCTGCATTAGTCCTAGCACAATATTAACAGTAATGTTACTAGCCCCTACAATAACTCCTATGCTAAAGATGGCCCTACTGAGTCTTAAATTTATGATTGAAATGCCAGGAAAGTTACGTAGACTGCTTTTGACCTACAGTACTAGGCTTATAAGATCAACACTTGACATGTTTGAAAATATCTGAGACTCTTGACCCACTTCAGCTGCAAAGTATTGCCATTAATTGTCACCAGCGCCACACAAATTTGGTACAGTCAGTTTGCTTATGCTTTATCTACCAATTTATATTTACATTTGGACTTAATTATCTGGAAAAGGGCCAGGAGCTTGGCAAATATTCAGTTTAAAATTTACTCAACAATGCACAATTCTGTAAAACACATATCTTAAATATGGTTTAGAAAAGCATAATAAGTTTGGTATCAATCAGTTCAGGAGATTCTCCTCTTCAGGAGAAAATTATTTTCCCCAGAAGAGGGAAAATCTCAGACCTATTTTGAAGAATACGCATGATGCCTTTAAAGAAACAGCGTAACGCTATGGCACAGAACTTGTATGGGTTGTAGAAATTTTATAACAAAGTAGGTCAATTTCATTTTTGCATTTTCAAAATCTATACTTATTAATCTACAAATTATCCAGTTCTCAAATGGACATCTACTTGCCATTTAATAACAAACTTACAAATTATGGCCTGTTTTCGCTGGGGATTATCAAAGTAATGCAGACAACCATCCAGTAACAAACAAGAAAGTGAATGTCCATTGCACAAACAGGTATGCACACAAGGCAGCCTGGTCACTTCGCAGATACAATGACCACATATAAGCTAATTAAAACCATAAGTCAAAGCACTTGTGAATGGAAATCTGGAAATGACATATTTCTACATAGGTTTTCCAATCTTGGGGGGAAATAATTGTTCTCCTGAAGAGGGGAATCTCCCAAACTGTCAATATAAATATAAACTGTTGTAGCTTCACCTACCTTGCTATCTTGTTTGCTGCAGCATACTCATGTAATCCCCCTCTTACCCCCTCCCTCCCCTCTCTACCCCCCCTTCCCCTCCCCCCCCCCACCCGCAAAGAAAATTATTTCCTCCAGTGATGAGTTTCACGAAAACAGCATAAATCACAAAGTGGGCGGAGTCCTGCGTGAAGAAAGTGAGGTCACATCACCCCATTAATGTGACTCGGGAAACTGACTGATGATACAACCTGTCCTAGCAGGACTATCTTTCATCAATGAATTACTTTTGTGCATGAACAAACACCAGCCTGGAATTATAACCAGGTGATATATGATCCATTTCTTGTTTGAAAAAAGTATTCAGCTTTGACCTGATTTTGTGTGATCGAGGTTAAAGTTAAAAAATTAACTTCTGCATACATCGTTTCCAGTAATGATTGTCTCTGGTCAGGGAATGCCAGCTCTGGTTGAGTGAAATTCTGGTATACAGTAGAACTGAAGAATTAACTTAAAACAATATCTTAAGACAACATAAATTAAAAACATCCTAATAAAAATTGAACTGTCTGGCAGTACAGTCTGTATAGCGAAAATATGAAAGTATTGCTGAATAAATATATCTCGTGATTCAGAAGCGTGTACCCCTGGCTGCTAATGCTTGACTTGTTTGTATGTAAAAAGACACAGAAGCTTACATTTTTGGTCTGTTGTAATACAATTTATTTGTTAAACTCTCATATCTGAACATATCATCACAATGAAGAAAATGTCGAAGGGAATACACCTATCATAACATGATTCATAATGCATAATTGTTTGTTATTAAAAGTTAAACATTCTTAAACTTACCAACAGAAAAACAAAAAACCAGAAATATCTTAAGAGGATTCCGGATACAAGAAAAAGTTAAACGAGAAGATGCAAAATTAAGAGCCATTTTTCATTATGGGACTTTAACTTATCATTTCTTGTTGTTATATGCTCTTCTAATTTATGGATAATTTTCAATTTAGAAATCAGGTGACGAACAAATGAGCTATTATTTTGTATTAATAAATTACTTGCTTACCTATTAAAATCACTTGCTGAGTTAATTTAAAATCACTACTGACTTCGAAAAAAACCATGTAAAATAGAAGAATGGGAAACGTGAGGAAATGGAAGATTAACAAAATAACTCATAATTTCCTGCCAAAAAACCTGGTAATCCGGCAAGCAACAAACAAATGTTGGAGTGATTCTGCGTCTAAATTACAAAATCCACATATTGGGAGTCAGCCAGGCCCATTTTGAAAAGCCATTTATTTAAAGGAATTATATTATGCAAAATTTTTATTTGAAAAGCTTTCCAGTTGTTTATCTATTGTTGTTCAAAAAAGGAAGAATAAAACTATGGTGAAAATCATTTTCAGAATAAGCATAAATATCTTTAAGTTTACTGTGGGGATATATGAAGATACTAATACCTCATAACATAAGCCATTCATACATAATGTAATATCCGCCTCATCACTTGTGCCAACATCAATGGCCCCGTGGTAGGGTAATATACCAACCGATTTAGTTATGTTTTTCCAATTGCTAGGGAGAGCGTTGAATATGCCTAACATTTTAAAATAGTTAGTATTATTTAGACCTCTCTGATGGAAAAAGTTGAAATTGTGGAAATTTCCCCTCATATCTAAAATATCTCGGACTTTTGAAAAGCCCCTTTCCATGATAGTTCTGTTATAGACAGACTTGCCCCCTAATTTTGCATGTTTGTTGCTCCATAAGATAATATCTAAGATATCATTCACATTGTTAAGAATGGGGCTGCTAAATTAAGGTTTGACCACACCTTTAAAATTTCTTTATAGAAAATAGGCACATGAACTGGGATGCAGTCAACATCAAAATTTCAATTTAGCAAGAAAATACCTCCAATTTTGTGAAGTAAATGGAGGACTATCAGTTTCCAGCCAGGAGACTTGCAGGATTTTAAACATTTAGCTACATCATCTTATTTGACTCAATAAAACTCTTTAAATGAATCATCTTTAAACATCCATTTTTATACTCATTAACCATAGCTGCACGCTTTATTTTGTCTTACTTACATTTACAATTTGCAAAATATCAAATTGAACATGCCAAAATATTAGTTATGGCAGCCAACTAATATCCCAAAACTGAACTATCAATCCCCTTTCATTTGTTGAGCTACAACATCACTGATGTCTAGTTTCTCTAACTTTTGGCATTTATGTAAGAGAACCTGTTGAGGATGTTAAAAGAGAAATAAAGGTCATACTATTTGATTTCAATTATGAAGAGAAGCAGGAATAGAGGTGGGGAAAATATATTATTTTTAGAAATATTTAATAAAATAATACATCACTTATCAATGATCAGGTTTCACAAGGTACAGAAAAGTCTTCTTTTCCTACAAAGGCTAGCTAATGCAAAACTGTGTCTATACCCCACTACCTCCTCACAATGATGCTTCTCATCTTGCCTCAAAATTTGGCGAGTTCTTTGTTGCAAAAATTGCCAAAATTAGACATGAGCTGGATAGAGAGGTTGTGATCACACCCTTTGAGTTCTGGAGAAATGTTCCCATATGGACTTCATTTCAGCTCTTGACAGAGGAGGATGTACAAAATCTGATACTAAAAGCAAAATCTACTCAGTGCATCCTCGACCCACTACCCACTTGGTTATTAAAGGAGAATATCAATGTTTTCCTTCCAACTCTTACTAAACTGGTTAATCTTTCTTTGCAACAAGGGAAATTCCTAAGCAATGGAAAGAAGCCGTAGTAAAACCATTACTGAAAAAACAAGGGCTTGATGTAACATATAATAACTATCGACCAGTAAGCAATCTTAGTTTCTTGTCTAAAATAGTTGAGCGTGCTGTTGTTGAACAAATGATTAAGCATAGTCAGCAGCATGACTTATTACCTTCCTGTCAATCAGGTTTCGCCCATTCCATAGCACAGAAACTGCTTTAGCTAAAATTCAGTCAGACATACTGTTGCAACTAGACAAACAAAAATGTGTCATTCTAGTACTCCTTGATCTAAGTGCGGCATTCGACACAATTGATCATGGTATGCTTCTCAAAACCTTAAATAAGCGTTTTGGCATTGATGGAACCATCTTAGATTGGTTTGAATCCTATTTAGTTCAAAGGAAACAAAAATCCTTATCAGCAATGCTGAATCAAGGGCATTTGATGTAGAATTTGGTGTGCCTCAGGGCTCTTGTTGTGGACCCCTCTTATTCACATGGTATGCATCTTCTATTTTTGATGCTTTGATAGCCGTTTCTCCCAGTATTCATGGTTATGCTGATGACCACAGCTTATACATGTCGTTCAATGCTAATGATCCATCAAATGTGATCTCAGTCATAGCTGAAATTGAAGGTTGTTTGAAAATAGTGAAAGATTGGATGATTTACAACAAATTAAAAATGAATGATTCAAAAAGTGAAGTCATTATTTTTGGATCCAATTACCAACTAAAAAAATTAAATATTGGCAGTATTGCTATTGGTAACGACAGTGTAAAATTATCTTCCACTGTCAAATATTTGGGCGCTTGGTTAGATCAAGGTATGACAATGGCTGACCATGTCAATCACAAATGCAAAACAGCATTTTACCATTTATTTAACATTAGAAGGTGCATGAAGTTTCTGGACAGAAGCTCTGCAATATCACTTGTAAATGTACTTGTGCATAGCTGCATAGATTATTGCAATATCCTCCTTGCAGGGGTGCCAGGTGTTACAGTGAAAAGTTGCAGCGTGTTCAGAATTATGCTGCAAGGCTCGTCACAAGAAGCAACCGTTTCACTCCATCACTTTATCTACTGCAAAATCTTCATTGGCTACCTGTCTCATATAGAATTAAATTTAAAATTTTAATACTCATTTTTAAATCCCTTCATAACATGGCCCCATTATATCTGACCGAAATGTTTCATTATAAACAAACTAGTTACCGCCTTCGCTCTCAAAACCACCTCATCCTTTATGTTCCAAAAAGTAAACTTACATATGGCGATCGCTCTTTGCAAATATTTGGCCCAAAACTTTGGAATGACTTACCTCTTTCAATCAAATCTGCTCCATCCCTTAAACAATTCCATACCTTGCTTAAAACTCACTTATTTAATTGTGCTTTCAAGTCCTCTTCATAATTTTCTTGTTCTTTGTTTTCTTTATATTTCATGCTTATCTTATTTACACATTTGTATTTATTTTCTTTATATGCATATTTTGTAAGGCGCATTAGAATAAGTTATTTAGATAATGCGCCATATAAGTGTAATAAACTTAAACTTAAACTTATATGATGAGCTCTATAACCCTACCCACCACCCCCACTCCTGTATGGCCAGATATCATGTTAACGTGGACAGAAATACTTTTGATTGGTCAAAATATTTACACACATCCTGACAAGCCAACCAATAATCGCTGTGGAAGTGCATAGCATAGCATAGCAACGTTTAACGCCCCAAAAGCATCCAGTGCTGAACATTACATCAAGACGGCCACAGCCTTTGATAACCAGTTGTAAACTGCATGACTTTACTTGTATAACAGAATTACTAGCAGGGTGTCAAGCAATTTTCTTGATACAAGATTTTATGTGGTCTTAATGCCTTTGCTCAAAAATGTATTTCAAATTCAATTAGTATGTCTCTTATGTGTATAGCAGAAGTTAAGTGAAATGTAGTGTTCCCTCCTCCCCAGTGTTTCCTAAAACATCACCCCTAGGTCCATAAAGTGGGATCTAGTATTCACTGAAAGTCAGTTCTGATTAAAAGCAAAGAAAGTTGCAAACAATTTTCAGTTATAAATTTTAAGGGGTTTTTTTTGCACAAAAATTACGTCTCAAATTCAGGATTTGGGTCTCATGACTTGTCCTTTTCCTTAAAACTTTGTTCCAGTAAATTATGACCAAGACTTACTGTAGCAAATAATGAGACCACTTATCTTGCTTAGAATAACTGCTCAACCAGGAGAACGAATACAATGGGGCTATTGATAAGGGAATTTGAATCTAATTACTTGTGGTTTTCAGAATAAAGAAAAAAAAACAAGGCCGACCTGCTTGTTTATCAGGTTCTGACTGTTTGAAATTTTAAGGAGCAGAACAACTTATGCAAAATTGTGTTGTTAATTTGATAGAAACAAACAAGGCCATCGTTTTCAATAGCAACCACAAGGTTGACAGTTTGTTTGTGTTGAGAGTAAATTATATATTACACGAGAATTGATATAAAAGTGCCACAGTAAATTATATATGATATCATAATACATTTAACAGTATTCTTAATAAAAGTAAATAATGTACAAGGTCCCCCCCCCTTCTAAATTAAAATTTTGCCGTGATTTTTTTCTGCATATTTTGAAACATAGAAGTGAACGCTGAAAAAAACATAAGCACAGCAGCAAGTCCACCCATGGAGCTCAATTATAGCTACATGGTCCACCTGAAGTCTGTTATTTCATGATTGACTTTTTAGAGAATCTATTTGTCTATTTTGGGTAATGATTGAATATTGCAACTCTAAAATAAATAGCCTTATGTCAATTGAAAGAGAATTGGTCAAAGCTATTGTAAAAGTGATGAAAGCAGGTTATTTGAGCTTCATGACAAAATGCTTTAGGCAAGATATCACCCACAAACTATCACACATATTTACTATGCAGTGAATACCTTTGGTGATTTATAATGTGTACTTATTTATATATATATATGCAGTGAATATATATGGTGATTTATAATATATATTATATATATATATATATATATATATATATATATATATATATATATATATATATATATATATATATATATATATATATATATATATATATATATATATATATATATATATATATATATATATATATATATATATATATATATATATATATATATGAACAACATTGCAACATAGGTATAGTGTATGGAAAGGTGAAGGGGTTCCTTTTCTTGCAAGTGAGTAAAATCTTTGAGGAAAACATCTGAACTCAAAAATAAAATTCAAAGTGACAGGTTAGTTCCAATATTTAGATATGAGGGAAATCTTGAAGAAGTCACTCATTCTGCCTCCCCCCACCCCCTCCCCACTCACCTTAGCCGCACATCCACTAACATTTTCAGTGATTTTGAGAATCACCTAATGGTATTCAAATTTTACAATTTATTAATAAATGATTGGGGAGTATAGACAGGCTTTATAAAGAATTTTTAAAACTTAGCTCGTGCATTTCTAAGGGGGTGGGGACAAGGTTAGTTTTGCTGCAATAATAGTACCTCCAATGTGTTTGGATATCCTATTTGGAGTGCAAGTTTGAGCACAATTGCTAACAAACATGTGCAGGGGGTTAATTTGTGGGATCAGGTTTTCCACATTTGAATTTCAACTCTATTGCATTTTCTCTACAAAATTTAATAACCACTCTGTTTAGAAATCTGACTGATTGCTTCGCTATGCTCCCACCCACTACACAGTTGCTTGATTTGCTACTTATATTTATTTTTTCCTTCAAGAAAATCATAACTGTTTAAGCATTACTTTATGATCAGGAACACGGCTCATTTGTGGTTGGTCTGGATATCAATCTCATTAATGGAGCAATTTATCATATTAGTCCAGTAATTGAATTATAAATCTTGTTATAATCCTGGCAGAGTAGAAACATCTTGATTTGATGCCCTGCTGTAATTGCCTTTTCAATCAAGTTGCAGATTATTCCTTATGTTGTTGTTCCCTGAAGTCTGTCATTGTTTTCATACGCTGGTGCTCTGTCAGAAATGATTGGCCAGTTGTATCGGATGATGTCAAGTTAATTTCTCAAGTACCCTTTTTCCTTGACATTTTTTAATTATAATCTAGAATCCATGTGTGGATGTGTTCTTTTTCCTTCATAAGGTGCCACTTTCTTGTATTTAATGATCTTTTGTAGTCTGTTTAAGTGCTGCAATTGGCTGGTCTTTATTTTAGTGATTGTTATCAATCTGGTCGTCATTCAAATATCTAAAGAAACAATTTTCGTAAGAATATGTGCTGTGTATTACCAGATATGCATCAACAGTTTTCACAGCTAAGTTACTAAATTAACTTTTTAGTCCAGCATATGGGTTTGATCTAATGCAATGACTAGACATATTCAGCCAATTGGTCCGCAGCTCAATGGTTTCCAGCACTACAGTCTCCAGCTCCCAGTCAAGTTGTCTTGAGTCCAGTGGTCTTCAGACTAATGGCATTCAGCCTAGTTGTTAGCCATATGGTCGTTAGTTCAGTGCTCTCCAGTCCAATATGCTCAAAACCCTTTTTGACATCAAACCGCTTATCCTTCCCTTGTTCGTGACCGCTGGCAAATCTCATCGGACTCCCAAATTGATAACAAACTCCACGTCATCCAGCCCACCATTCCAATCCACAATCAAACGTTCATATTACCTGTCAGGTCCATCAACCTCTCTTTTTGTTTGCCCCAACCCTCTGCCAATTGTCATTGCACCCTCACAGTCCATATTGCTTGCCCTCTGCAATCTCCCAGAGCTCAACTCAATTGCTGAGTTCTTCCTCTCCTTCCTTCATCATACTTCCTCTACAACCCCTCTCCCACCCCCCTCTCTCTACTTTTTTTTTCTTCACCCATGCACCTCCTCTCTCGATTCCAGCTTTCTAACTTTTGTATTTCTTTCAATCTCCCCCTGTTTTTTCCCTTCCTACCTCTAGAATAATCTAACTTCTCAGGCACAATTTAACCCTCATTGTTGTGGTGCCGTTAAGCTCTCATCAAACAAACCAATATGCTCTCCAGTTTACTGGTCTTCAGATGAGTGGTGTCCAGTCCAATGATCTTTAGTTCAGTGGTCTCCAGTCCAATGGTCTTCAGTGCAGTGGTCTTCAGTTCTGTGGTATTCAGTCCAGTGGTCTTCAGTCCAGTTGTCTTTAGCCCTATGGTCTCCAGTCCAATGGTCTCCAGTCCAATGGTCTCCAGCCCTACATGAAAGATTTGCGCTAATTACATCGGCAACATTTGGTTTTTCCATATGTTAGTAAATCGAACATCTCAAGGCCACCAAAAACGTATGCATCACTGCCCCCTCACGCCATACATATAGTGTACGATTATACATACACTATGCACACTATATGTACAGAGTTTATTTCGGGAATGGTTTAAGTGGACACAGTGTGTGCATTATTTGAATAATATTGAGTGAGGGCGCTGTTAGTAGCAATGTTGTACATGTCGGGGCACAATATTGGCATGTATGGTCTTTAGTTCAAATGGTCTCTAGCCTCAATTGCTCTCCAGCTGTATGGTATTTAGTCCAATGGTCTCAAGCTTTATGATCTTCAGTCCAATGGTCTCCAGTCCTATGGTCTTTGTTCAATGGTCTCAAGCCCTATGGTCTTTAGTCCAATGGTATCAAGCTCTATGGTCTCAAGTCCTATATGGTTTTCATTCCAATGGTCTTCAGTCCTATGGTCTTTATTCCAATGGTCTCCAACCCTATGGTCTTCAGTCCAATGGTCTCAAGCCCTATGGTCTTCAGTCCAATGGTCTCAAGCCCTATGGTCTTCAGTCCAATGGTCTCAAGCCCTATGGTCTTCAGTTTAATGATCTCAAGCCCTATGATCTTCAGCCCAGTGAACTTGTGTCCCGCACAAGTTGGGTCATGTACCTTACAGGTCAAAGGTCAGAGGTCAAACAATCTTCCTGATAACCATAAGTGATATTGGGTTGGTATTTGGTAGGTTAGTGGAAGATGATGCAGGGTTGTATCTTGCACAAAATGGAACATGTCACCTGATGGTCAGAGGTCAAATAGTTTATTTATAATGGCAAATTTTGGTCGATCACTTGTTATGGAAAAATTGTAAGTGTAAGTGGGTTGTTACTTAGTGGGTTGATGGAGGATGATATAAAATTGTGTCTCTAAAAAGTTGTGACAAGTTGCTCAAAGGTCAGAGGTCAAATGATAAGGCAAAATTTGTGCTGCATTTCATTGGAAAAATGTAATTGCTATTGTATTGATCCTCGATGGGTTGGGGTCCAGAATTTGTTACTTGGTGAGTTGGTGGAGGGTGATGCAAGGTTATGTCCTGCACATAAAGGATGTCATTTGAAGGTCAGAGGTCAAATAATTGATTAGAAATGGTCAATTTTTAGTTGCGCTTCTGGGGATAACCATAACTGATAGTGGATTGGTACTTGGTGGGTTGGTGAAAGGTGATGTAGGGTATGTTCCTTGCAAAATGAGACAGGTCATTTAAACTTCAGAGGTCAAATAGTTCATTTAAATGGTAAATTTTGGTTGGTTGCCTGTTATGCAAATATCACAAGTGCAATTGGGTTGTGATACTTGGTGGATTGATGAAGGATGATGAGAGATTGTGTCTCTGGAAAGATGTAACATGTTGCTCAAAGGTCATATTATTGATTAGAATAGTACATTTTGTTTTGCGCTTCCTGGAAAAATATTCAATCACTTTACAAATTTGATATGGCAGAGGCAATAAGGTCAGCAAGTCAGTGATATTGGGATGCATCTACCAGTGCCTGAAGCATCTCTCCAACCAGCCAACAAAGCTATTACCTCAGTATCCTCTACCACATTTGGACCTACCGCTCCTTCCCGCAATTTGGAAAACAGCCATTATCACCCTCATTCTCAAACAGGGGAAAGATGGCAGCGACCCATCCAGCTATCACCACATTTACCCACCTGCTCTCCTTGCAAGATAATGGAATGTATAGGCAATTCGAGACTTTAATTGGCTCAATAGAGTCTTCCCAACCCCACCAAAGTGCAGTTTTAGAAAATGGCGCGATACCTAGATCAATCAAACCTTACACTGTAGCTGTGAATCTTTGTGATGAAGAAGCAATGCATTGTCATCTTATTGACCTTGGGAAATTTAGCCTACAACACAGCTTCGAAGTATTTCACCACTCATAAACTCTATACTTTAGGCCATTTATTCAAAACTTCCTTTCTCCCAAACATTTTGATGTCTGCACCGGACTCGTCCTCTTCCTCCCCTACCCCCAGGAAAAAGGGTGTACCACAAGGCAACATTCTCTCCCCAACTCTCTTCAATATCACTTTAAAGAACATAGCCAACAACCTAGGCCCAAACATCAAGAGTTCCCTCTCATATGACAACTTCACTATCTTCTACTCATCCCCTAGCTTTATTCTTATAAAAAACCTTATCTAGCTCCAAGCGACAAGTGTTTATGGGTTTAGAATTCTCTTAAGACAAAACTGTTTGCATGCACTTTCGACACCTCAATAATCTCCACCCTAAACCTGCAACCTCATACTCAATGGAAACTGCATTCCAGCTGTCAACCACACCCGATTCATGCAGGGTTAACGCTTGACCCCAAGCTCGCCTACATCCTTTGTACTGAGGTAAACTACAGTCGTCTATTGTGCCTCCCACAACTCTCACCTTAGTATATACACCATCCAAAACAAAGCGCTAAGACTCTGCTTTAGGCGTCTACAATACTTCCCCAACTCAAACCTACATATCGAGGCCAACAAACTATCTCATTTCTTCTAAGATGCATAAAAGCTCAGCTCTCCTACGCCTCTAGAACCGCCAGCAGCAACACCCAAAACCATATTCACAACCTCATCAGAAATTCAGAACTGCCTAAATTTCTCCAACCTTGTTGACTGTTCAACAGGATTAAAACCCTATCCCCTTCGATCAGCTTACGCATCAAATCGGATCTTTACCAATTATTCACTCCCTATACACTCCCAACCTTCACATGACCCTCTTCTCCAACATGGGCAACCAGTACCCCTCACTTTCATACACAACCTCATTCTCCATGAATTCATTTCCAACCTTTCGCAGAAATGGCATCCCATTCTTCTGGATACCCAAACAGTCATGTGGGCATCCCTGGCCATGAGACTCTGCTGCTAAACAAACACTCCATTTACCTCTACCCCATTCCCAAAATCCATAGCGAAATGAAATCCCATGTTTCTCATGTCTGCCACCGCTGGCAAGCCAAATAATTGAGACACCCACATGGATAACAAACTCTACAACATACAAACCACCATACCCTCCAACCTTAATATTTCTCTTAAAGACAAAGTGGTTATCATCCGCCCCAGAATATGCCATGCCACACCCACTTCTCTCACCATACTTAACGGTCCCTCCACACCACTTTGCAATAACTTCCACATAATTTATCAGTCAATGTCCGCTCCTCACCATCCCTGGAGCTTCCCTCAACTCTTTCAATTCCTTTAATGAGCTCTTCCAATTCCTTTGATGAGCTCTTCCACTCCCTCTTCTCACCTCCCCTACACTCTTCCCCAAAATAATTTTCTTCCTTTATCACACCTATTACTATGCTATCTAAACCTCTTCTTTTCCTGAATACCTGTTGCACACCACACCTTCCCCTCAACCTCTTTACCTTTGACCTAATCAAATCTCTCAGGCACTATTTGACCATCGCTGCATATTGTGGTGCCGTTAAATCTTACCAAGCAAACAAACCCCATTGAGGATAAATCTTATTGTTTGTGAGCAGTGGTGGCGCAATATTATTTTTGTTGCCGGAGAAAATGGGTGGGACAGACGTGTCAATTAGAAAAATTATTTTACAATCAAATATATCCTCATAGATTACCAGTTTCTCACCACCCCCAGAGCTTCCCTCAACTCCTTCAGTTCCATTGTCAAGCTCTTCTGCACCCCTCTTCAAACAAATGATTTTCTTCTATACCACACCTATTACCTGCTGCACACTACACCTATTCCTCAATCTCTTGACACCTCTGACATATTCTAATCTCTCTGGTCTCTCTGGCACTGTTTGACCATTGTGGTGCCGTTAAACCTTTCCAAACAATCAAAAACAAAGAAACGCTCTTGTGGATAAATCTTGTTTATTAGCAGTGGCGGCACAAGGTTTTAGTTGCTGGGGGAGGGGGGGGAGGGGAGGAGCAGACGTGCCACCCAAGAAAAAACACTATTTTACACTTCGTAAATAGTGACATAAAATTTACTAGTCCTTACAGTAAATTTGGTTAATTTTTTTCACACCTATACTGAGAAAATTGATGAAGAACCGTGTAAAAGGTCTTCACGACACACTGTGTAATTTGGTATAAATTTGGTATTTTCCTTCCTTTAGGCTGTACTTTTTCTTCTTCTTTTACTTATTGATGCATCCACCTGGCATTTAACTCATTTTTTTTGTAGGGAGGGGGCATTTTCTTTAGTGGTAAAACATGACCACATGCTCCTTATAGTGCCCATATTGTTTGTAAGTACAAATTCACAATCAAACAGTTGAATACTAAATTGATGAACTGACGGATGTAACAAAAATGGCTATATTTTTTCACGAACTGTAGAATGTGTAGCGAATCAGTCAAAGTTCAGGCTGAATTTTTTTCACAAAGTGACAGATAGGTTTTATTAATTTTATTGATCTGTGTGATAGGTGATCGGAAAATTTGAAGTACCGGATAAAATAACGTATTATATTGTAAAACCCCACAGCAACAGATTTCTACACTTATCCTACCAGGTTGTGGGTTTCACGGAAAAACTTCAAAGTCAATTTTTTGCAAAATTACTTTTTTGCAGATTTGCCACTTTGTGAAAAAGGGGACAATATGATTGAGGGGGATTACAACTACGATCCCCAAACAGAAGTTTCCAGATTATAGTTCAAGTCATCCCATATTTTAATGTAATTTCTAATTCTTATTCATGTCTTTCCCCATCTTTGCCATCTTCTCCATGCTTATTTTTTGCTTTCTCTTTGTAAAGCAAACTTTATTCATGTATATTGTGAGATGTAATTTGGGTCTCATTATGACATTAATGACGTATGTTATTATAAACAACATAAATATGGTGATGTATGAAACTAAATGAGAATTATGTGGTTGGTTGTTTGAGATGCTGCAGCTTTTACAGTGCCTTTTAAAAAAAAAATAAGTTGTAACCCCCCACACACACACACACACACACACACACACACACACTGAATCCACAGTAACCCCTGTGTAAATTTAATTTGTCCCACGTGATAACAGAGGTATTATTCTCAATTAAACCATGGGGAGAAATAGCTTGCCAAACAATTACTTTTTCTTTTTGCTTTTGCAATATGGGAAAAGGAAAATGCTGTTATACATCAATGGAATATGTGACACAAAGCTTAGAAATATATGAAAACCATCTTTAGACTGGAGGGTTTTAAAATTGCCAAAACCTTGAAACTCAACTCTTGATTGACTTAGCTCCAAGATAAAAAGAAAAGAATTGTGGAAGTCTTAAGACCCAATTAGTCATGCTGCTATTGTGATACTTTAGGTGTAATTAAATCCATAAAAGAAACTAATAACTGATTATATTCAAGTCTTTATAATGATCCACATGAATAAGTAGTGGATTACTTGGTGTGAATCTGTATTTTGGATTGCTATCAAGCATTTCAAATTAATTATTTCAGCACAAAGGACAGTAGTCTGGCAAGATTAGAAAGAGAGAAAAAAATGACGTAATTATCAAGCAGTATTTGAGAATGGGTATAATTGATTTATCCTTATTCGTGAGAATTGCTTTACTATTGCATTTCAAAAGGAATTATACCTACATGTAACACAGACAGAAATCTTGTACTTGATTTTGAGGAAAATTTGTAAAGCCAAAATCACCATTACATCAAAATAGTGAAGTTCAAATTACCTTTTTGTTTTTAGCAAATGTCTTATTTTATCTCTTCTATTAAAATAACATGAAAGGAAGAAAATTATTTTGGGTTTGTTTTTCAATGCAGATCCACAGTGGCGACAGCAGTCACGTTATTTATTATTGGGGGGTCACTGGCAATGTTTTAAACTTAGAATATATCATCTTGTACCGCCTTTCCGGTATTTTGTCCAGGGCTGTCCAAGAGCCCCTGATGAGGGTCCAGAGGCCCGGTATGTTGTCCAGTGGTTGTCCAAGGGCCCCTGGTGAGGGTCCAGAGACGAAGACAGGGGTGTCAGAAGGAACTCTTGGCAGAAAATCCAGTTAGGACAGTGCAGATCCATAATTTCCAAAAATTTTACAGAAAATTGCTTGGCCCTTCGCCAATCAATCCAATTTCTACATAAAACCAATGGCTCCATTAATTGATGGCTCAGTTACAGATTGTTTAAACATTTCGACCAATCAGAGAGTTTGAGTTGCAGTGTATACTTTTATCCCCCTTAACATGGTATCTGGCCTTTAATGTAAATGCATTTACTGCAAAATCTTATATTGTATGAAATTCCACTGGCTGAAATAATGTAGGTATGATTAAAAACAAAGTCCATTTGTTTACATAGACAGAGACATATTTTTAAATGTTTAGTGGAGCCATTGGTTTCATGTAGAAATTGGAGAAGTGGGTGGACATTCAGGATTTCTATGTGTTCACCAATTCGCCATATCCAGGGTTCTGAGGGCCCTGGTGGGGTTCCAGGGACCACACCCCTGAAAGACCAGTGGGTGAAGTCAGCGAACCTCTGGGGATTTAATCAATTTAATGGGAGGAGATTGGCTTCTAAAAACACTTGAATAAGGACATACATGAAATCTATCTTTGGTTAATAACCACTCTGCACTTTGAGTTAAAATTTGTAAGTTTTAGAAGGGAAATAAACTATTGGACACATCTCTGTGTGTTGTCCATGTGAAATTGACTTTCTAATGATTTTGTTCTGTTGCTTAATAGTGTAATTAAATTTCTTACTAGTATTTGTTTTATTATCTAGAAGCTTAAAATTTACATAAAATTTCCAAGGTTACACAGTATTGAAATTTCTGCAGCATGTAAGCAAAAATTAAATGCAATAAACTTTAAAGGAGTACTAGGCGTATTTTGATGCCCCCCCCCCCTCTCCCTTAAAATCAAATGCTTATCCAGAACGCAACGTGTATAGTAATTTTCTGATTGATATGATTATTTAAGTGACCTTTGCCCTCAAGTCGTCTGTGGACTATAAAGACACAAAGTTTATCGATCTATTGTGGATAAAATATCTGTGAAATTCTCAAAACGAGCGCCCACACTTTTCGGTCAAGTTCTCCTTTAAGTACATGAACACTGTAAATGCATTGTTACTATGATCAAACTAAATATGGTATTTCATCTACATGTATGAAAATAATTACCAATGCAGACAGTTAATTGGTAAATATACAAGTTTGCATGTATTGTATTTTTATTCATTTGTTGGCGTTGGCCCTCAGATGTATTTGATTGATGCCACCTGTCAGCCCAAGTTTGTGGTCTTAAAACAAGTTCAAATTTCTGAAGGGAGGGGCAGTTCCATATGTGAGGTATATATATATATATATATATATATATATATATATATATATATATATATATATATATATATATATATATATATATATATATATATATATATATATATATATATATATATATATATATATATATATATATATATATATATATGTATATATATATATATATATATATATATATATATATATATATATATATATATATATATATATATATATATATATATGTATATATATATATATATATATATATATATATATATATATATATATATATATATATATATATATATACCTTACATATGGAACTGCCCCCTCCCCTCTTCCCAGGAATTTGAACTTGTTTTAGTTTTCTATACACACATATATATATATATATATATATATATATATATATATATATATATATATATATATATGTATATATATATATATAAAGAACAAAATAGGAAAAAATGACTGTCTCTAGCCAACATAATTTTTTATAAACCAATTTTTCAAAACTCCTGTTTTCTTCTTCAGTGGTATGAAGTCAAATGATGCTAGAAGATAACAGCGATGATAGCTTGCATGTTAGCACATTGCACAGAGCGCAAAAAAACGTACGCGTAAAATAGTAGGCGCAAAAGGGTAAAAGCACGCAGAGTAAAAAATTGGCGCCAAAATGCGCTACGTCACGAAACCAACAGAAAGACTAATGAGACGAAGTGGAAATGGAAACATTTCCCCAAAAAACAGAAAAAGGAGAAAGATAAGACAGGTCTCTGTCAAGTCCATGGATGTGGCTCTTAGTTTTAATCATGAATTGCAAGTCGAACAGCTTTCTATCTTCCTTGCCTCTAAAGTTCCCCTGATGAGAACCACCTTCAAATGTTCCAACTTATCCATATATATATATATATATATATATATATATATATATATATATATATATATATATATATATATATATATATATATATATATATATATATATATATATATATATATATATATATATATGTATATATATGTATATATGTATATATTTATATATTTACATACATACATACATACATACATATATATATATATATATATATATATATATATATATATATATATATATACATGTGCCGCCCGAGCAGTTTCATTTTTTCATAGTTTTCGAAGTGCAGGTATCAACATACAATCTTACATACTGCTGGTCTCAAAATTTACAGATTTTCATACTGCAGGTATCAAAAATCTTTTATTTTCATACTGCAGGTATCAAAAATCACCTATGTTTGTACTGCAGATATCAAAAATCATTTAATTTTCATACTGCAGGTATCAAAATCATAAACTGTCATACTGCAGTTACCAAAATAATTTCTCATACTGCAGTCCAATTTTGAAATTCTGGGCATCACATTTTAGTAATTTTAGCACCATTCCCCTGTAAATGGGTGCTCACCTGGTAAAGGCATATTAGTGTAAATTGTGAGGCCCAATGGAAACAGAAGATGCAAGACATAAAGAAAAACACTATAGCATTAAATCAGTAGCATAGCTAGACTGTTTTGCATGGGGTGAGCAAAACCATAAAAAGATCTGAATCCAACTTACTCTATCCCTCCCCCGACCCCTCCCCCACCCCCACCCCATGCTAGCAAAACTTTAAGGAGAAAGTCAGAAGTTTTAAAAAAAACTTTGGATATTATGAGGAAAACCTTAGAAGAAAAATTCAGATATGTTAAGGACAAACTTTTGAAATTTTGAGGAAAAAGTCAGATATTTTGAGGAAAAGCTTCGGATATTTTGAGGAAAACTTACAGAATTTTGAGAACAAGTTGAAGAAATGTTTTCTAATTCAAAACAATTAAACATAGAATTTCTAATTTAAAAATTTTTTCAGAATTTTTATGAGGGAGGGGGGGATTACTCACTTTGCTTCACTGAAGGCACACGGGTTAAGAATTTCAGGAATTAAATTTCTAGCATACAATTTGTCAGTTTAACTGGAAATCTGTTCATGTCGTTCATTTATAACGATCTTTGCTCACCTGTGGTCCTGCTTACATTTGTTTTCTTCTGCAGGACATGAATATAGAAATTAATAACACTTATCTATTAGGGTCACTGTACGGTCAATGGACAAGTGACTCCTAATCTGAGACTAATCAGTTGTGCGCTTCATGCGATACATGCTCAAAACACAGAAATAGCCATTTCTCAACAACACAGGTCCCTACAGGCTTTTTAGAGGGGTGCTCCACCCATTCCATATTTTCTTCCACAGTGCCTCTAGTTTTCTCCCCATGGTCCCTATATCCTTTCACCCTGTCCCTATTATTCTCCACTCTACCCATTTTTCACAAATCATCTAATAAATTATAATAAATAAATGTTACTTTGATAATTGCTTTATAAATGTCACGATTATTAGTTTCAGAAAACTGCTAAAGTTTTCAGCATGCAGATCTAAGGGACGTATCAAAGTATCAGATTTGCTGCAAGTTTTTGCTTCAAGAGGCGTTATTGTCTCCAAACAATTTGCAATGACATCAGTAAGTACAAGGCATGTAGGCCCAACTTACTGACATCATCAAAAATCGACAAAGGGCCTAACATAAAACAATTGTTCGGAGATTCAGAAAAGCATTTGCATTGTGTGTATGAAGATAATAGGTACATGCACATACTTTATATATATGCGTGGTAACATGACAGCAGAGTTGAACAGAGCTGTACAAATTCGTCGTTAGTTTAATTATGGAGCTTCATGGTTTAATTCAAATAAAAGGAGAAAAAAAGGACGAAAAAAAGTGTTGACTTGATAAGATTCGAACATTTAGAAATAAAGCATTTTGCCAGAAGTCCATAGCCTTATCCACTCAGCTGCATCAACGGTTGGTTGAGAGGTTGCTTTAGTATTAATATTACAAGTTTGGAATATGATCAGAAGTGACTGGCGCATTAAGCAATTGGTTGAAATTTTAACCAATCTAAAATTAGAACTGACTGTCCTTATGCCAATATCGCATCTATAAACATGCAGTTTATATGTAAAAATGACATGTCAGTTGATATGTTGGTCAGGGTATTATAATATCGTCGAAAAAGCAATCACGATATTGCGATAATCAACAAATCATGACAGCACTAAGTCTTTACTGTTTTGTGCAAAACTTTAGAGAATATGTACATATTGAAATATTTACATATTGAATCAAATGTGAGATAAAATGTTTTTTTATTGGCAACAATAACTAATTTTAGGCTATTGATTTGGACTGAATTGCCAACACAACCTTAAACATTTATTCTCGGTGGGTGGGGGAATTAAAAAAAATTCCTGGTGGCAAATGAAAAATTGCACTATTAAATTAAGTTCCATAGAAAGTTGCTGGTAATTGGAAAATTCCCCCCCCCCCCCTCCCCTCCTCCTTCAATTTTTTTTGGGGGGGAAATTTTGGGCAGTTTTCTTAAAATTTTAGCCAATATAACCAAAATTTCCTCAGGCTATCATTTTACCACATTTTGATAATTTCCCAATTTCACCACCCAACCAGGAAGAAAACATGCAACCGGGATGGTGAAATCCTCTCAGGGGGCAGTTTGTTCCCCTGCCCCCACTTCATATGCCTCTGCTCACTTGTAGGCCCTGAGCAGCTGATGACTAGTAACTTGCAGCTCACCACAGATTAACACTCAGAACTTTGAAATGATTTGTTAGACTAGTTATACTGTCATATTGTTGAGTGCATACAGGTTGTTTATTTTGGGGAAAATTCTGTCTTAATATTTGCGATCATAACCCTTTATGTTTGTCTTTCATAAAAGCCGAAACGTATTTTGAAAAACAAGATGTATTGACTTTCCACGTTTACATGCTGTTAAGAAGTTTCAAATCATGAATAGACCATTTTATGAATAAATATAGAAACTACAAAAACATCGTCTGGTAATTGCTTCACTTTGTTCGGATTTGTTTGCAACGTTTTCAGACTCTTTGCAAAACCTGTGAATAATATATGTGGAGCATAGTGCATAAGGTTCAGTTCCACCTCCTTTAGCAGTAAGAGTTTCTAATACATTTGTTTATGTGTTATTGTAACACTGGAAAGTTCTAGCTCTCTATCCAACCCACTGGCAACCCTACCTAACTAATGGTAAAACTGCCCCTCCCCTCCTCTATTTGAAGATTCCATTGGTTAATCAGAATATCAGCATTTTGTAGAGCGCATATACCTCCAGCCCCATTGCAATTCCAACATACCTAGAATAATTTTAGTTCATTCAATCCCCATACCCAATAGAATCTACCTCAGAAATCCTAGGCCCACAAAGGTTTAAAGTTTTGACTTGTAATGATCATTTACATTCTGAATACATGAATATTATCTTCTGAATGATTTCTTCCAAGGCCATATCATTGTTTTCATCTTCATGCAGGCTAAGCATTCATTGTTTTCAGTTTTATGCAGGCTAAAGCATTCATTGTCTGCAGGCTAAAGCATTCATTGTCTTCAGTTTTCAGCTTCATGCAGGCTAAGCATTCATTGTTTTCAGCTTCATGCAGGCTAAGCATTCATTGTTTTCAGTTTCATGCAGGCTAAACATCCATTGTTTGAGCTTCACGCAGGCTAAGCATTCATTGTTTTCAGCTTCATGCAGGCTAAGCATTCATTGTTTTCAGCTTCATGCAGGCTAAGCATTCATTGTTTTCAGCTTCATGCAGGCTAAACATTTATTGTTTGAGCTTCTTTTGGTTAAGGTTCACATTCCCATCAGTTTCCATTCATGGCACAAACCAATTGTTTTATTTTATTTTATTTCCTTTGAGTCCAGAAAATTGATTGTTGGATTTCTTTCATGGCATGAATTCATTGTCCACCACATTCCATTGGAAAGTTTCAACTATGTTTTGACAAACTTTACCCTAAACATCCCACCCCTCAATTTTTGCCCTTCCCTTGTATCAATGTGCCTAATTTTATGGAGGACATCAAAAATTGTGAAATCTGAATGAATGTCAATCGATCAGCCGATTAGTGAACTAGTGGCTGCCTACAACGATGGCTTTAGCAAATTAGTTGATCGCCATGCACTAAAATGCACCAAGACCATTACTTTGAGACCTAATGCCCTCTGGTACACAGACACATATATGCAAAACATGAATGTAGGAGGGCCAAAAGAGTTTGGAGAAAGCTTACTGTCCACTGGCAACTTGATAGAAATTAATGCCAAGTTGTGAATAAACTTCTGATCCAAGAAAAACAGAATTACTATTGCAACAAAATTGAGGAATGTGGTAGAAATAAAAAAAACCTTTTCAGTCTAACTAGGGATATGATGGGTGTACCTTGCCATCGCACACATGTATGGAAAGTCTTGCTAATCAGTTTGGTGAGTTCTTATAAACAAGGTAACAGCTATCCATGAGGAATTCAATACATGTGATGCTACGTGCAGTTTGGACATAACGGCAGATGATAGTATTTTGATGGTAGTCCTCTAGTATCTTTTTCTCCTACCAGCGAGGACGAGGTATGGAAATTAATTGCAAGCTCCCCAACAAAGTCCTGCAGCTTGGATCCAATACCTACCTGGCTAGTGAAGCAATGTGTCGATGCATTCCTGCGAATCATAACCGCCATCATTAATCAAACACTTTGTGAGTCAAAAGTGCTTTAAGTGCTCTAATGTAAAACCACCACTGAAAAAGTTTGGCCTAAATAAAGAGGTGTTGAAGAATTTCTGGCCTGTATTAAACTTACCTTCAAAAAGTTGTAGAAATATGCCCTAAAAGATATTTGAATGCCAATGCTGTGTATGATAATCTCCAGTCTGCATATCACCAGTTCCATTCAACAGAGTTTACTAAGAGTACATAACGACACTGCTACAGCTCTTGACAAGAGGTCCCACACTATCGATTATGTTAGACCTGTCGGCAGCCTTCCATCTTATTGATCATGAGATCTTATTTAATCGTCTTCATCATACTTTTGGAATTGCTTCAGACTCATTGCATTGGTTTAAGTCCTATATAAGGGATAAAGTGCAATGAGTGCAAATTGTTGATGATGCTACATCTGGTAAGAGACAGTTAAGGTTTGGGATGCCACAGGGATCTGTACTTGGTCCGTTGATATACTGCATGTTTACCCGTCCAGTTGGAGAAATAATTTGGTGGCATAACATCAACTATGGTGACATAACATCAACTATCACTGTTATGTTGACGATACACAATTGTAAAATCAATCTGGGAGGATGCATCATGATCCAAGCATGCCTTGCTGATGATACACAGCATTGTACAAGCTAACATTTTTTTTGCATGCGCTGCAGTCATGGGAGGATGCATCATCAAAGCTCCAAGCATGTCTTTCGAAATAGTCAGTTGGATGCAGATAAATTGTTTAAAACTTAATCAAGACAAAACTGAATTCATTGTATTTTTACACCAAAATTTCAGGGTAATGCTATTCAAGACATATGTATAAATATGGGACCTTACACCGTGCATTCTGTTCTCAACATAAAGATTTTGGGTGTGCATCTTGATCATAATCTTACTATAGAAAACCAAATTGACTCTATCTGTAAGTCCTATTATTGGCAGATCCGAAATATTGGCAAACTTACGAGGTATATAACTGCTGATGCTTGTAAGATATAATCCATGCCCTTGTGACATTAACATTGGATCACTGCAATGCCCTACTATATGGTCTGCCTTATAACCTCCCCTTCAGCACGTCCAAAATTTCACTGCAAGGCTTGTAAGTCGCACTCGTAGACATGACACCTGTCTTACATGACTTACATTGGTTGCCCATTCATTGCAGGTCGATCCCTGCACTTATAAAATCCTTTTTATATACATATATGTCACTTAATGGTTTAGCCCGTTTACCTCACTGATTTAATACATAGATACCAGCCAACTCGATCTCTTCGATCAGAATCCAAGTCATTACTTACAAAACCTAGACTGCTACAAACGGAAGCAGGCAATTTGATCATTCAGCTGCTACATATTGTGTGTCAAAAACATAGATGAATTTAAGAAGCTTGTGAACACCTTTCTTTTTAGATCTGCTTTCTATTAATCGTGCTTTTCTACTATTTCTAAAGTCAGTTGTACTATGCATTTCTCATTTTACACATATTTATTGTACATATGCCCTCTTTTACCCTTCTTTTTAATGATAGTAATAATAATATTATAATATCAGTTATAATAATAGTAATAATAATACGTCCCAAATTCAAATCGCTTGATTCTTAAGCAGTAACAAAACCACACCCCAAATGTTATCAAAATCCAATCTTTAGTTATTGAGATATCTTGATGACAGACAAATGGGCTAAAACATAACCTCTGTCCAACTTCTCTGCCGTTGGTTTACACCCAACATACCAATTAAAGGTATCATGGTAAAGCTTTGCATACATGAGTGGGACAACTGGAATGCATTTGTTTTCTTTTATATAAATTTCTTTTCATAAAAATAGTTGGAATTCCTTTCCTAGGGCAGCAATCTTTTGTTCCTAAGTACAGTAGTTGAACAATGCATGAGGCCGGACAGACAATATATGCCAACAGACGGATAGCCAGACAGACAGTAAAGATGCTATGTCCCCTCATCACCAACTTCATTGGTGATGGGGATAATCAAAATCGGGTTTATCAATTGGCAACTTGGCTTCAAACTGTCTTGTTTGGTATTCTTAACCTTAAGTTTTACTGACCTGATACCAAATTTATCAACTAATCTCAAATTTACCAACCAGTCTCAAAATCACACCCTCACCCCCACCCCCTTTCCCTTCCATTCCCCCAGAATATGCACTCCTGCATAAAAGTAAAAAGTACACTGGAAGCTTCACATGCATAACTTCACAAGCCCTGCATAACCAGGGAAAAGTTAACACAGATTAAAAGTAATCAGTTTGCTCTACCTAACACATGCCTCTACTTAATACATGCCCCTACCTAACACATGCCCCTACCTAACACATGCCCCTACCTAACAAATGCCCCTACCTAACAGGGTTCTCCTACCTAAAAGTAAAACGTGTCTTTACCTGAAGTGTGCCCCTACCTAAATTCAATCATGGTAATAAAAAGTTTTGTTTTAAAGTATAACATGAAAGGCCACATTGGTGAAAGAGATTAATACTTGAAACACTCATTTGCTCTTCTATAAATGACTGTTTTCAAAAACCAACAGAAAGTATGTGACTTCATGCACTGACCAATATTAGTTCAAATAAAACATTTTGTTATGTCAACAAGTTAAAATAGGAAAGAAAAATATTTGTTGATGAATTAAATTGTGAATACACTGTATGCCAATGCATAAATTTTTGATTTTCCAGAATGAACAACTTTGAAGTACTTGTCAGTTTAAGTCATTCAATAAACAGTCTGGAGAGGTCCTAAAATAAGGAACCAAAAGGTTCCTTAAATTAAGAACTTTTCATGACATGGACATCGCCATTTTATGATATTTCCCATGATGCTTTGCTATACTAACGTTAAAGCCTTATGTAGTGTTATAATTTTCAAATTTGAAATACCTCTGCCCCAATTTGTTTGGCCAGGTGAAACTTAGAACTCCGGAGAGAAACAACAACGACAAATGGTCAAATTTCAAAGACAATTTTTTCTCAGTTTATTCAAAATTGTAAAGCGCTCTCAATAAAGCATGAAAAACTGGGGCATTTACGCATATACAAATAAGATGTATTTAATGCCTCTGAAATTTTGCACTTGTGGCGCGAAGTACGCATAACGCATTGGAATATCAATGTTTGAACAGTGCAGTCCAATGCCAGTGCTTTATCGCAAGTGCAAAACACCCGTTAAATTTTCTCGCCTGTGTTACTCTTTATATCTTACTTGTGTAAACACACGTACGCGCAAGCAGGCTTAGCGTACAAAAAGTCAGTTTTACGCAGGAATTCCACTGTAAAAGACCATGGAACCAAAACTTCAAGAAAATAATCATTTTTGGTATACATTTGTAACAATAAGTTTTACTCAGTGATATCATCACTTGATTCAGGACATCTCCTTATTATGGAGGACTAAGTTTTTCGTGTTTACAAGGTCAGGAGAGAAGTTGGTATAGCCATTGGAAGTGAAGGAAACTTGACTTCCATATTTTAACTGGAAAATCAGCACACTGAAATTTGAATTTGTTTTACACATTGTGAATGTCGTAATAACCCAATTGCTATCCTGAAAGGATATACAATTTGAGTTCAAAATTAAAGTTTGAAGACATTTTCTTGTGAGTGTCTTCACAAAAATGTAGAATGCTCATAAGCATTATTTCCAACCAATAAAAAGACAGAACGCTTGCGTAAAGAAATTATTCTGAGTGCATATCTGCATCCTCTGTGCAGCCTTGAGTGTATTAACACAAAATTGTGCATCCTACATAGGTGTTATTTATGTAAGACGCGTACAATTTGTATGTAATAATATTAACAAAAGAACAAGGGCGTTCAGAGGTAGTAAAATTTGAACGATTATAATAGTGCGCAACACCGCAATTTTTGCGTCTTAACGAACGCGCATGGAGATTTTCTTTCTATCTGCGCCCAGTTTGCATCCTCACTTTTTAAAGTTGTATGCTCACATTTACAACATTAATTGCAATGCTATCATCCTGTGCAGTAAGACACTGAATTTCTTCCATAGAATTGACCATTTTTACCCTTTAATACAATAAAATCAGGAAATCCACCAAAACGTAAATTGAAATAAGTTTCTCTGCTTTATATTTGTATGGTTACATTAAGGAAAAGTTTAGGGCGTCCGTGTTAATTTTCATGCTCTTTTGTGTAGGAGAGGTTATGTAATAACGATTGTGTCTACTAACGTTGTAGCCTAATCACTGTTGAAGGTACCAGGTTCTTAATGGCTGATCGTTGATAGCCCATTTCTTTAAGATAACCTAGCGGTGGCAGGGTTGGCATTATAAGGAACTGGAATTTGAGGGGGATTGATCTGTTTGACATATCTAATTCATGATATGATTTAATGCAATGTACATGTCAGTGCCTTTTAAAATAATTAGTGTATGGGAGGGGGGGAGCAAAACACAAAAGGGACGTTTTTGACTCATAATATGCCGCCCCCACTCATTTTCAGGAATTTCATTTGCCAATTTTGGGGTAATTTCATTTGCCAATTTTGGGGTAATTTCTTTAATTTCTGGATATTTTTCTTCAATTTTAGGAACATTTTCGATTTTTTTTTTTCTTTCTTCGAAGAATATAAGTAGTTAAGTTGTTTTGGTTACATATATTAGCAACCAAACTGGAGGGCCAAATGCTCAATTGGGAAGGGGTGAACTTTGCTGAGTGGGGGCCATGGTCCCCAGTAAGTGTGTTAAAAAGGCCCTGGTACATGTCAGCAAGAAATTTGTGCTGCTTTTAGGTCTTACCTAAGTATATATTATTTTTACCACACCGTTTTTTTTTTGAAATATGAGGAAAATCAGGAAAAAGCTAGGCTTTTTGGCACGAAACAGTCATTTCAAGAAATCAAATATTTGTAACAGTAAAATTTGTCATTAATATTGCAGATTCTAAGGAATAAAATTACAAATTGCAATATCTTACAATCAGTGGCATCAATTTTAATTGGGGGTAAAATTATAAATTGACCGACAAAAGAGTTTGACACTACCGACAAAAATATATTCCACATTCAAGACCCCGTAATGTCAAAAATTTGAAAAGCAAAAAAAAAAAAAAAAAAAAAAAAGGCATTGGACCAAAATTGTAGAACAAGTGCCATAATATTTATTTGTTTTTTCAAATTGTTTTGTAAAGTTTTCATTGTCTTTGTCTTCAATTTTACCCACAGCTTTACTGAAAGTGGGGGGAGGGGGTTGTAATGCCCCTGCTTACAATCTATATGACAAACTGGTCTCTCACTTGATCTTTCTGTACATTTTATTTCCACAAAATATGAACAAAACGGCAGCAGGACAGGACGTCTATTAGTTCAGGTTCCTTAAAATAAAACCTCCCCTGCACTGATTTTTTAATTGAAATGGATTTTGTATTTTGTTTTACTTGCACCTAGCTCTGGAAGTAACTGTAAAGAAACTGGCAGAACATAGTATTGCAACATAGTCTTTTCTGCACTATTATATTATATCACATATCTCATCTTGTGCACATATAACACTTCAGGCAATATATTATATTCTAATAAGAATTTTTCTCAAAATTAAAGGCTTAACTATTAAGTTCAAATTTCCAGCCGTGATCTCAGATGGCAAATTTGTGATGCTTGATGGGAAGAATTTTTCCTGGTTATCGTTTTCTTACTATTTTGCCCAAATTCTCTGAAGGGGAGCAGCTGACTCTGACAATGGATCTTTTCTACATTGATAAATATGCAATTGCAGGATTTGTTCTGCAATGAAAAAAGGTTGAATAATAGAACTGACGACTGAAAGAATTTATAATGAAGTGTCTTGGGAATGAATTGGGAAAACAATGAGGTTTTGCTAGAATAGAGTGGAAACATAATAGATTTATGATAAACTCCCAAGTTAATCTGCAATGAATTTTCATTCTGATTCGGTAGATAGATCAGCTCTTTTTGGTTTATAAGGGGAAAAAGTGGCGCATATTTTTATTGGAAGTCAGATTTAAGTTAAGGCTTAGGGGGGAGGGGGGAAGCTGTAGTCAGAGGCGGCGGAAGATGTTTGAAAGTGGGGATCTGAGGGGCACTTTCCAACTATCGTATTTTCAAAGCATGTAGCACAGCAATATGGTTTTAGATGGTCAACCCTCCTCCCCCATTTATAGGTTCGAACATCACTGGTTACCCATTTTTCCTACTTTTTTGGTGAACATGCCAAGCATAATTAATGCGTGGCGATTTCATCCGTAAGGCTGGCCAGCCATTCACAGTTTTTCTCTGAGCCAGAAATGTCCACAGTTTTTTTTTCCTGAGAATATTCATCAGAAATGTTCCAGATATTTTTTAGAATTCCTCAAAATGTTAAAATGTTAGTTTCCTCAGAGTTCCTTAGAATATCTCTTCAGAATATCTCTCCAGATATCCTTCCTTATAAAAGGTTAGAATTTCCTTACAAAATGTTAAAGGTTTTCAGAGACACTTAAGACAGATTGAAGACTATGTTTCTTTAAAAAGTCTACAAAACATTTGATATTTCCTTAGAAGATAATTGTAAAATAATATAATTTTCCAATATTCTTTAGAGATCATACGCGTCTTCCTCGTAGCACTGGAGATTTTAAAATCCTTCAAATTCTTTAAAATATTTGGGCATCAACTGTTGTATCAGGCATGATTATTAAACTCCGCCTTTATAATTGTGGTCATTTGCATATAGTTGCTACAGTATATAAACTGACCCCAAAGTATGTTCAGTCAGGGAGTGTGACAGGATGTGACTGCATATGGACATAGGGAGAGATGCCATATGGGACATGGATGGGACATGCATGCGGAACACATGATATAATATATACCATGTGGTATACACCAAGGGCTATATCAGGCATAATTATTTGACTCCGCCTTTTTTCTTATTCAACAAATCATTTGCATATAACTTATTATATGAACGGACACATGCTCAATCAGGGACTGTGATAGCTATGATGAGACTTCTTATGGAGCTTATAGGATGTAATGGGGAAGGGGATGCAATGTGGGACATGGGGTGGATGCCATGTGGAACGATGGAATGCCATGTAGGATATATAGTGGAATGCCATGTGGGACATAGGGTGGAATGCCATTGGATGGGATGTCATGTGGGACATGGGGTGGGAGCCATGTAGTAAATGGGGTGGGATGCCACGAGTAACACAAAGTGTGACATAGGTTGGGATGCCATGTGTGACATAGGGTAGGAGGATATGTGGACATGGGGTAGGTGACCATGGGGATATGGGATGTGATGCCATGTGGGACATAAAGTAGGATGTCATTGGGACATGGGAAGGATACCATGTGGAAACATGGTGGGACATAAGGTGGGATGCCATATGCCATGTGGGACATAGGGAGGGAAGTCATGTGGTACATAGGGAGAGATGTCATGTGGTACATATGGTTGGATTAATATGGGACATACATGTAGGATTGGATCCATGTAGGACATATGGTGGGATGCCATGTGGGTCATAGGGTGGTATGCCATGTGGGACATATGGTGGAATGCCATGTGGGACATATGGTGGAATGCCTTGTGAGACATACTGTATGGTGGAATGCCATGTGGGAGATATGGTGGAATGCCACGTGGGAGATATGGTGGAATGCCATGTGGAACAAGGCATGTGATGTCACGTGGGACATGGGGTGGGATTTCATTTGGAACATGGGATGGGATCCATGTGGGACAAAGGGTGGGATGCTATGTGGGTCATAGGATGGGATGCCATGTGGGACATGGTGGAATGCCACATGGGACAAGGGATGGGATGGGATGATGTCATGGGGTGGGATATCATGTGGGACATGGGATGCCATGTGGAACTTAGTGTGAGATGCCATTTTCATAATTGGCCGGGTCATATGATATGGGTGTCAATTTGCATGGGCATTCAAACCATGATGGCAGTCAGTTCCCAGCCTCGCGAAAAGTTGATTATTGTCTTCTATGCGTATTCCGCCCACACGGATTTATGAATATATACTGTAATGAGCTGAGACATGCTGTTTTTTTAAAGTGATTACATCTTGTTATGGTAGAAAAAGGTATCAATATATGAAATTTAGGCATGTAAAGGGTTGAAAATATTAGCCATTAACATTTAAAAAAATAATTCAAGCGAAAAATAATGAAAATAATGATTACAAATTAGGAAAAAGCGGTTGTCGAAAATCGTGGTCACAAAACACATTTTCAGTTTTGGGCCCACACGATCTTTATATATGTGATAGAAAAATTCTTTTCCTATCTAAATCTTTGAAAATAAGCATGAAAATCAGAGGAAGCCGGTCAGGAGCTTGCAAGCTTTGCACCGATTTTCAGAGGATCCAAGTTGATTCCGCTAATATTGTTCTATCCATATCATAATTGGACAATGTGCAGTCACGTGGTGTTGTTTACATCAGTATTGTAATCTTGCATGTAGACCTAGCTACTCATGAAATGGCGTTCGCACGAAATAGCCACAAAGTTACCCATCGTAATCTTTGAATAACTTGATAGTTTCTTTCAAATAAACAAACAATATATATTTCAGATTTCATGGAGAATCTTAATTCAGAATAAAATGAATGAGATTTAGTGATGACAGAGTTTCGTGAGGCAACTGAATACATGTGCTAAGTGTATGCAAGGCTTTGATAATTAAAACCCTGGTGTGTATGTAATGTGGTGTCAATCTGTCAATACTGATTTTCTCAAATTCAGTTTATGCAGTAGTATTTTCACTATTCTTTTGCTATAATCATAGGGTTAAATACATTTATATTGGTTATACTGCTAAAATACCATTTCACCAGGGATTTGTTTTAACAAATCCCCAATTCCATGTACTTTCTTCCAACTTGTAAAACACATTCTTGCTTTTTAAGCCTTGTGTGAATTTTCATGATTGAACTATGGATTGGACTCTTGCCTCCTCTGACAAAAGTTAAGATTATTTTGGTAATATACTATGAAAACAATTTAATAAATGGCAATTAATATTAAACAGATTCAAATATAACAAAAATGTTTTTTTTTTTTTTTTTTTATGGACGTGGGTCAGAAAAGAAAAAAAATTAAGAAAAACGTGATTCACAAAATAGCCTAAAAATAACAATGGATAATAATCATACATGCAAAATAGGCCTGCCGTATTTTTTAAAACATAACGCCCCCTCCCCGTCATTTTTCAAACTTTCAGGATGTAATAATCGCACGTTTAACTTATCGAATGTGCCTTGAATGTCGAACGTAACCAAGCAGAAAATATGCAAAGAGTATATTCCATTAATAATCCATGCACAATAATGGCTTGAAGAAACTAATACCATTGGCCTAAACGGAATTTTCTTAGCTGTTTTCCAAATGGTAGAGAAAATACTATGTAGAAATTGGCTAGTTGTATGGCATAGCATGGTATACTACAAAAGGACCATGTGCACTTTCACTGGTGTTTAATCTATATATCCATGCCTGCATGATGGCATTAACTTGCAACAATCAAAATTTCCATTCCGAGGAGGACAAGACACTTTTTCTTCAACATTTTACTTACTTTTGATACTGACAGTATATATATATATATATGTATATATATGTATATATATATATATGTGTGTATATATGTATGTATATGTGTGTGTATATGTGTAAACATATATATGTAAACATATATGTGTGTATATATATGTGTATATGTGTGTATATATGTGTGTATATATATATGTATATATATGTGTATATATGTGTGTATATATGTGTGTGTGTATATATATATATGTATATATATATGTATATATATATATATATATATATATATATATATATATATTATATATATATATATATATATATATATATATATATATATATATATATATATATATATATATATATATATATATATATATATATATATATATATATATACTGTTCTTGTGTACTGTTGTTCAACTGTTACAGACAATAAACAAAAATGTTCACAACAACTTACTTTTTATTAAAAACAACCCCATGCAAGGTACATATGTATATAAATAGTGCCACTATAATTTTTTCAACAGAAATTAGAGATCAATAAAACACTCAATTGGAAAAATGAAAACACATACACATAAAAAGGAAAAGTTTTTACAACCACTCAGATTGCTTATTTAAGTCCTCAAGCTAAGGCCTGAAAAGTAGATAATCTGCAGTCTAGATATCTTGGTCTTGAAGTATTTCATCATTGTTTAATGCAATATTTCAAGACAAATTGAAAATACTGCATACCACCACGGCAACATACTAGGTCGGCATTGAAAATAAACTGATTATTAATTTTATCCTGTAAATATAGAACCTAGATACAATCCATGGTTGATTTGTAACTATGGACACACTATTCCCATTTTCACAACAGACCTTGGTCACACTTCAACCTAAACAATGATGAAGAGAATATAAAAAAAATCACTGGTCTTTCACTATACAACACCACATTTCAAATATGCTTATGATTAACTATCATTTGGATTCAACACTGCACATTAAAATAAATCAAATAACACATTGACAGCTACACCCTGGGCTAGTGCAGAGTAAATGAGATGGATGTAAAATAAATCTTATCCTAGACACCACACTAACTTAATCTTGATCATGATAAAAATCCACGCAAAATATATTACTAATCTCTGTAATGGTGGCCATTTTTAACTTCAAAATACTAATCGCCACCGGGCCCATACAAAATTAGTACTGGCAGAAAACTTTTGTGTCGTCTGATGAATTATCGATCAATTTTACCTTAATTTGAAGTAACTAGGTCAAGAGCTCGGTGTGAATTTGGCCTAAAAATTAAGTCAATATTTTAGTACACAAATCCAAACGAGAATTATGCAAAATTAGAAGTCCAAAAAAATGGAAAATTTGGTATCAATGGAAAGAAAAATCAGCGAGCACCCTCCCACCTTAGAAACTTTATTACCAGGACATTGTCAGGTGACACCCCAACTGATTGAAAATTGTCTCTTCCTGTGATCGGTTTTGCAAAAACTGCAAAATTCTGAAAGTTTGGGAGTCCTGTGCGAAGAGGATGACATCAAATCCCTCTTTAGCATGAGGCTGGGAACTGACTGACGGAATTTACCGTTCTAGTTTAAATTACAGCTTTAAAAATTCAAAATATTGTGGTCTAAAAACGATTTTATTGAAATCTACAACAATTGCTGAATTGGAAAATGTATAGATCATGTCTTGAAATCGAAGATTTAGACTTATAGATCATGATTAGCCATTGTATAGTTCATGAATCGGAATACTTAATGTCTAAAATAATGTGAAAAGTAGAAGGGTCCTTATGAAGGCCATCTTTTTTTTGGTGCTAAGAATAAGATATGTAACTATTTTCTGATAAATTAGACCAGATGGCCCAAATTCACACCCAGTCTTCAGAGAATCAGTGGCAAGTATCCCATTGTATGGTTTTTTATACAACCCAAATTAAAGGCACTTCACAAGCAAAGTTTGGGATATTTGCTTGATGTTAGTATTACATTCTTCAATCTGTCAATAAAAAAGATAAATTATAATAAGATGATTTACCCTTTAAATGCCTGCCAAGTTCAAAACCTGACAGTAATTTTTCGGAACTTTTTCAGAACTTCAAAAATTTCCTTCCTTTTCTGTCATTACAAATTTCTTTGAAATGAATGCCATAGATAATGAACTTTACAATAAAAGAATTAAAATGAAGAAAATATCAACAAAAATATGCCATTTTTTTAGCTTGTATTTTTTGCTTGTGAATAAAGGAAATGGAGGATTTCTTAAGATGTGTAGTTTTTCACATTCTCTTTCCATTGATACTACTCTCGATTTTTCCCCCAACGCAAAACGTGTCAAATTAGTGAAAATAAACCAAAAGAAATTACATCCATAATTATGCACTAAAAAACAATAGAAAACAAACCCCTATAAGTCAACATAGCATCGAACCCGTGACTTCCCCACAATGCATACACGCTGAACTGTGTAACAGACTGATATCAATGTTTTTGTTTATATTCTTATGATTTCGAGCATGATTGCGACATTAAGCTCAGATGGGATAGTAGCGTAATATGTATCATTCAAAAGATTGCGGAGCTATCGTTCTTAGGATGTTTTAGCGAAGGGCAGTTGTATTTCCATTAAGGAGGTACGATTTTTTGGAGAAAAAAAATTGGTCTATAAAAGGCTGAAAATCATGGAATTTTGTAAAACTTTTGTCCAAAAAAAAGAGATTGATGATAAGTACTGTCAAAATTTGACCAGATTTGCACTTACTGAAGTGTACACTACTGGGATCATTGGTATATGGTATAGAAGTAAGTGTTGAAAATTGTATAATGTAGATTAGTGGTGGTATAAAACAGGAAAGCAGAACAAAACAGTTGACTGGTGAATAGAATTAACTGGATCTTGGGCATCACCTTTAAACTGTCTTTTTCAAAGTCAATCAACCGTTTTCTTTCTGCTTTTATGTATTTGTATAGCTACCCTGCATACCATCTTCATATCATTGTGCAAAATCATCCACCATGTTGTTTTGTGTTTGAACTTGAAAATTTAATTTTGCTAATTAGTATTACAAATTGCCTTCCCATAAATGATCAATTTGCACCCTATTGTTGATTTGGGTCCCTTTATGCAACTGTTACTTTCAACTATAAAAATAAATGACCTTAGATAAAGTACGATTAACTGCTATATACAAAACAGGTCAAGCCTAGGGTGACATGTATTTTCTTCAGCTATTTGATTAATATCATCATAGTTTACTGTACATTTTAAAATCATTAGGAATATTTTAGAACTTACAAATCTTGATTACAGTCCAAATTTTATATAACATTTGCTTCAAATGTTAAGGGACCTTTATTTGTGGCAGTAGGGGTGTGTACTGTCACACTTATGACTTAAGTCTTAGTTTTTTGGATTTAACAAACTTTACACCCCTCATCCACATTCCCAGGTCCTTTAAACATTGTTTTGTATCAAATTGAAGTTTCAAGAATCACATTAAATTGAAAATCGTAGTTCCTTGCAAGGTTGATAACTTGTTAAAAATGTTAAGAATGGTCCACAAACTCGTATATAAAAGTGTATGCATGTGAATTTGAACCTGGCTGATAGCAGGGACCATCCGGGAAGTGGAGGTCTTTCGTCATTAATGGGCAATAAACCCCCTGCTCAGATGCCTCTTAATGATGCAAACAGTCTCTTCAAGGACATCATCTTACTAAATACCAGATACTAGAGTGAATCTCACGACCTGAATGTTGACCCAACATCTTTAACATTTTCTGGTTCTTTAAGGTTTAAGAATTTGTTTTGAAATGTGAGCCACAAATTTTTTCAGCCACAAATTCAGAGGCTTAGTAATACTGCACTAAACCGTACAAAAGTAGAAAAAGAAAGGTATGTCTTAGGATCATGTACAGGTGTATAAAGTTATATAAAATGAGAACACCAGGTTAAGACCTTTTCAAATCTGAATCTGCAATTTCCGGATAACCAATTTAAATAATGTCACATGGCCAAGATTCACGTGTCCATAATGGACCAATTGTATACTGGAGGAATCTTTTTGACCAATCAAATACTGGAGGAAAAGTTCCCCCAGATTGGTCGAAGTGCTGAAGAAATCACATTCGGCTAAACTCGGTTTAAAAAGGTCTGTAGAAAAGCAAACTACTGAGACCTTTAGAAGGTTTGCAATTTCTCTGAGAAGCCTTATGTCCTCGGATTCCTCTGGCTCGGCTCGTTCTATTTCTCTCTCGTGGAAGAGTTCAATGAAGTTGTCTGACCTGGTGGTAAGCTTGGCGTTATCCTGCAGCTGCATCTCCACATCCAGCTCCTTCTCCTCCTCCTCAAGTGCGTTGATCTCAATCAATCGGGTGATAATATTATCCATATCCTGATTCTGTAGGCTCTGTTTGTACTTCTTGAATTGAATCAAACACTTGCGATAGAATTTCCTAAATTTGGGGCTGACCAGCTGCTGTTTTTTAAAGCTCTTACACTGTGCCTTGGATGTGATGGCAAATGCACCTGTTTGCAGGAGGTAAATATTCTCACGATTATCAAAGCAGGTATCATAGTCAGCAGTTGGTGATGTCCATGTGCATTGGCCGTGATCGTCTTCAGCGCATATGCCATAGCTGGTCTCACAATCAAACATTTCATATTGACCTGAAGCTACTGGGTTGAAGAAGCAGCCTTCTTTTTTCCACAGAGGCTCACCTCCTGACAGCTTGATCATACTTGTTGTGCCTAGGACCTTCAGAGGAAGAAAGAAAAAGTTAAGATGTGGGAATTGGTAGATATGATGTTGGAAAGTCTTTTGGAAAATTGTTAATACAAATGTTTTTAATTGTTTTATATCATACCATAGACATTAGTAATTTGCGTTCACACAAGTTTGCATCAAATACATTGAATGATCAAAGTTTTAAGGAAATTTTAATTTATGCTAAATTTGTGAGGTATGACTGAGCAGGTGATATAAATTTTCATTCCTTAATCTCAGTCACTGAAAATAATCCCCTCTAGAATTAGGGATATTGAAAATTGTGATTAGACAAAGGATTTATGTGGATTGGAATGTAAGCACGCACGTTAGTAGACCATTTTGACTGGGGTTGTAAAATATCAGATTTACTGACAGCCTCAAACTAGCATCCCATGCATTTGAAAAAAAACTGCCTCCCTTTAAAAAAGTTAATAATCAAAAATCTATTCATCACTTGGTGATTTGGCTTCAAACTGTCTAATCATTTTGTTTCATATTCTAAACCTTAACCTGATACCAGATTTATCGACTAATCTTAAATTATACTGACAAGTCTCAAAAAAAGAAAAGGGGGGGTGATACCCTCCACACCCATCCTCCGGTATTTATGCCCCTGGATGTAAGTTTTTGAATTAAACTAATGAATGAGGCTTGTCAGGTTGTCACTGTATCCACTCCCACCAAGAAAATATCAATGGTGGTCAAATTTGAAAATAAAGATTGTATTTCAAGAACTCTTTCAAATTTGGTCAAATTGAAAAGAAGATTAATTCTTACCTCACATTTGGTATCTGAACATGTATCAGCATAGATGCCATCTGATAAGGCAGACTTTTGGACATCAGTCATTGTGCTCCAGTCTTGCACCCAATTGCAGTATACAAACTCCAGGGTGCCTGCCTCATTCAAAGTCCCTGTGTGTAAAACAAAACAGGCGTGAAGCAATATCTTTCCTTAAGAGAAATGGTCCGTCAATCATTTACAGTTAATGCACACATCACCTCAGGCATATGATACACAGGTATTTTTATCACCAGTTTGAAAACAAACTTCTCCCACTAAGACACCTAATACGGATAAGTGATTTCAATCGCAAAAGTGACTTGATTATTCAGCTCTGGCTTTGTGTAATCTTATACACACAAATAGCCTTGAGACTACTTGGCAGTGGCGTGCATGCATGGCAGATAAACAATCATTATTTTGAGTGGAAACACAATACACTAAACAGGAAGTCGGGTTGGTAATTGTCATACCTGAGTTTGCAGGATTAACTCGGGTGTCGGGTGTGGGTAGGCTTAAAGAGCAATTTTTTGGCATGGGTGACCTTAAAGTGCTGAAGTAAAAAGAGTTTTTCATATGACATCTGCAAAAGAGGATGTAGGCCAACTTAAAAGCAATGAAAGGATAATATATTATATGTATTATGTGAAGCAGGAACCACATGGCATCCATGGCCCGCTCCCTCAATAAGGCAATGTTATTTAAAGGAGCACCAGACCGAAAAGTGAGGATGCTCATTCTTGCAAATTTCACAGATATATTATTCACAAAAGATTGATAAACTTCATGCCTCCATTGCCCACAGTCGACGTAAGGGCAAAAGTCACTTCAATATTCAAAAAAGTGCTACTGTATACCGTTGCTTGCTATAGATAACCATTTGATTTTTAGGGACTCCTAAAAATTACCCCTCACTTTTGATATAGTTCTCCTTCAAGAAAGCTGTAATATTTGCGCATTTCACAAAAAGATCCATCCTACAGTGCTGTTCCACCCCCTCGGCGACAACGACGACGAGTGAACACACAATTACAATGATAGGGTCGTCGCCTGCGTATTCGGTTACGATAGTAACAATGCTATCACGAAACGCTTAATACGACCCGGACGAAAACACAGGTACGACGTACGGACAGACATAACATCGACAACCAAGTCAATGTCCAAGGCCTTTGAGAATTAGTTGTGCTGCACTGGTGTGTCTACCCAACCCAGGCTTGAATCCAGGGCCTCGTGGTCTGTAGACAGGTATGATAACCGCTACACCACAGTCGGTAGAAAAACCTTAATTATCGGATTAAGAGGACAAACGGAACAAAATGTGAACGGTTTGTGTAGAATTAAGTGAAATCATACAAGTTGTGACATTACAATTTGAATTTTTGCAAAATACATGAATTATTGTTAAGAAATTAGGCATGTGACATCACTGTTCTATAGTAAATTTCTACAACAGTAACTTTCATATAAATCGAATTGTGAAAACTTTAAAATGAAATATCCGTAATATGGAAAAAAGAAGACTTTTTTAATCACTTTTTTTCACCATTTTCCTTCTGATTTTGTTTTATTTCACAGATGATGAACATTATAAAGCATCACCACTGAACGAGTTGGTTATAAAGACCCTAACACATTGGTAGCATTTGTCCAGATGTGTATTGGAAGGGTTCCTCTCAGAGGCGGCAAAAGTCCAAAGAAATTCCCAGTGACAAAAAAATGGCACTGGTAAATTAAGTTTTCATTAAAAGTTGCTCCTAATCAGAAAATAACCTTCAATATTTTGGATTTTTTCCTGAATTTTCATCAATTTCGAGAAATTTTTGCCAATAATTGTGATATTTTACCCAGTTTTCAGAAAAATTTGTGCAGTTTTGGGATAGTTTGGTCAATTTTTGGGAAATTTAAAGAATCATATTACTACATTTGTCAATTTATGTTAAAGAGGAAGGCTCGCCTCAGTAAAATTGTGTGATGTCATTTACGTCATTTCAGGTTGTAGCACATACAAGATCTTTGTTTGTTTGTACAGTCAGATGGTGGCATGTTGTGTATGTGAAGTTTCATACAAAAGTGAAATGCACTGAGTGTATAACATATTAAACTGGTACAAGAAACTTCTACTTAAAGTGAAAGTGAACTATTAAGAAGATAATACTTTAAGTCACTAGATGAAAATAACAATGACAAAAGAAAGATGAAGCAAAAATTGAAATAAATGATTCTGCTTGGGCCCAAACTCACAACTGTTGATTTGAAAAAGAACATTAAGTGGCTGGGCTATAATAAGTGGGGCTCCACTACCACCACCCCAGAGGCAAGCTCGTCGAAAACACACTTCGATAGCACAGCCTCTCCTTGCTCAACACTAACTCCCCGACCTACTTTCACCCTGCCACAGGCTCCCTCACCTGTATTGACATGTTTATCTGTTGCCCCAACATCCTCATTGATTTTAGCTGGAAGGTCACTGCTGATCTCTGCTGTGGTAGTGACCATTACCCTCTTCTTATCTACTCCAATCTTTAAACCCCCACAGATCACACCCCCAATTTGAACCTCAAGAAGGCCGATTGGCCCCTTTTCGAAACCCTCTGCAACTCGCACCTCTCCCCCATCTCCCCGAGGGTGAGAATCCCATTTCAAGCTTCAGTAACATCCTTAGCAACATCGCCACCTACTCCATTCCCTAACCACCCTCAACCTCTGGTTCACTGATGACTGCAAAACCGTCACCAAGAACAGAAAAAGGGCCTTCAGGAAGTAAAAAACTAACCCCCACCCGTAAACTCAACCTCTTTCGCAACAGCTATTCCAAAACCAGGCGCACTATCAAGGACAGTAAAACTAACACTTGGAACAACTTCATCTCTTCTCTCACCACCAATACCCCCACTAAGAAGATTTGGAGAATGATTAACAGCTTCCACAGCAGGATGGGTAAGTCACCCATCTCTCATGGAATGGCAACCTTCTCACCACGAAAAAGGACATCGTTTACCACCTCACCGCCTCTTTCAGCAACATCTCGACTAACTACCCAAATGCTTTCGAAACCAAAAAAAGCTTACGATGAAGCCCGCAGTATCATCTTCCGTCCGACAACACCGTGAGCTACAACACCCCTCTCAACCTTTCCGAATTAAACCAAGCCATCCACGATGCTAGCTGCACCTTCAAGGGCACAGATAATATCCCCTAACAGTTCCTGAAACATCTCCCCAACAAGGCCACCACTACCCTACTCACCATTCTCAACCACATTTGGTCCTCACACTCTTTTCCTCGTATCTGGAGGACAGTTATCCCCATCCCCAAACCGGGGAAGGACAGTACCGACCCCTCCAGCAACTGCCTATCGCCCCCACCTGCTGTCTCTGTAAAATTATGGAAATGATCATTCACCAGAAACTAAACTGGTTTCTTGAGACCAACAGAATAAAATCCTTTCCCCCTCACCAAAGTGGCTTCTGGAAACGTCGCAATACCCTGGACCAGTTAATTACTTTCGACACTTTTTTGCGGTTATCCTTTGCAAAAAAGGAACACCTCATTGCCATCTTTTCAACCTTGAGAAAGCTTTCGACACTTATTGGAAATATGGCATTATCCGCCAATTTCACACCATCAGCCTCCCTCCCCATTTTTATTCAAAACTTTGTCTCACCCAGGCAGTTCCTATTGGCCACGCCCTCTCCAACCCTTACTCTCAAGAAGAGGGCATCCCTGAAGTCAGAATCCTCTCCCCCACATTCTTCAACCTGAACATTAACAACATCACGGACAACCTTGGCCCAACGTCAAATGAAACATGCCCTCTATGTGAAGGACTTCACCATCTTCTACTCCTCCCCTAGCTTTCCTCTTGTCAAAACTAGGCTCCAACTCAGCCTCAACCGGCTGCAAGACTGGTGAAACAACAACGGTTTTAAATTCCCCAAAGACAAGACAGTCTGCATGCACTTCTGTCATTTTAACAACCTCCACCCTAAACCCGAACCTTGTGCTCAATGGCAATAGCATCCCTAAAGTTGAACACACTAAGTTCCTGGGTTTAACTCTAGACCCCAAGCTCTCCTATAAGCAACACATCACCAACCTGAAACAGAAATGCAACAGCTCCTTCAACATGCTCTGCCTCCCTCCAACACCACTTGGGGTGCGAACAGCCATATCTTCAGGCTCACCATTCGTGCCAAGCTCGACTACAGCAATATTGTCTACTGTGCCGCTCACAACTCTTACTTCAACCACATCAACACCATCCAAATTGAAGCTCTCAGACTTTGTCTGGGTGCCTACAGGACCTCCCCCATCATCAGCCTTCATGTTAAAGCCAACGAATCCCCCATTTTGCTAAGGTGTAAAAAGCTTAGCCTCTCCTATGCTTTTAAAGCTCTCATTAACACCCAGAACCCTGTTTACAGCCTCATTAGGTACCCAGATTTCTCCACCCTCTTTGATAGGACTAAAATCCTATCCCCTTCCTTCAGCTTACGCATCAAATCAGACCTCCATCACAGCATCAACCCCGCCACTCTTTGCACCTTCTCCTAGCCCACTTTTCCTCCCTGGGCAACCCTCTCCCTTCTATCCACTTGGGCCTCACCACTTATCACAAAACCCAAACCCTCCTAACTCTTCATCAACCTCCACAACCAAATCAAAGACCAGCTCTCAAACAACACCTCCATCTATACTGATGGCTCACAAGGAAGGCTACAAGACAGCTGCTGCTGCCGTCATTCAAGACATCACCCTCAGTAGCAGGCTTTCTGTCTACTCGTCCATCTTCTTGGCCGAGGCTAAGGCCATCCTCCTCGCCCTTAAACTGTATTGTATACTCCCCGCTCAGCCACTTTGCCATCTTCTCCGACTCCAAGGCTGTCATTACTTCTTTACTCAAATCTTAAATGGGATAGCCCCACATCCCATCTCCTCCACAGTAAACTCCTTTTGTCTCTCCCCCCCCCTCCCTTTCCCTTTCTACAGGAAAAGTATTCTTTTCTTCTGGATACCCAACCATGTTGGCATCCCTGGCAATGACAGAGCTGATGCAGCCGCTAAGCTTGCCCTCAACCCCCACCCCCCCCCCCCTCATGCCATTTCCCAAAGCCCTTTCTGACATCTTATTGCTTCCCTTGCTCATGACCACTGGCAAACCTCATGGGACTCCACGTCATCCATCCCACCATTCCGATCAAACCCACTATCCACAACCTCTCCTGTGTCGACAACATTAACATTATCTGCCTTAGAATAGGTCACACCCACTTCACTCACTCCCACCTCCAAGTCCTTATTGGCTCCCTCCACTCTGCAACAATTGCCATGGCACCCTCACAGTCCGCCACGTCCTCCTTGCTTGCCCCTGTATATTCTTTCCAGAGCTTCCTTTACTCCCCACAACTATATAATTGAGCTCTTCCAGAAAAACCCTCCGGATAAAATTATCTCCTTCCTTTATCATGCTTCTCTCTACAACCATATTTTAGTCCCCCTCCTACCCCCTTCCCTCCACCCCCACCCCCACTCAGAGACTTTGTTTTTTCACCCATGCACCTCCTCTCCTAATCCCAGCTTTCTGGCTTATAGTTCCCGTGTTCCTCTCAATTTCCCCCTGTTTTCTTTTCTTTCTACCTCTGGAATGATCTAACCTCTCTGGCACAATTTGACCCTCACTGTCGTGGTGCCGTGAAGCCCTCATCAAACAAACATATAATAAGTGTTAAGGATTTTGGAGGTTTTATTTGATATATATCATGAAATAAGAGCTAATGATTTGTGCAGCAATTGGTTGAAATTTTAAGCAATCAAATAATTAGAATCAAATTCTAATCAATAGTTTCCATATGACCATTTTGCCTCTTTAATAATTTCCCAATTTTAGCTTCCAACTGGGAAGAACGCATGCAAACGAGAAGGTGAAACCCTCTTGGGTGAGGGGGGGGACTCCCCTCCCCCCCTCATTGGAATTTTTCATACTGAAAAAGCAAAGCATTCACATCCCTGTGTACGAGCCACCCCAAATTAAATTATTCATGCTTTCAAAATATGTCAGTTAAAAAAGTGCCCCGTAAATCCTGTACCCTCAGATTCAAACATCTTCAGCCACCCCTGACATGAAACTAGATACTTTTTTCCTGGTTAATCGTTAGAAATCTGTAATAATAAAAGTTCCCTCCCCCATAACACCCCCCATACCCTTAATTCCTCCTGACACCCCTGCTGATTGCAGGTTGAGGTTGATTGCTGAACTATTATAGGCAAACTCAGCATAAAACTTCCTGAAAAGAATTTCAATCTAGATCAAACTTATATTAATATTTTTTTGAATTTGATAAGAAAAGAATGTACACATGGTTCAGTTGGCAGATTATTTTTTTTGCTTTTCTGTATTTCAGATTCATCTAGTGTGTAGCACAAGCTCTTCTACAAATTGTCACTGTTCCTCCGACTTCGGTTCCCCCCTTGACTCCACCCCCGACTCCACCTCCCGGCTCTACTCCCTGGCTCATCCCCCGGCTCCACCTCCTGGCTTATCTCCCCTGCTCATCTCCCGGCCCATCTCCCCAGCCCATCTCCCCTGCTTATCCCCGGGCCCAGCCCATGCCCCGGCGGGCCCCGGCCCAAATCCCCCGCCCATCCCCGCCCATCCCCCGCCCATCTCCCCGCCCATCTCCCGGCCCATCCCCTCGGCCCATTCCTCGGCCCATCCCCGCCCATCCCTCGGCCCATCCCCTGCCCATCCCCAGCCCATCCCCTGCCCATCCCCTGCCCATCCCCTGCCCACCCCTGCCCACCCCTACCCACCCCTGCCCACCCCTGCCCATCCCCTGCTCATCCCACTGCTCATCCCCTGCTCATCCCCCCTGCTCCTCTGGTATATACTTCATCATAACAAGTTATTCAAATAGATTGGGCAAATCATGTAAGCCAAAGTTTGCTTATATAAACCTATGTTACATTTATTGTAGAATCCTATTCAATATATTGTCAGCACACACCTAAAACTGTTTTTTAGATTACAGTGTATAGTATTCAGTACTCCATTAAGCTGTTAAGAATGGCCTCGATTTTAACCAGGATGATTTCATGTCTTGAAGAGTATTCAAATGGCCTTGTAACATTAAATAAGTTTAGGTAATTGTGCAATTATTCCATGTGAATCTTTACAAAGGAAAGAAAAGCCTGAGGTTTCGCAGGTCCTTGGTGAGAACATCTGTGAAACAGTTTTTGGTCAAATCATCAACAATGTAATCTTGTGATGAATCGCCTTTATAATCACATCTTTGTTAACATCATTGGTCACAAACAACCTCACATGAAAGTGCACAAACAAGCTTGTTGTTACATAATATATCGAACATTTTCTGGCATAAGACTGGCAACCACACGTATATGATGGTGGCTACTGTTGCAGGGGACAGAAAGACGTTTACTATTTGGGAATACCAAGTTTGCTATAAAAGAACGAAAAGTTGCCAAAAAAATGACCAATGACAGCACCCCAGTCAATAACCGGGCAATGTTGCATATTTAGTAGATTGACAGTTTCTAATGTGGGATAATTCCTACATTCATCATGGCAACCACCCATAGCAACCAAGGATTAACCCTTCAATAATAATTCTACACACAACAATAAATTATGCCGAAAATACTCCATTTCAGCTTCAGCACGGACAAACAAGTTCTTGCTGACAAGCTGAAGTTGGCCATTTAGTTTTGCTATAATATTTTGATGATGCACAATTCCTTGAAGCATTTTCATCCCAATTTCTAATTCTAATTTGATTGTTGTGATTCCCAGCCACAGAGAGGGAGACTCTTTCTCTCATTTAAAGTTTGCATAACTTGACCAAACCCTCGGTCTTTGTTGAATGAGAAGTATATGTTTTAAAAGATTAGTTCAGTGGTCAAGCATGTCCATCTTGAAAGAGGACTTCAAAAGAAACAAAATGGTGAAGAAAGCGTTCAAAAATCTTATTCTGTTAAGGAGACCGTTGGATGTGTCAGGAAAGTGGTAAAACTGAATCTAGTAAGGCTAATTATAATCAAACATCTAAAGAAAGTTTGAGGAAAAATAATCAAAATAGAAAGAAGGAAAAAAAAGAATCTTTAAAATACATTAACAATTGTTAAGAATGTGAGGATGACGTCCCCATAGTAAACTTACTACACCATTCATTTCTACACGGATAAGAGAGAGCTGTAAGCTTGAATATCTCCTGAACGGAATAATATTTTTGAATGCTTTCTTCACCATTTTGTTTCTGTTAAAGTCCTCTTTCATATAAGATAAACTTGCTTGACCACTGAACTAATCCTTTAAAAAATAATCATGGTTTGTCTTTTTGTAGTATTAAAACTTCCTAACTTTCTGGCAGTCTGTTTAAGATTTGGTAATTGCATTTTTTGGCAGATTAGTGAATGTACTTATTGAACTAGCTTTAGTGTATTTTCAGGACTTGTGGATGTGTGCATAACACTAGTTACTGATGGCATTCAGGAGCATGTTCCATTGACACCATGATTTACTTGTGTATGTGGGCTGGGAGGAGGTGACTAATATTTAGTCAATTACGTATATCACTAACATATTCAATTCTCTTTCTATCAATCCCCATCAGAATAATTAAAAAGTTTCCTGCATTGAGCTTAAAATCAAGAGACTTACTTATCAAGGAATCCATTCAAAAAAGCCTTACCTGTAAACAGATATGTAGTTTCATATAAAAGGGAAGCTCTTCCACACAGACCACGGTATGGAGTCTGAATAGGAATGGTTGATGTATCACCAAGTAAATATTTCCCTTTGAACGCTGCACCATCAAGCAATTCTACAGTATATTCCCTGTATTCATAGTGTGGGCCATCTATGGCATTCTTAACAGTTGCAACAAATGCTTTGAAAAAGAAGAAAAAAATTAACAATGAATGTCACAGACTGAAGTTCAACAAATATCAGGATACAAATCCACACTAGCTGTGTTAGTTCTGTACTAGCCCATCAGTGAAGGACACCCCTTCCTTTTGAACAGACCTGTAGTCAGCTTGAGCATGATGGCAGGTATGTGCCCCCACCTCCTCTTTGTGAAATATAAAAAAATTAAAACGAGGGAATGTGGAGACTTTGTTTAAATGCCTGCTATTTGCACCCGCTTGAAAATAAACCTTTGAGAAACAGGCCTACTTGGCAAGTGGTATGTACCACTGAACATTTCATATTCCTAAATTATTGTAGAAAATCATGGCTGTCATCTGCCAAACTAAAGCCGTTACACACCGAACGCAACGCAGTGAGCGATTTTTCAAACAAAATTGAATAAAACAAAGGAAAAGAAACATGTCCACCTTTTGTTCTCAGAGAAGCATCGTCATCGCATAACTATTTAGATGATAAGTGAAAATTGATTGAAAGGGCGTTTCTACGCCCATTAAAGCAAAATCCGCGTTGCGACAGAAGGTCATGCCATACTAAAGTGAATTTCTCCACAGTTTGAATAAAACAGCATTTCTAGCATATTTTCCAGTGTCATCAGAAAGCCTCAATTGTAAACTTCATCGTGTGTAAGCAACAAGTCAAAGCATCTTATAATATTTGTTTCCTGTCTGATAATCTAAGAAATCACTCGCTGTGTCGCGTTCCGTGTGTAACGGCCTTAATGCCCAACAGTCTACAAGACTTTCTGACTTGATGTGGCAATTTATTTTTGGAAACTTTGTATTTTTTAAAGTGGTTCGGTTTGTTTATGTTTAACGGCATCGCGACAGTCAGAGTCAAATGTGCCAAGAGGGTATTAATAAATAATTGTGTAAGAGTTCGGGTAGTGAGGAGATGGAAGCTTTGTAAGGGATATAAAGGAGACTAGCTGAATGTGGGAGAAAATTTAGGTGAAAAGAAATGGGTGTGTAAGGTTAGGTGTAGGAGGGGAGGAGATTATATGTGGTGGATGAGGTTGTTGTGGAAGAAGTTGATGATGTTTGAGGAAGAATTGTTTTCGAATAGGTCCGAGAATGAGGAGAGAAGAGATCTGGAGTTCTGGTTTAAGGGACAGGTTAAGAAAATATGCTTGACGGAGAGATCGATGTTGCAAGTTGGGCAGAGAGGGACAGGGAGCCGGATAAGAGATGGGAGTGAGTAAGAGAGGAGTGGCCGAGGCGTATGTGGGTGACAACAATGTCTTCCCTGCGGTTGCAACTATGCAGAGGGGTATCGGTCCCGACTTTAGGACCAATACCCCTCTGCATAGTCGCAAAATAATTCCAGTCTACCAAAAAATTCACAGAATGATATCTGGACATGTCATTCTTTGCAGATAAGACAAAAAGCAAAGTCAGTGAAACACCTTACCAAAATCTGCTGCACAAAACAACGTCTGAGGATGTTCTATGTCACAGGTGCACTTGTCACCTTGTACAAAGCTTCCTTGCAGCACTCCCAGTAAAACAAGTGTGTACAAATATAAAGATTTTCCTTCCATTTTGGCCAAGTGTTTTGCTCAGGTGGGATTTTTGATTACAAAATGGCCTCTTTTTGAAGCTTTTGCTTGTCACTCACTTCTATCAAATCAGAAGAATTAAGTCTAATCAGACCATGATTTGCATCCAGCTGAAAGTTACCACTGCCGAAGAACTGCTTTTATGTTTGTTTGATATTAGAATACAACATTCCAATGAAGGCTTCAGTAAAGAAAAACTATCCAAACTATTATGTAGCAAATATGAACTTTACTCAGTACTACTTCATACAGAACTTTACTGCATTCTTATTGGTTGGTTAACAATGCTGTTTTACTATGGATGGTTTAACATGTATAAAGCTATTGTTAGGTGCTTCTTGCATTACCAGACTGTGTGGGTGGTATCATGGAAGTAGAAGGACCTGAACTAGGCACAGGATTTTGTCTGTCAAGTGGAAACTCTATAAGCTATATGGACTTTGAAAGCAAATGTGTCAAAATTGAATTTTAATCAATCTAAAAAAATGAAGCAATGTAGGCCAACTAACCCATATTTTTCAATATGATGAACTTCAATTGTAAAAAGGCCTTTGTTTGTTGGGGCTTTACAAGCCAGGGAGGTGGGCTTGTTCCTTGGAGGTTTGTTATTTTATTTAGCAGGGGTATCAAAAGCTGAAATGTGCCTTCAGACAATAATGTAACCGTATCTCCTATCTTCAACTTGTTTTGTATATAAAGTGATCAATCAAAAAAATTCCTGGACCAGCTTGTTGACCCTGCCTGACTAAATAGCAGACTGTTGGCTTGCCTACAGATTTTTATCCCCAAGTAGAACCCATAATTCCCAAGGGGAACATAGCTTGTTGATTTCTCAGTTTACGCCCCTATACTGGAGGGACTTTTCAATAAAATTATATTAAAGAGGGAATGTCGTCTCAAGAAAATCGCATGACCTTTACCAATAAATCTGATCATACTAGTAACGTCACTTCCGCGGCAGTCATTAATTGGCTTGCAGGTGCATGGTCGGTGATTGCATAAACATTTCCACTAATCAGAAATGTAACACGATATTTGGCCTTTAATATACGTTTAGCAATCCGCCCCTGCGCAAACAATATAATTCCGCCCCTGCACAAACAATATGATTCCGCCCCTGCGCAAACAATATAATTCCGCCCCTGCACAAACAATTTAATTCCGCCCCTGCGCAAACAATATAATTCCGCCCCTGCACAAACAATATAATTCCGCCCCTGCACAAACAATATAATTCCGCCCCTGCACAAACAATATAATTCCACCCTATTTCAATGGATGGGGTTTGTCATCTATAAAAAATAAAAAATATTTTCACATTTATGCCCATAATGTCTTGAAAGTTTATATAGAAGAGAAATACAGTGTGTGTTAGTACTATAGTTGTATGTTATTGAATACTAAATTTCAATATTGAGAAATAAGAATAATCTAAAATGTTGATAATAAAACAAATTAAACAAAACAACAATAACACAAACTATTATTAAGACAATATGATTTTAATGGCAAAATTTGTTCAATGATATATGAGACGTGTTAATGTTTAAAAGTCAAGGGACTACATTTTTTTTAAGAAAATGTGTTTAATAAAGTTATAAGGTGGACTAGTGAGGTAACATTGTTTTGCGGTTCAATTCTTAGCTTAGAATTCCTTCATTAGAAAATGACAAATTGCCAACCTGTGCATAAAACTAAAGACTCTTTTGCCTTAAAAATTGTATAGTTTCAGTGCCTCTTGACCAGGGAGTTCTATTGACAACTCACTGCTCTTGAACTTCTATACTCACTTCACTGTTTTAATATACCTTATTACTCTTATTCCCAAAGTAAGGAATCTCTCTTTTAAATCTAGGTTGCGAATTCTTGGTTTGACCACACTTGAGGTTTTTAAATTTGTATCTGGTAGTGATGCTTTGACTTCTTCCTGTTTTTTCTTGCATGTTTCAGCTAATCCTTATGTGACACATGGTAACAGTTTTAAGTTGACCACAGACTTTTCAGGGATAGATATTTGGCATTTTAGCTTTTTGCAAAGAGTTGTTATAAGTGAAATGGTTTGCCTTGAGTGGGTAGTTAGCTTCAATTCTGTTCACAATTTCAAGGTCAACATTGATAATTCACTATAAACTCTGGGCATCTTCTTTTTTTTTTTTTGGTAGTGGTGGTGGTGTTAATTTGGGCTTTTTGTGGGGTGACTTACCCTTCTTAGCTCGTAATCTTGTTATGTTATATATGTTACAAAGATACCAAAAGCGATATTAGCACATAAGTGTGCACTTACAGCCGCAGCACGAGTTTTTTTATATTTGAGTTTTTGATCATCTCTTAGAAAATCAAAAGTAACCATTAATCACCTTTTGAATTGGTGTGAAGCGTTGGTTTTGTTTTTTAAGAATGTAATTGTCAGATTTTGGCTGCCTGTTAGAATATTCAAAGAATAAATGATACACCTATATAAGTCTAACAGTTAGTTTTAAAGGATTAGTTCAGTGGTCAAGCATGTCCATCTGAAAGAGGACTTCAAAAGAAACAATATGGTGAAGAAAGCAGTGCAAAATCTTATTCCGTGTCACATTCAAGTTTAAAGGTTGGTATCAATTTGTGTAGAAATGATTGAAATCAGACTAGTTGTGATGTCATAGCCTCAGATTCCTCAAAGTCTTAATGTATTCTATCATATTTTGTCCTGCGATTTTGTAGCTTAAAAACCATGGGATATGTCAAAAAAGTAGTAAATCTGAATCTAGGAAGTGTATTTATAATATACCACCTGAAGAAAATTTGAGGAAAAATAATTTAAATAGTGAAAAACTTAAATAAGCTTTCTTTAAAATACATAAAGACTTTGAGGAATCTGAGGCTGTGACATCACAACTAGTCTGATTTTAGTCATTTCTACATAAATGATACCAAACTTTAAACTTGAATATCTCCTTAACGGAATAAGATTTTGCAATGCTTTCTTCACCATTTTGTTTCTTTTAAAGTCCTCTTTCATATAAAATGGACATGCTTGACCACTGAATTAATCCTTTAATCAAAACCAAAAATTTCTGTAATTTAGTGATGTCACAGTGACAAATGCATATAATATTTTAATGGTCACACTCAAATGCCTTAACAGGTAGATGTTTGGTAAACATGCAAAATTACAACTTATATGTGTTAAAGGATTGTAAATAAGGGCACACCAACAGCCCAATGTATTGAAGTAACTACGATGACTAAAACTTACTTTTATACTTGACAATTGCAGGTATATATTGTTCTTCCGGCATTTGCCCTTGACTACAGTGTTAAAGGATTAGTTCAGTGGTCAAGCAAGTTTATCTTACATGAAAGAAGACTTGAATAGTAACAAAATGGTGAAGAAACCACTTCAATATCTTATTCCGTGAAGGAGATATTCAACTTTAAAGTTCTGGTTTATTTGTGTAGAAATGACTGGTGTAGTGAGTCTACTATGGAAGGTTGTCACCCTCATCCTCACAATTCTTAACAATTGTTTATGTTTTAAAGAAAATGTATTTAGATTTTTCACTTTAATGTGATTACCCTGACTAAATTCGGCTTTACCACTTTTCTGACATATTCAATGGCTTTTAAGCCACAAAATCGCAGGACAAAATATGATAGAATACATAAAGACTTTTAGGAATCTGAGGATGTGACGTCACAGCTAGTCTGATTTCAGTCGTTTTTACAGTGATACCAAACTTTAAGATAAATATCTCAGAATAAGATTTTGGAATGTTTTCCACTTTGTTTCTTTTAAAGTCCTCTTTCATATAAGATGGACTTGCTTGACCCCTGACCCCTTTAAGCTAATTTTCATAAAACCTTCAAGGAAGTCATAAAAGAAACCAGTTATGACAACAATGATGCAATTCTTGACTCAAATCAACTTTTATTTCCTTTAATTAATCATCCCATGAGTAAACATGTTAGAAGTTATCTAGAATTTAGTAGTGGATCCAATGTTACATCTTCAGGTGGCCAAACTGAATCAGCAACTTAGATAGTAAGATTTCTTTTTCAAATTTGCAATTAAAATGGATATGACCTTCTTTTTTTGCAATTTTTTGCTGAAATTCCACGATGCCTCCTGCGTTTTTAGCAAACAAACTTTGTGTCTATTACCCTTTTTCTTTTTTTAAAGTTTTTTTCCTTTTCATTATTTATTGTTCTCTCTTAAAACATATTTACATTAATTCATCATTGCCAAAAAAAAGAAAGAAAGAATACCATTACATTTTTTTCTTTATAAACAACAAAATCAGCAAAATTATACTTAAAGGCTTAGTTCAGTGGTCAAGCATGTTTATCGTATATGAATGAGGACTTCAATAGAAACAAAGTAGTGCAGAAAGCATTCAAAAATCTTATTCCGTTTAGGATTAGTTCAGTGGTCAAGAATGTTTATCTTATACGAAAGGACTTCAATAGAAACAAAATGGTGAATTTTACACAGATAAGAGTTCAATACGAGACAGAGGTGCAGAAAAGGGTATTGAAATTAACGGATTCAAGTGTCACTTACAGCTATAACACAATTTAAAAATATGATATTTCATTTATTGCCTTCAATCGCAAAAATTCGCTCCCAGTAACCTTTGGCAGGGAGGGGCAGTGGATTATATTCAAAAGAAGTTGTGGGTATACACAACGGGTTACTTTATGATACTTGACAAGTATAGTGAGAAGAACCTCATGAATATGGGTTGCTTCTTTGGTCAAGGTGTTCTTCCAAGACCTTGGTATTGCTGAGATGATTCCATAATAATGCGTGAAGAACACCATCAATATTGTAAAACCTCTTAAAGTCACTCTATGTAAAAAAAAAAATGCCTATCGTTATTAAGAATATCAGTAATATACCTACCCAGATATACCTGACACCTCTATTAAAGAGTAAGTTATTGAATAATTGTGTGATTATTAACTTAGATGTGATGGTTATTTTAAATAATTTGGCAACTATAATTGTCCACAGGTGTGGCATATGAAAAATTGCTCCATGCAGAGCATATTTGATGAATAAAATCATTACGAATATTGCAAATGTCTTTATTCTGAAAATTACAGAGAAAAAGAAAAGATTTTTTCATAACAATCATGATTAAAATCAAAGAATACTTTCAAGGTCTGAAGACAACATCAATATACAGCTTAACCCATGCAATCTTAATGGCATCTAAAAAAGGGAAGATGTTGACCATGTTAGGCCCGCCAGATACGTAGGAAGAGTAAGCATATTTCTACAGACTTTATTGGGCTTGCCGTTTCAAATCCAGTTAAAAATACTTTTCTCCACATCTTTCATAAAAGAAAGGGGTGGGGATGGAAAACAGGGCTAAGAAAGCCCAAACGTTTTAACAATGGTAATTTTACCGATCGTTGTCAAATCTCTCTGAGACCAGATTTGCATGCAATTGGGATTTAAGATGGGATAATTTGGGTAAGTAAGTAAGCTTAAAGAAATCAACTTTATAGTAAGATATAAATGCTCCCAGACATTTGACAGGATCGTAAGTAATATTAAAACCAAAAACACTAAAATTAGGTGGGACCTTGCTAATCAGAGACCCTATAAGAAAAGAGATTTGATTTATTTAGATTTATATTAAGACCTGAAACCTGAGCAAAAACATGTTGCATATCAATGACTTTAACAGATTTAACTATCATCTATAAAAAGCGTTGTATCATCAGCATACTGAGTGACTGAGTGATTACAAACAACTATACCTTTAAACTGTTGTTATGATGCCTAAACATAAAGCCAACATTTCAACACATATAATAAGAAGATAACGGCTCAGCGGACAGCCTTGCCTTACACCATGATAGATATGAAAGAAACCAGATAAATGGCCATTGTCAATGCTGATGCTTTAGAGTACAGAACCACCTCTAGATGTCATTACCTAAATTAAAAGTATTAAGAACGCCATTACTAAAGGACCACTCAAGCGTATAGAATACCTTGTTGACATCAAGGAACAAAAAGAAACCCGCAATGTCATAGATAGGTGTTACAATAATCAATTACAGCTAGAATAGTGCGAATGCTTTCCCCAATATAATGCCCCTTTATAAAGCCTATTTGATCTGAATGGATTATATTATTCAAAACACCCTTAGTACGCTCTGCGATACATTTAGCACCTATCTTATAATCTGCATTCAACAATGAAATAGGCCTCCAATTTTCTATTCTTTTAAAATCTTTCTTTGGTTTGGGAAGAAGCAAATTATGCGCCGCCCCTGATCACAAGAGACATGGCCACAAAAAAAGCAAAATTGAAAGACCCTAATAAAATGTCACCCAAGTCGTCCCAGAAAGTCTGATAAAATTCAAGCAGAAAACCATCAGTGCCCAGAGCTTTATTTTTTGACATAGAAAAAAGGGCTGATTACACTCCTCTAAAGAAAGCATATCTTCACAAGAGTCACGCTCAGCATTATTCCTCTATAGAAAGCATATCTTCACAAGAGTCACGCTCAGCATTATTCCTCTATAGAAAGCATATCTTCACAAGAGTCACACTCATCATCATTCCTCTATAGAAAGCATATCTTCACAAGAGTCACACTCATCATCATTCCTCTATAGAAAGCGTACCTTCACAAGAGTCACGCTCATCATTATTCCTCTACAGAAAGCTCAGCAGTAATAACCTTCTCTTGTAACCTGCTTTTGTGAACTTACTCCTTCGCATACTAATACTGTGATATCTAACATTAAATTTAATCAGTTCAAGTAACAGATTAACATTAACATTTGCATAAAAAATATGAATATCATGAATTACTTTTTGAATCAATGAAACATAACGTGAATCACTTAGCAAGGAGTAATTTTATTTCCATTAACCTTTACCTCTGGGTTCATTTCTTAAAGCAATACTACACACAACAGCTGAATGATTGGCCGAAGACTGGGAATAACCTGAATATAATAAATGGTTTTTAATATACCATGACTTACTAGAAAAAAGTCTAAACAGCAGCAAATCCTAGTATCTTTACCTGTAAACCATTTAAAGCCGTGGTCAAGGGGGAAAAATTCCCTCCATACATCTATCAGGTCAAAGTCAAACATTAAATTCAAAAGAACCTCCCTGGCACCACACTTCTTATCTTTATCGATATTTAAGGCGAGATTGAAGTCACCTCCTAATATGATATTATCAGATGAATAAAAGCACAACATGTCATAGATATTACGAAAGAAAAATGCATCGTCACAATTTGGGACATAGATATTACAAATGGTAAAATGCAAATCGTGTAATAATATATCAATAACAATAATAGGACCATTGTCATCATTCCACGTATTCAAGAGATCAAAGTTTAAAGATGGGTTACAGAGAATACACACACTGCAACTGGCTGAAGTGCCATGTGAAAAATAAATACTACCGCCCCATTTATTACGCCAAATATGCTCTAAGTCACTGGTTGAATGAACCTGTAATAAAATGAAACTAGTTTTTAATGTGGAGCCATGTAAAACACTGGCGCCTCTTAATACTATCGTTTAGCCCTCAGATATTGAGGATGCAAATCTTAAGTGAATTGTCCATTCAGATAATGATACATATTATATGCAAAGTTATGCATATGTACATAAATAATCACCATGTAATGCTCGCAAAAAATTGAATTTTGTATTACGTGTATTACAAACTTGCTAAAGAAAATAAAAACACTATGATATGTGTCTAAGTAGATTCAACAAAAGCATAAACTTAGTACCCATACCATGAATAAACTCTTGGCAGAGGTAATGTAAAGTAACAATAAATTAAGTCAATAACAGGCTTGTGAATAAAAGAGAGCATTAACATTCGTATAATAGGATGTTTACAAGGATTTGACAAATGCATATACTCGTACACGTATCATGAAAAACTTTTAACAAAGTTGGTATAAAGTAACAATAAATAAAGTCAATAAGAGGCTTGTGAATAAAAGAGAGCATTAACATTCGTATAATAGGATGTTTACGAGGGTTCGAAAAAAACAAAGACTTAATACCCATACCATGAATAAACTCTTGGCAAAGTTGATGCAATGTAACAATAAATAAAGTCAATATTATGCTTGTGAATAAAAGGGGGAATTCATGCCGAAAGATTTCTCTTTAGGCCTACCGGCACCATTCACCCGAGTTAATCCTGAAAACTCAGGTATGGCAATTTACCTGACTTCCTGTTCAGTGTATTGTGTTTCCACTCCAAACAATGATAGGTTATCTGCCATTCCCATGCACACCACAGTCAAGTAGCCCAAGGTTAATAGTGTGTATGTGATTACAGAAAGCCAGTGGGGAGTAATTAAGGCACTTTTGTGATTGAAATCACTCATCCGTCTTAAGTGTCTTAGTGGGAGAAATTTGTTTGCAAACTGGTGATAAAAATAACTGCCTGACGTGATGTGTGCATTACCTGTGAATGATTGACAGACCATTTCTCCTAAGGAAAGATATTGCTTCATGTAACTTCTTTAGACGGTAAAAGAGAACAGTGTTTTTTAATGAAAGAATTATCAGGGACGTAATAATCAAAATGAATTTGATCATAAAAGGGCAATCAAATAAGATAGAACCAAAGGTTGAGTAAAAAAAAAAAAAGAGCCCTCCGAATTAATGTATCAATACAACAAAATATAAGGAAAGGACAAAGAAATGGTCTTTTGTGGAATAAGCAGAGAGCAGAAATAGGCTAAAAAACTTAGGTGCAGTAGTCATTTAAAAGCAGGCCAGCATACTATCATAGGCGTAACTAAGGAGGGGGGGGGGGCAGGGAACAGTTGGCCACCTAAAAAGGGCCAGTTTTGGCCCTATAAGGGGGCCCGTGAAAAATAAAACATTATACTCGTATACCATAGAGGCTCGCAGGGCTCCACTCGCCCTGGCCTGTAAATCCCCATCTACACCACTGCACACTGCTTGTCTTAACTTTATAACAAAATAGCGGAAAGTGAATATCTATTCAAATTATATATAGCAAAAAACAAAAGCGTAAAAGTAGCACAGATCATGAAACTTTGATCAATATACCATTGGATATGTAATCCTTATGTTAACTGACAGACCTCCGGTGACCTAATATTTCCAATTTGAAATCATTAAAACAATTTATTAGTAAAAGACAAACATTAATTTCTTCTGTGCCATTCGAATGAACAATACCAAGCCAGTACCCTACAAGGGCAGAAAAAAAAATAATAACCTCGTGACGGTGGCGATATCCTCATCAACAGCTCAGTATCAAAGAACATCAATTTTGTTCTTTTTTTTCTTTTTCTTGTTGCAGCTGTCTTTCTAAACCGCTATTGGCTGAACTCCATTTTTTTCCCTTTTGCCATCAAGTTATGAACAGCAATGGTACAAGCCAGAACTCTGGGTGGGATGTATGCATACTTGATGCCGTCTCTCTGCCTTACTTCAGGCAAGAGCGTCCGTAGTTTCTTCCTATCCTCTCGGACCGAGATAGAGGCGTCATCCTCGATGAAGGTGTTATTTACTTGAAAGGGGTTATTTTTTTAGCACCCGTGGGGCAAGGCCTAAAATGTCCTCTCGTGCAGAAAACTTCTTAAACATAACATGGATGGGGCGAGGCTTACAGCGATTCTCACTAGGTTGAATATTCGGGGCTTGACTTCACAACAACACTGGGTGGGCAGTGTGCTCTTACAATATCCGCATCCTTGTCGTATTTCAAAAGTGTTCCAATTATAACTTCTTTCAAAAACTTTTCACAGTTTTTCCAGCCAGAACTTTCACTATTCTCGGGAACATTATAAATGACAATATTGTTTTTTCTTGATCTATTTTCTAAATCATTGAGTTTCTTATTAAAAGACTTTTCAAGACGTTAGAGATGAGAGTTGAAATCATCGATATGGGAGCAGTTAGCCTTATTAGATAAATTGGTTTTAACATCATCTAGATCTTTGTAAACAAATTCCATAGAGTTTTCCACCTCAGAAACTCTTGTTTTCGTTAACTCCAAAGCTTCCTGCAGGTTTTCTAGCTGTGATGGGATAGATGTAAGGGCTGAGAGTTGCTTTCTCATTTCACTTCGCTCCACAGCCATGTTTTGTTGTTGATTTGTAATCAAGCTTAGCTTTTCCTCAACAGAGTTGGCATGCACTGGTGATTTAGAACAAGCATTGGAATCTCCACTGGTTGGACTACGTGTAATACGCTGCATAGTCTTTCGTAGGCTAGGTTGATTTGATACTGAAATATTGGCTGTTTTTGACTTATCTGGTCTGCCTTTTTAAACGAAAATAATTCATACGAGGTCTAAAGATATATCCAAAGCTACTCACAAAGCGCTATGTACCAACTTAAAGTCCTTTCCGGAGAAAAAATAGAAATTCTGTGAGCAATTTTTTTTACAGGTTTCACATGGTTGCTTTTCTCCTATTACTTCCTATTCTTCTCTCGTTACCTTGTTAATTACTCCTCTTTAAGCATAAGCATGCATTACTAAATTATTAATAAACATATTTCAATGATATTGGCGTAGTGATACAATATAGGGGGCAAAGTCACAAAATGAAATTTGCCTACTGAAAGTGTGGTGGGAGGCAAAACCCTAAAATCACACTAAAATATAAAATATTTAAATATGGAAACAGTGGGGAGGGACTCCTTTGCACCCCTGAATCTTGCACCCCTGAATTAAAGCATCTTTTATGGAAGAGGACAATAAAAGAAGTGTTTTAAACTCCTTAGTCTATTCAGTAGATTTTCAAGGTTTAAAATTTGGTGTACAAATAACTGATTTGAGACTAGTTTTAAATGACATCACATCCTCAGAGTAGAAGTCATTTTGTATTTCAGTATACAATTTGCCAAAATTTAAGACGTACAACCATTGGATATGTTTGTCGAGTTTAAAGAAAATCGCTTGCCTCAAGAAATTCAATTTCCAAACACTAAATTTTCTTATTGGTATTCTATTGACCAATCACCGATCACGCACACATTCATAATACATAGCACTGGCGTAGCCAGAGGGGGGGCCACGGGGGCCATGGCCCCCCCCAATCCCATATTTACAAAAATTAAATTACACCTATATGCCTATGTATCGTACAGATGCGCATACATGAAATGCGAATCTCCCTGCATTCCCTGTAATGTAAATTCGTTGTATCCCTGTGAAACAAAAACAAAAATAATTCAAATTTTTAAATGAAATTTTGACGCAATTATTAATTTGTCAAGAGCCGTGAACTTGCCAAGCCTGTTCTTACGCCGATGACGATGGAAGATGGCGCCATTCTGCTACTGCTTTGCGATAACAAAGTACTACAAGTGCCTCATTATTTTGCTCAAAACTGTCCACAAATAGAAATCAATTTGTCTAAACTCTGAAGGCATTAAGTTCGTTGAACTTGAATTTTAAAAATGTCACTTTTCATATGGTTTTTCAAAAGGAAAAGGGAAAACACGGATGAAGGTAATGTATGCCCAGTCCAGTAAATATATTAATGATATGTATACATAAGTGACCATTTGTTGTTCTTCTATCGTCTTTTGATATAGCCTATAGGCTTAGTTCCACGAGTTTTATAAAGCTATTTGTCATCGCTGGTGTGGGTGAAGCAAACACACATTTTTATATATGTTCACAGTCCAGAAAATAGGATGGCGGGAACAGAAAATGACGGAAATTTTAGGTTACTTGTTTCAGACGTAGGGGATTTACTTTTGAAGGACCATATAAAACTTCCATGCTAATGCAACATACCTATCATCCTTGATTCAAAATGAACCTATTTGCGTTGCTGGTGACATGATTAGGAAAGTGTTGTTGCTAACATAAAAACACAGTTCTGGTCTATCATGGCTGATGAAACATTGATCGCCAAAAAGGGAACAACTAGCAATTGCTATAAGATATGTTTCATCTAGCGATTCTGGAGTTTGGAGATTGCATGAGGACACGGTAATGGTATTGGACTTGATTTCTGACATCAAATCTAATAATCCTGGTGAAATTGAGCATAATGAAACCAAGTTGAGTGGCAAAGCTATTGGAGAAACATTGCTAAGAAAGATATGTGAGCTCGGTTTGAATCTGTCTCTTTGTGTGGGACAAGGCTATGATGGGGCAGGAGCCATGGCCAGTGAGCGGGTTGGTGCTTCAGCAACAATAAAAAGGCAGCTCCATTGGCCTTTTATTTTCATTGCACCATGCACTGCCTAAATTTGAGTGCTTCCGCAATGTTGTGCGAGAAATTTCATCGACTTTTTTCGAGCAAGTGCAAAAAAACCGATCTGTTGAAGAGCCTCATAGAAAGTGACTCTGGTATTTTTATGACCAAGAAGCACCTGATTACGTTGCGAAACACGTTCTGTGGAACGACACACAGCAGTTGTAACATTTATGCAACTTTGAAATATATACTAGATGCCTTATCGGAAATCAAATGCTGGGCATCACCTTTGCGACAGAAACAAAGCAGAAAGCCTTGAAAAAATTGGTGTGCAACTCAGAATTTGCAGTTGCTTTAGTCATTTTTGAGAAACTGTCAAGATTGATGCTTACAGTCTCCTGAGTCTTACAAACAGTGGGGGAGATTTATCCCAAGCGTTAGCCTTAGTAAACCGTCTCCAGTCTGTTCTCAAAGAATTGCAAAGTGAAGGGGAGTTCCATGACCTGTATCAAAAGGCAGAATCAGTCGCACAATATGTGATAGAGGTGGAATTGCGAAAACCACGCATTGCAGCTAGAAGCTCATACCGACCAAATGCTCAAACATCGGCAACACCACCGAAGGCTATTACAGAGTCAACTTTTTTTATCCAGCCATAGACTCCATTATTGGAGACATCAAGCACAGATTTGGACCACATCAACAACACCTTTTTTTTTATCCAGCCATAGACTCCATTATTGAGACCTCAAGCACAGATTTGGACCACATCAACAAGAGATTATGAAACTTAACTACCTTGTACCAAATTGTATGGAATTCGCTAAACAAGCTGACGGCGAGAGGCAGTGGAATGATTTAACTCCTGCTATTGAGGTGTATGCAAGTTTGATCAGAGATCTTTTCATGATTGTTAAGGGCGAATACATGTTATGGAGGAAGAAATGGAAAATGTTCCTGTCAAGTCCCGACCATCTTCATCCGTCTGTGCCCTGGATCATTGCTCTGAAATGTTTCCTAACATATCACTGTTGCTCCAGTTGCTGGCAACTTTGCCAGTGACTTCTGCACAGGCGAGAGAGTCTTTTCAAAATGAAAAGAACCCTTACAGCTATTTGGTCAATAATGACGGAAGCCCGACTGGAGGCACTTATTCTATTACAAATGCATAGGGCCCATTGCCCAGACGTGGAATCAGTTATCGACAGATTTGCCATAAATTCCCCATAAAAACTCGGGAGGCATCAACCCAAACTGCCCCTATATCGCCACGCAATAGAGTTTGAATAAATTGTACTTCGGCAAGTATGTGGCGGGGGCAGGTGGCACAGTTCCCCAATTTGTTTGGCAAGCAAGAATTCGGGCAAAATGTACAGCAAAATTTTGGCAAAATTGTGAACAAAAAAAAAAACAGCCTCAAATTTGCAAGTTTTGGCCTGGGAAGTGCCATTCGCAATCTATAGGCAGCATTTATTGAAAAATTTCTCTGAACGCCTACGCGCAACCCATGGTGGCGCTCCGCTTAGATACTGTCACGGGTCAAAATTCATACCAATGAGTGGCCCCCCCCAAACAAAAAACCTGCCTACGCCAATGATACATAGTGTTGATTTAAGTAAAATTTCACCCGTTATGTGTGGTTCAAGCCTTGCTGTAGGAAGTAGCTGGTTGTGACATCAGAGAAAGCATGGCCTGATTTATCTGTGTTGTTGTTATGAATTTCTTGAGCCAAGCGATTTTCTTTAAATATTAGTAAAAAAAACATCAAATTGATATTCAATTATTCTATTTACAAGTTTTAGAAAATAAGGGTGTGACAACTCGCTTCAGGATTATAGATGTACTACATCAGTCATTTTTATATTGACTAATGACATTTAGAAACTAATTTGAGGTATTTTACTAAATGTGGAGGCTGTTCTGATTAGAAACTTACCACAGATTTCAACAATTTAAAAGTTCATTGCAAAAAAGGGGTAACTGTTACATCTGGATGGTATTAATTTTTGTATGAACCTTTTTTGTTTCAAAATACTAGTTTGCAGCACACTTGCTGCAAGCTTGCAGCATGTTTGCACAAAGTTGCAGCATGCTTGCACAAGCTAAAAATGTTAGCTTGTCGCAAGCGTGCCGCAAGGGTGCCACAAGCATGCTGCAAGCTCAAATTTCTGCAAGGGCTGTATGCCGGTCTCATTTTCAGCTTTGCCCCATTTTCATACCAAAATCTAAATAAATTGACCATTGTATTTTCCTTAGTTTTATATAATTTCTAAGTTTATTTTAATTTTTGTCAGTGAGATGATTCTATTTTTTTCTTTAAAGAACAAGAAATTCTAAGAGATTTAATTCTTTTATATCCTTTTGTATGACTAAGTATAGACCTTTTCAAACCGAGTTTAGCCGAACGTGATTTCTTCAGAACTTCGACCAATCAAATGCTGGGGGAACTTTTTCTTTGTTTCGCAACCAATCAGGTGCAGGTTTGAGGAAAAATATGCGGCAGCAATACATGCTTTTTTCCTTCATGTTAACGCACGTATGATACATGCGCTTGAAAACATTTTTTCATACGCTTGGTCCCATACCGTGCATGAATTGTGTAGACAGCCAACATTCCTCCAGTATTTTATTAGTCAATAAAATTCCTCCAGTATGCCATTGGTCCGTTATGGATACGTGGATCTCAGCCATGTGACATTATTTAAATTAGTTATCTGGAAATTGCCGATTTAGATTTGAAAAGGTTTATAATGCAAGGGTGATTCAGACTGAGATTTAGCTTGCATTTCATTTATTCATACAACAGTTCTAATTTGTATTTTAAAGAGTGTAATAATAAACATTTCTGGGCAATTTCATTAAAAGTGCTTAGCAAGTTCACGTTGGCATGTCATACCCATATGTGCTTTTAATCTTCTCAGATCTGTAAACAAACAAAGGGAATCTTTCCCCAATGTAACATTTGTTACAAACATGAATGCTGATAAAATCTCGATTCAGATAAATTGTTGACACTTTAGGAGGAATTTAAAAACTTAATACTCAAGGCATTTATAGAAGGAATCAACAATGGTTATCATCAACAAAATGTATGTGAACCAAATATGATTTTTTTTTTTTCTTCAGAAATTGCATTCTGCTATAGTTCCCTCTCTTTTATGTGTATTAAATAGCTACTGTTTACTAGGATCTCTGATTGGCTTGTTACTTGTCATGGGCAAACGGTGGCAGCATACCCAAATATGTGTTAAATGCATAAGCCAAGCTCTGACAGAAAAGTTGTATACATCATCTAGTGCTTTTCATATGTACCTTGTCTACCAACTGTAAAGTAGCGGTTATCATACATGTCTACAGACCACGAGGCCCTGGGTTTAAGCCTGGGTTGGGTAGACACACCAGTGCACCACAACTGGGTTATCAAAGGCTGTAGACATTGACTTGGTTGTCAATGTTATCTCTATCCGTACATCGTACCTGTGTTCTTGTCCGGGTCGTATTAAGTGTTTCGTGATAGCATTGTTACTATCATAACCAAAACGCTGGCGACAACCCCGTCATTGTAATTGCGTGTTCAATCGTCGCTGTCGTATGTACCTGAATTCAAAATGTAACAGCATTCAGGCTAGAGCTTATTTCAGGGGCAGATGCATGGTAAGATTTCTTAAAGGATTAGTTCAGTGGTCAAGGATGTCCATCTTATATGAAAGAGGACTTAAAAAGAAACAAAGTGATGAAGAAAGCATTCAAAAATTGTAATCCGTTAAGGAGATATTTAAGTTTGAAGTTTGGTATCATTATTGTAGAAATGACTGAAATCAGACTAGTTGTGATGTCACAGCCTCAGATTCCTCAAAATCTGTATGTATTTTAAAGCAAGTTTATTTAATTTTTTCACTATTCAAATTATTTATCCTCAAACTTTCTTCAGGTGGTGTATTATAAAAACCCTTCCTAGATTCAGTTTTGCTACTTTTTTGACATACCCCATGGTTTTTAAGCAACAAAAATGCAGGACAAAATATGAAAAAATACATAAAGACTTTGAGGAATCTGAGGCTATGACATCACAAGAAGTCTGATTTCAGTCGTTTCTACACAAATGATACCAAACTTTAAACTTTAATATCTCCTTAACAGAATAAGATTCTTAAATGCTTTCTTCATCATTTTGTTTCTTTTGAAGTCCTCTTTCAAATAAGATGGATTTGCTTGACCCCTATTAATCCTTTAACTTCACTTTTGGACTGAGAGACCCTTTAGATCCTGTCTATTGTATTCCTGTAAGAAATTATTGCTAGTGATTTGGTTTGTGTTTTTTCTTATTTTTAAATGTTAATGTAGATCATAGACCGAGCAGAAAATTTAAGGTTTTCCTCATCTACTAATAATTTACTTGTAGTAAATTATTTTTTAATTTTCAATGTATGTAGTTTATAATCACAGGCATTCTTGATTCTGATTATTTCTCACAGATATTTTACACTGCTTTTAATGGATGATATTACAGTGTGGAAATCACTGATGAACATAGGTTGCTACTCATGCAGTAAAGAAATGTAATTAATATTTAAAGAGGCAAAATCATCATATGACACAATGTTTAGAAATTGATGCAGTTGTTATACCCTTCGTTGGCCTTTATATCACTATATATATATTGAATAAAACCCTGTGAATTGACATTGCTTGATATAGCCCAGTTGGTTATATATTTGTGGGTTGGAATCCCAGCAGAATCTTTTTTTTCTTCTTCAATTTGTACTTTATTTATTTTTTGATTATTGTAATTTTCATTTAGGGACTACTACTGTAGTATTATCTTACTAATATTTCACTTTTACTTTTTCTTTCTGACAAACATGTTGCAAAAAACAACGTTAGATAACTTTATGTGCCGAGGTGGCGGAAGATGTTTGAATCTGAGGGGCACAGGTTTTGAGGGGCACTTTCCAACTGTCATATTTTGAAAGCATGTAGCACAGCAGTATAGTTTTATATCGTCCCCCCCCCTCTCCAACGGAAAATTTTGAAACTTTTATTGATCCGAAGATTACTGGTGATCCATTCCCTTTAAAAAAAATTAATTTACAGCTTCAAATCTTCACAATATTTTGCTTCAAAATTCTGTATAATAGAACAAATTTATACCAAAATCTACACACAAAAAATTGGAAATTTTATACATCATAAGTCTTGAAATCAGCAAGATTTAGACTATATAAATGACTATAAATGACTAATCATGATTAGCCAATTGTATTGGCCATCAATCGGAATATAATTAATGTCTAAAAAATGTGAAAAGATCAAAGTCTTAATATAAGGTCTGGAGTCCTTGGATTATTATTCAGGAGGCCATCATATTCTTCCCGAGAATAAATGTAATATATCGGTATATTAGTATAAATTTGACCAGATGACCCAAATTCACTCTGTCTTCAGCGAGTCTGTGGCAGAACCCAAATTAAAGGTGCTTTATGAGTGAAAGTTGTGGTGTATTGCTTGATGTTTGTGTTGCTTTCTTTAACTGTCAATATCAACTAGAATATTAGCACTCTGTAGAGTGCATACCTCCGCCCCCGTTGCAATTCCAACATGCCTAGAATAATTGTAGAGTTCATTTAATCTCCATTCTTAATATAATCTACCTCAGAAATTGTAGGCCCACCAAGGTTCATCCCCAAGTTTTGATCTGTATTCTTTATTTTCTGACTGGATTTCTTCCAAGGCCATACCATTGTTTTCAGTTTTATTCAGGCAAAGCATTCATTGTTTGAGTTCCTTTCATTCAAGATTCACATTCTATAATTTTCCATTCATGTCAGAAACTCATTTTTTTTTATTCCAGAGACCACTTGATTTAAGTATCTTTGAATCCAAAAAACTGATTGGATTTCTTTTCATAGTATGAATTCATCGTTCACCACGTTCCATTGGGAAGTCTCAACTGTCTTGACAGACTTTACCCTAAGCATCCCCACTCCTCGATTTCTGCCCTTCCCTTGTACCAATACTTCCCAAATTTAAATCTCTTTATCCGTTAGCAACAATAAAACCACTCATCAAATTTAATCTAATACCAATCATCAGTTGATATTCTCTAATGACAGACAAACTCACATTAAAATGTTCCCACACCTTCATTTGCATCCTTCCCCTATTCCAATATGTCCCAAAATTTAATCACTTCTTTCTTAAGCAGTAACAAAATCACACACCCAATTTCAGCTTTACAATTTAACCTAAACCTTCACAGGTGTATAAAAGAGCTTTGTGTCCTTCTTCTCTTAGTGATACTAAGAATGGAAACAATTGTTTCTCTGTTAATGCATTTAACAGAAAATTCTCATTGATTTCCTTTTTCTAATACATGAATGAAAAACAATTCTGGAACAAATTTGTTAAGAAAAAAAAAAAACTATGGCAAAATTTTACTTCAATTTCAAAATACAGGACTTTAAAGGTGCAACACTGCCATAAAAAGAAAACAGGCTAAAGTTTAAGAATAACATGTATGTAAATTTGTCTGTGTGACATCATAGGTGTTTCAAATTTACTGCTAGCTTTTGCTATATGGAGAAACTCTAAAAATTGGGTCTGAAGTGCTTTAATTGTTTTTGTTATTTTTTTGTGAGAAAGAAGTAAACTTCTTTTATATAAATTGAGATATAGACAAGTATGCATGACCCCAACATTGCGAATAAGAGCTACATAGATT